>CM019063.1:120290612-120505462 GCA_009667805.1 Leptobrachium leishanense
CCTGGGGCATATCCATGAGACCTGGGGGCAATATCCATGAGACCTGGGGGCAGTATCCATGAGACCTGGGGGCAGTATCCATGAGACCTGTGGGCAATATCCATGAGACCTGGGGCATATATCCATGAGACCTGGGGGCATTATCCATGAGAGCTGGGGCATATCCATGAGAGCTGGGGGCATTATCCATGAGAGCTGGGGGCATTATCCATGAGACCTGGGGGCAATATCCATGAGACCTGGGGGCAATATCCATGAGACCTGGGGGTAGTATCCATGAGACCTGGGGCATATCCATGAGAGCTGGGGGCATTATCCATGAGACCTGGGGCATATCCATGAGAGCTGGGGGCATTATCCATGAGACCTGGGGGCATATCCATGAGACCTGGGGCATTATCCATGAGAGCTGGGGCATATCCATGAGAGCTGGGGGCATTAGCCATGAGACCTGGGGGCATATCCATGAGACCTGGGGGCATTATCCATGAGAGCTGGGGCAATATATACCCATATGAGCTGGGGCAATTATATCCATGTGAACTGGGGAAAATATATCCATATAACCAGTGCTGTGTATATTATTCTTGGGGTTCAGTGCTGTGTATGTTATTCTGGGGGCTCAGTGCTGTGTATATTATTCTGGGGGTTCAGTGTTGTGTATATTATTCTGGGGGCTCAGTGCTGTGTATGTTATTCTGGGGGTTCAGTGTTGTGTATATTATTCTGGGGGCTCAGTGCTGTGTATGTTATTCTGGGGGTTCAGTGTTGTGTATATTATTCTGGGGGTTCAGCGTTGTGTATATTATTCTGGGGGCTCAGTGCTGGGTATGTTATTCTGGGGGTTCAGCACTGTGTATATTATTCTGGGGACTCAGCGCTGTGTAAATTATTCTGGGGGCTCAGTGCTGTGTGTATTATTCTGGGGGCACAGTGTTGTGTAGATTATTCTAGGGGTCTGTGCCTGGATATATATATATATATATATATTATATATAAAATGCGTTAGTCCAGTTGCCACAATCACGAGTATACCTGTACGTAGTGATACCTTTCACTGATCGGTATAGTTTCCAGTTTACACTCTTGAAAGCTTGTCTTTTAAATGTAAAGTTAACCCAATAAAAATGGTATCACCGGCACGCACTGCTATACTCGTGATATATATATATATATTTTCTTCAGGTAATGGGGGTTGTGGAATTCGTGGGTGAGTTCCCTCACTTTTTTTCCCAGGACTTGACCCCTGGATATAATGCCTATATATGGACATTGCAGTAACCTGCTGCATCTGTATGATAAAGGGATTTTAAAACATTATAATCCCCTAATATCAGTTTACAGCAGTTAGTGACCCTTGTATTGTACCCTCTGCCTGACTGTTGTTTTGCAGCAGGGATGGTTTTGAACATTTTGTTAGAGTGAGGTTTGGAGCTGCTGTTTGCAGCTTGTTTACAATAATACAAGGTGGCTGGAGAGAGACAAAACAATAAATTTAGTTCCTCCACAAGAGGTACACTAATATTCTTTAAAAATTTACGCAAATGGGTTTTTGATATGCTAATGATTGCTTTTCAATTTATTACAATGGAAAGTCAAGTCGAATTTGATAGTGAAAGGGTTAAGATGGACGGAATCCCAGTGCGCCACAGTGGAATTATTACGCCCCTTTATAAACTTGATTTCACTTACCTGTGTTCTTTTACTTTAACTAATTTATTATATATTTTTTTTCTTTACGTTTTAATTCAAGTTATTAATAAAGTGGATAATTTTAAATGGCCTTCTATACTACAACACTTTGTTATAGAGCCGTATTTCCTTTTTCTCTTTTTTCCACTTGTATATATAGATTGCGTTATTACTTTGATTCCAATTATAAAGTGAATCATTCTATACATACCTGCATAAACTATCTATTTTCATGATAATCAAACCTATTAGCATATAAATAAACATACACCTAATAAATGATGCATGCATAAAGTCATCTACATGTGCACGCAGTAGGCATATCTAAAGGCCTCTTCCTTGAATTCATAAAGTAGATATTACTGGCCAATATGAAACCATTATCATAAATGATAATGGTTTCATTTTTAGAGATATGCTGCCTTAGTATTACTAGTTTATTTATTCAATATCCTTTTTTATATCTCAAAATTAGGGCCTGTTGTTGTTCACCCCAGGGAATTACCATCTCTCTAGAGGATTCATTGTTATAAATGCAGATTACATTAACTCTATTTATATATGGTAACTGGATAACCTCATAGAACATCCTGAGTAATTAGGTTTTTAATAGTTATTTTCTTGTCTGTATATTTTTCCTTTCTTAATGATGTCTCCAAAGATGTGCAAAATATAAAAAGTAAATTACTAATTGTAAATTATATACAAAGTTAATGTTAACTCTCTTTACAAGAATAAGTGTATATTAAAGTTTTATACATTCTCTCATTAAAAGTTTCTACATATTTACTTTATAACCCAGAGAACAGACAACAAATTATCAATATTTTGAGCCACTTAACATTACTGACTTAATAATGAACATTTTCTAAAGTATTATAATGGTTAGCTTTTCAACCTTTCAGATTTTATTTATAATTATTCTACTTCATATATTTATATCAGTCAGTTCTTCTACAACATTTTTTCAAAGTATTTACTAATAAACCAGTCAATATCAGTGGTTTTTCTATTCCATGTATATGAACTAGAGGTGTGTGTTTCGTTTCGTTAAGAATCGCAATTTAACCAAAATTCTGTGGAATCATGCTTCAGAAGTACTTCCAGAATAACGTATTGATTTCATCTGAGACTACTTGCATCCGAAACTAAACAAAACAGTATATGACGAATCGATTCAGGTCGATTCGTCATAACAAAATTGTTTTGTTATACAGTTTCACACAGGGGGAACTGCACTGTATTTCCCTGTTAATTGGCCTGTGGTGCTGAATCTATTGGATTCAGTACCACAGCACAATTGACAATGAAATTCACTGCACTTTGGCACACTTCAGGTATTTGTACATAGGAATAATTAATTTCAAGTTCTCTATGGGACAATTTTGTTGCTGCCGAAGTGTGTTGAACTGCACCATTTTTCCCTGTCAATTGGCCTGCGGTGCTGAATTACAATAGACTCACCCCCACAGACCAATTGACAGCAAAATACGTTGCAGTTCGCCGCAGTTTGGCAGCACCGAAATTGTCTCATAGAGGACCATTGAATGATTCCTCTTTGTACAGATCACTGAAGTCCACCAAAGTACACAGAAGTGCCATGAAAAAAATCTTAGGGTCTCAGGGTGAATTTTCAGAGACCCTGAGTTTCTAATAATTCACCCAGAGACCATCAGACTATGCACATTCTCAGAGTCTGAGTGAATGTTGAGAGTCTCAGGGTCTCTTTGTTTATGTTCAGAGACTCAGGGTCTCTGAACATTTACCCAGAGACCCTGAGACTCTCAACATTCACCATGAGACCATGAGATGCTGAACATTCACCCTAAAAACCCTGAGTTTCTGAAAATTCACCCTGAGACCCTGGGATTCTGAACATTCATCCAGAGTCTCAGGGTCTCTAGTTGCATGTTCAGAGTCTCAAAGTCTCTGTGTGAATGTTCAGAATCTCAGGGATTCTGAGTGAATGTTCAGAGTCTCTGGGTCTCTGGGTGATGGTTAAGAATCTCAGGGTCTCTGAACATTCACCTAATTTTCACATGGCCGGTTGTGTGAATACATTCTCGTTCCTGTCTCTGAGTGTATGTTCAGAATCTCAGGGTGAATATTCAGAATCTTAGGGTCTCTGAACATTCACCCTGAGACCCTGAGTTTTTTTTGCTCGCACTTCAGTGATCTGTGTACAGAGGAATCATCCAATAGTTCTCTATTGGGCAATTTTGGTGCCCACTTTCTATAGCAGGTTAACTGGAGCAGTATATGGTCTAAGTGTTCACCATATTTGTAAATATCATTGCACTGTAAAGATGATGCAGTAGTAATGATCCAGTAATAGGGAGGCACGAAGAATCAAAATTTGTGGCTGTTATATCATACGTGATATTTTCCTGTGATGGTACCCTCTATTTCCTTTCCTTTTGCAGCAATGCAAAGAAATTTAGTTTATGGCAAATTAATTTCATATTCAAATGAGTTCCAGAATCTGTCTACGTGTTTTAGCACCCCAGGCATGACACACAAAATGCTAAAACTGTTTGAACAGCTGGAAGACTGTGTCTGAAATACGGATCCCCAGCTGATTCAATACGGAGCTCCAGCTGCAGTAATGATTTCTAGCCAGCCTGTCCGATAGGGCCACTACAGTATAAATAATAACATCATGGATTTATCCATTTTTTTAAAAATGTATGAACAAATAATAGTCATTTTCATGAAAAAACACACTGGGTTTCCTCATAGTTGTTTTATGGAAAATCACGTGGTAGTAAACAGGTGAATTAATAGGAGGGAGAGAAATGCAGTGCATCAAAAATTATTTCAGCATGTAATTAGTAATATATGTTTGTAATAATGGTGCATAAATACTGCAGGCCAGATCAGCAAAGGTTTACTGGTACAACAGTCTCCCTAATTAATGGATGACTGTGGGTTTGCATGTCTGAACTGATGTGTCACAATCCCTTACAACTATCTTGCTTCATATGTTATTAAATTTCAGCCTCAGAGCAAAAGTGAAAGTTAAACAGTGACAGAACATAAAAAGTCTTGCAAAAATGACAGTGGAATTGGTTTCCTGGGCATTTCCATTCCATTTGACCCCTGCTTAGCATAAAAAGGAATTTGTATATTTGTTGTAGACATATTTGACCAGATGTAGTTCAAGGATTGTGGTCAAATTACAGGTAATTCTTCATAGTCAGCTAGAGGTGATAACCTTCACGTTCAAGTCTACAGTTATTATCTAGGCTACACAAAGGGAAGAAAAAATCATCAATCCAGAAAATGCATTTCAGTCACTCTAGTGTAATAACAAATTGCTTTACATTCTTCATCCAAGGGCTGGACCATGTTATACCTTGTGGTAGTCTACAGTATAAGTCAACAGACTTTAGATTCTCATGTGTGAAAGGATGTTATATGGTTGGTGCTTGATACAACTGTTTTCAATGGGAGCTGGTGAAATTGCAGTGATTAGTCTACTGAGAGGAAAATATATATTGCATGCTATTTTCTGTCACTATTTTTTACCCTGTCACCTACATCATTTGTAAGATATTCTAATCTAAAATCATGCTGTCTTTCAAAATTCCATGTAATGTTATACTCATACCTTGCCTAAAATACCATTCCATTTATAGCATTAAAGTTAATCCACGGTAAATATCGGTAAATGTCACTTAATCTGTTCACTAATAAGAACTTTTTGTGCAAGAAATATTATATAACAATTATTTAAAACAGATTGATAGGTAACACTTAATTGTAGCATTTTTGTTTACACATTGATATTTTGTAATACTTAAAAGATTAAGGGCACTATTCCAATGTTTACGCTAAAATGGTAATGGGGAAAATCTGCGCCTGCAGATTTTTCCGTAGCATCCCCATGCTAATGTAGTATTCCAGGGCAGTAGCTAGCTGAGCACCTCGCCCCGGAATGCAGCGCTAACCACAGTGATACTGGCGGTAGCACTTCCGCGCCACCACGAGTATCACCTCCTGGAATACATAGGACTCTGAGTGCTATCATATTGGCAGAACCGTACATGTGATTAAGATAGATAAATAAGTGAATATAATGCGATTAATAGCATAGATGCATGCCAAAAAATATAAAATCAGAATGTAGAATAATATATGTTTATAGGCATGGTGCCTGCATGCAGAAGTTACAGGTAAACTTTATATCTGAATAATAAATCTATGTTAAATACTACACAATGTTTTGAACAACACTAACATGAAATTCTTTGGCACAACACTAAAATTTTACTTTCTAAAATACTTTTGAGCATTCATATTGCATTTGTGACTAATTTCCTGACATTAAACAATTTTCTGTATATTCTGAGTATTTCCCACTTTAGCATAGTATTTCCTCTTAAAGCATCACAAGGTGATTTTACATCTTAAACTCTTTATCATAAGTTATAATAAGTTTGTAATCCTTAAACGATTGTTTTCCAATTATGTTTTGTATAAAACAATTTGATGTCATATATCTAATGTCATGTTTATGAATTTTCCTATACTAGTGTATTTTAAAAATATCCAAAAAACATTGAAAATAATTTAAAATTTTCCATCATCATAATAAAAGTTACATCAAGCCTAATTGGTTTTACACATTAAACATGAAATCAGTCTCATACTTTATTTTTGTTCAGCGTTGGTATATGAGATTGAAAGCACAAATGACAAATTTTTTTGTATAATTGTTTTTTACGTCTTTATGCTATGTCATAATAAAATAATGGACTACAAAAGAATATATTTTATTCAATATTGTTCATGTAAGGTAGCCTTGGTTTGAAACTTTCATCGTCAGTGAAGGTTTTCTTTGATGAATAAATTTTTTATATGGTGTTAATTCCATATTAAAGTAGGAGTGTTAACAAGGACAGCATTTAGAAAATAAGACACTCAACCTTGAAAAATAGATATGAAAACATGAGGAATTCACCTAGAATTTATATAGCTTCACAATTTAATAAACAGACTGAAAAGAAAAAGTTTGCTAGAGTAATCCTGTCTAGTATCTGTTATTGCTAGAGATCCAATATAAAGGTTCTTTCTAATAATAGAGGTAAAATTTACAATATCTGTCAGCTGGAGATTTATAAAACAAGCCTATTAAGAGCCAGGAAGGCTCTGCTATGCATGAAGGCCAACGTACTTGTCATATCACAATAAAATATGCTACAGAGGCTCTCGAGTAAGATGTTATGCAGACTTTACATGAAACCTAATTTGCAATTGCAAAAAAAGCATGATAACTATTTAACCAATCCAATGATACCCAATCAACTACTGCGTTATAGCATGCTCTTTAGAAGAAGAGGCTGGATTGCAAGCTCCAGATAAAAGCAAAGAAAGGCAAACACGACAAATGTTGGCAACCAACACTAACATATAATAACGGGAAGGATCTCTAAGCGTCGCAGTTGTGATAGGGAAATCAAACCTTGGGTCAAAACTTAATAAAGGTGTAAGAGGAAAAGAAAAGAGAATTCAGTTATAAAATTTAACTTTTAATTGGGTAGAGTAAAATAGAAAGAAGGAAAAAACAATATCTGCACGATAAAAGTTCTGGTAGAAAAAGAGAACATACTCATATGCTCATATGAAAAGTGAACTGCATACTAGAAACACCAACAAAAATTGTCAGCACAGCCAACTCTAAGAACGACAAAATGTAGCATGGTATAGTAAGCAAACCAAAAAAATGATTTAAGAATGCAAAGGCCCGAAGCAAGTCAGAAACGGGCCTTTGAGGGTTCGTATGGATAGGATAAGAGAGAAAAAACTAATTGGTATGCTACAGTGGCAAGAAAAAGTATGTGAACCCTTTGGGATTACGTGGAGTTTTGCATGAATTGGTCATAAAATGTGCTCTGATCTTCATCTAAGTTACAACAATTTGAAAAACACAGTCTGCTTAAAATAATACAACACAAACATTATATGTTTTCATGTGTTTATTGAACAGAACATGTAAACATTCACAGTGCAGGGTGGAAAAAGTATGTGAACCTTTGGACTTAACCCCTTCCCGACCGCTGACGTACCCTGTACGTCCTGTGTTCGGGTCTCCCTTAGATACTTAGCCTCCCGCCCGATACTCACCTCCCTCGTCGGATCCCACGTCGATCTGACAGGGAGGAAGCCTGCCCATGTGATTTACATGGGCAGGCGAGGCTGATGACGTCGCCACGCTGTGTGGTGACGTCATCAGAAGGTGCCCCCATGTGTTTCAATGGAGGGGAGGGGGGGCTCCTTCGGAGCCCTCTATCTCCCCAACCATTGAAGCTAGGAAGATGCCGTTTGCCCCGCTTTAGAGGGGAGAGCCTCCCCTTTCCAGCGGTGTATGGCATTAACCATTTCGCCGCCGGATCACGTTGCGGCGCCAATTGGCGCCAAAACGTGATTCAAACCTGGAGGGGGGCTGACATCTTGGATGTCAGCCTAGCCTCCAGGTCCCCCCCACCCACTGACAACCTCACCATATGTGTGAGGATGTCAGTGGGCCAGTTAACCCTCTAGCTGCCATGTAGAGATAAGGGGATCCTAAGGATCCCTTTATCTCCCGATCCATGGCAGCTAGATGGTCATATTTTACATCATTTGAAAGGCCTGATTATGGCCTTTCAAATGATACCAAACATGACCAGGTTTGGTTTTAAAAAAAAATGTAAAAAAAAAATTAAATAAAAAAAAATAATAAAAAAAATTAAATAAAATAAAAAAATGTGTTTTTTTTAAAAGTTTTTTTTGTCTGGGGGGAGTTTAATTAAATAGGACCTAGGCTGTCATCTAAAAATAATTAGCACAAAATGGTCAGAATGAGCGCAGCGCACATAGGTGAACTGGCTCAGCAGTGAAAGGGTTAAAAGGTAAAAACATGTAAAAATTGGGTATTTATATTCTCAGGATAAAATTTGGAAACTATTTAGCCGGGGTCTTTATTGGTGGTTATAGCTTTAGGGGATTAAATTACGAAAAAGTGTGTTTTTACCATTTTTTTCATCGTATTTCATATTTTTTTTATATTAAATTATTGGATATGATGGAAATAATGGTATTTCTAGAAAGTCCATTTAATGGCGGGAAAAAGGGTGTATAATATGTGTGGGTTGAATAAACGAGTAAGAGGAAAATTTGATCTAAACACGAGCAGCGCAGAAACGTAAAAACAGCAGCGGTCACTAAAGGACGGATTTGTGTAAAACCGCCCGGTCACTAAGGGGTTAATAACTGGTTGACCCTCCTTTGGCAGCAATAACCTCAACCAAACGTTTCCTGTAGTTGCAGATCATACCTGCACACTGATCTGGACAAAACTGTTTCAGTGTAGCAATATTCTTGGGATGTCTGGTGTGAATCACTCTCTTAAGGACATGCCACAGCATTTCAATCGGGTTGAGGTCAGGACTCTGACTGGGCCACTCCAGAAAGCGTATTTTGTTTTGTTGAAGCCATTCTTTTGTTGAATTACTTGTATGCTTTGGGTCATTGTCCTGTTGCGTCACCCATCCTCTTCGGAGCTTCAGTTGGCGGACAGATGGTCTTACGTTTTTCTGCAAAATGTCTTGATAAACTCTGGAATTCATTTTTCCATCAATGACAACAATCCATCCAGGCCCAGAGGCAGCAAAGCAGCCCCAAACCATGATGCTCCCACCGCCATGTTTTACAGTGGGGATGAGGTTTTGATGTTGGTGTGCTGTGCTTTTTTTCTCCACACATAGTGTTGTGTGTTTTTTCCAAACAACTCAATTTTGGTTTTATCTGTCCACAGAATATTTTGCAGTAGTGCTGTGGAACATCCAGGTGCTCTTTTCCAACCTTCAAACATGCAGCAATATTCTTTTTGGACAGCAATGGCTTCCTCCATGGTGTCCTCCCATGTACTCCATTCTTGTTTAATGTTTTCCTTATTGTAGATGTGTCAACAAAAATGTTAGCATGTGCCAGAGATTTCTGCAAGTCTTTAGCTGACACTCTAGGATTCTTCTTTACCTCATTAAGCATTCTGCACTGTGCTCTTGCAGTCATCTTTACAGGACGACCACACCTAGAGAGAGTAGCAACAGTGCTGAACTTTCTCCATTTATAGACAGTCTGTCTTACCGTGGACACATGAACATCAAGGCTTTTGTATATACTTTTGTAACCCTTTCCATCTTCATACAAGTCAACAATTCTTGATCGTAGGTCTTCTGAGAGCTCTTTCCTGCGAGGCATGGTTCACATCAGGCAGTGCTTCTTGAAACCAGTAAACCCAAAACTGGTGTGTGTTTTTAAAGGCCAGGACAGCTTTCAGCAACACATCCAATAATATCACACTGATTGGACTCAAGGTTGGCTCACTCCTGGATATAATTAGCTCTTGGAGAAGTCATTAGGCTAGGGGTTCACATACTTTTTCCACCCTGCACTGTGAATGTTTACATGTTCTGTTCAATAAACACATGAAAACATATAATGTTTGTGTTGTATTATTTTAAGCAGACTGTGTTTTTCAAATTGTTGTGACTTAGATGAAGATCAGAGCACATTTTATGACCAATTCATGCAAAACTCCACGCAATCCCAAAGGGTTCACATACTTTTTCTTGCCACTGTATATCTCTAAATCATGTCGGCAAGGAACATGTTAAATTTGTAGACATTGAATAGCAACTACAAAAAAATCACTCAACTGTCCTGAGAACTGGTTAATGGAGAACTGAGCAGGGGTAGTGCAAGTTCCCTGCTCAGGTATCAGAGATGGACACTGCAATGTCGTTCAGAGCAAAAAATCTTACTGTTCAGATTAATGAATGGGAGTATAAACAGTTAAAGAGATTCCCTAAGGCTGAATAGAAATGTATCATCTGAAGTAGTTTCTGGTAGAATTTCAAGGGTTAAGTGGAATACCACACAATCTCAACGCGTTTCACCTTTATGTAAAGCGGAGAAAAACGGCTTCATCAGAAGAACCCTTATTTGAAAAATCAAATCAAACCTTGGGCCCTAATCCACTGAAGCAATTAACATTAAGATATGAGTTGTTGCGTATAATGGCCCCACTTGTTAATGACAGAGACTCAATCATATTCCAAGCTCAGACACAGCTGTTGCTTCTGCTTTATGAAACACAAATGTGGTAGAATATAAAGAATAATTAATCTCAGTGTCGCTCATTATTTTCTTTAGCAGCCACAAAAAGAAAAAAGAAAACCAAGGTGCTCCCAAAAGCTGATGGTAAGTGAATTGGTCACAGCCAAATATAAATTTAAAAATCCAAAACTCACCTTGGATTGCTAAGTGAAGAAGAGGGAATGACCAACAACCCAAAGGAGTAAAGGAATAGTTCTTTGGTGTACTTCAAAAGTCACTGTGTGATCCTGTACAAGCGATTTTGCTCTGGTCATGCATAAGTCTTTATGGAGTCCTATGGACTCCAAGAGAGAAGATCAACTGCAAGACAGTAGTAGATATTTTTTAGAGGATCCCTAAAATTATGAGTCTAACTACTAATAAAGCCGCTGGCTAGTAATTGAGCCAATAATCATGTACCTCTAAAACTGTAGGTCAGTTCCTATTCTTACATATCTGTAATCCTAATGGACGTAACCCATTTCTTCTGCTCTTGATGAAATGTCTTTCTTTTGAGTCTCAACAATTGATATTATTTTCTTTTATTATGGAAAATCTTTATTGCCATATTATTATGTAGAGAAAAATGGCAACCTCTGGACTCCTGCAGACTATATTATACCACATAATAGATGAATAACCATACTTATAACTAGTGATGTACCGATACCGATACTAGTATAGGTATCGGTGCCGATACCACCATTCGCACAAGTACTTTGTACTCGTGCAAATGCAACGATGCTGCCCCTGATACCCAGAAGCAACTGCTTTATTCCACTGAATCAAATAGTAGGAAGATGCTAATGGAAGAATTCATTGTGAGCCATAAATCAGTAGTAGTTTCTGTAATGACTGAAGAATAGTGTATCACGTCTGGTTAGGGGGCACGCAGAATTTTGGGGAAAAGGAACCTAATGGCAGGTTACAAGGAGACCTCTCATAATTCTTAATCAGTGATGTAGTCAGAGACAGAGCCAGCGTTGGTAACCAAATTTTCAGTCCAGGAACCAAGGAGCAGGCAGGAAGCATGGTCAGAGACAAAGCAAGAGTTGGTAACCAAATGGTCAGTCCACAAACAAGGGAGCACGCAAGAAGCATGATCAGAGACAAAGCCAGAGTTGGTAGTCTGCTTGTCAGTCCAGGAACAAGGGCAATCAGGTGCAGAACACGGTGATGGAATCAGGAGTAAAGCAGGGGACAGGAAGCCAGGGAATCTGATGGAGAGCAAGGCAGGCAGGGAAAATGGAGGAAAAAAAGGAAACAGGAACACCAGGTCACATGTACCAGAGTATCTGAATAACCAAGTACTGAGAAGGGGAAGTGCTTGGTGTTTATAGGGAATGGTAATAGGGAAGGATCTCCAGGTGTGGGATGGTCCTCCCAGGAATGGATTTGCATCTCAGGAGCCTGTGGGAACAGGAATGTGGAGTGCCTCCCCTAAATTTTTTTAAAAATAAATACATAAGAAACATGCCAAAATGACTTTTTAAATTTTTGTTTTGGGACAAACTGAAAAAAAATAAAAGGAAACATTTAAAAGAATTTAAACACAGTTTCTCTCTGTGCTCAAATCAGAAGAAGGGGCAGAATCTGTTGCCTTAGTTGAGTTAGTGCAGTAGCATTGTTTAATATATAAAAGCTATATTGCCTCTGTCTACATGAAATGGGCGTTACTATCTTTGTTGGATGCATTTTAAAACAAATTATTAATGCTTCGGTTTCCTGGAGAAGAAACCAAAAGACTTAGAATATGTCATTAAACAATTCCGTTTTGTAAGCATGTAAAACTTCAGAAAACAAGACATTTCAAATTTATGGAAATCCCAGTATATAAACACCTTTAGTTTAGTTGACATTTCAAAAAAATTTACTTTTAGGTTGCATGACTGTGAGTAAGCTTATACTCTCACAATACCAAATTCTGAACAATGATACCTTTGAAATAAAAATAATGTGCTCCCATTTTGTACACGACCTGTTACATGGAAAATAAAAGTAAATTTCATGCATATGGGTTTCCCAAAATGAAGATGGATTAGTCTATCTGTTTTGAGTGCTATAAGACAAAGTTTATTATAAAAATATGGAAAAATGAAAAAAAAAATAGAAAAATGAGATACATTTGCACTTTTAACCCCCAGTCGAAATGTGTTTGAGAGTATAAATATAAACTCACGATTTTGTATCTCAGTTGAGAGAAAGCATGAGTTTGTAGAGTGGTAACATTAGCTTAGAACCCACCTCAGAGGTTGACTTGATTTTGTGGGTGGGTTAACACTTGAATGGCCAAACAAGTTAACAAAATACCTCTTCTTTTGTTTAAACATGGATATATGGGAGATATAAGGCAGATGACTGCATGTTTTTTGTATGTTTAATACATGAAGAGGAGCTGCATACCGATGGGTTTATGCTGCCACCCAAGTAGGAAATAGAGCGCAAATGTAGTATAAGCATGTTTGAAATTACTATAAATATTGAATTGTCCCTTCTATTTTATTCACTGCCTTCGTCTGCAGTGTCGGCTTTTTCCGATGGCTTCGCTGCGTGTGATTGGCTCCTGCTCGGATTTTTCCGTGGTTTTCGGTGGGTTAATCCAGATGTTTTTGCGGGTTTTCAGCGTGCATTCGACGGGTTTTGCGGTTAGTTTTCGTCGGGTTTGCGGCAGCCTATCCCTGCAATTCGGGGACCCTGTGGTGCTTTCTGAATACACCGCAGGGTCACCGAAATAAGATCGGCAAAACTAACCGAATTGAAGGGAACGAAAAGTCACCGAACGTGCGGTGACTTTTCGATTCTCTTTGAATTACCCTGACAGTTTATTGTTAATGACTTAAAGCACATGACTGCAAAATACTAAATACTACCTGCACAAAAATGTAAAATGTCATGGCAATCGAAGGGTTAAGGCACTGTTTCCAGTGTCATTGTCATTTCTTCAATATACATAGTGTTAAAATAAACTCCACTGTACAAAATGAATCGAAACTTACAGGGTTATTCAGAGAGCGTGAAAAGCAGGAGAATGACTGGAGAATGAAAAATTCTAGGTCAAAATAGCCAAACCAGAAAAATTCTCCCTTTCATCTCACTTTCCAAATCGGCTATTTTGACCTAGAATTTTTCATTCTCCAGCCATTCTCCTGCTTTTCACGCTCTCTGAATAACCCTGTTAGTTTTATGTTTTTCCTCTATTGTATTTAATGATCAACTATCCTGTTAACAAGACAGATTTCCTTTTAATGGGTGCAGATAACCAAAACTGAAAAGTTTCCAGTGTCATTAGCAAGTGCTGGGCAACAGGTAAGACTGGTAAAGCTGACAGCAGTAGACCTGTAGGCTCTCTGGTTTATCCTTAATTAGCTGCTGCCACCAGTACTTGTCAGGTAAGGAGAAGAGTGCCGATAAACAAAGGCATGCTGACATAGACAAGTGTAGTCAAAGTTGCAGAGAATACAAAGTGCATTCAAGATGGCATTGAAAATGATTAGATAAGTAGCTGTAGTAACAATAATAATAATAAAAAAAAGACGATAGCAGAATTTCAACTGAATGCACCTTTATGAAAGCTTATCATTCTCCAGACAGCAACAACCCACATTCTGAGTACATTTTTGTACTTGTTCCACTAGATTAAAGGTCAAGGGAAACATGTATTTGTATGCACAATGTCTGTCTCAGCATTCCCAAACCATATCTTACAGATAAATCGTATAAAAACTGAACACAGCTAAGATATTTTTTGTTTAGCTGTTTCAGTTAAAACATCAATTATCTGCCATATGGGAAGTATTGACATGGTATCAAAAGGTCACATTTCTTATTTAAAAGCATATTTAGAAATGAGCCAAGCTTAGTATTTTCTGCCTCTTTATGTAGTGATAGCTGTGTGTATCTATGTGTTGATAAACAAGTTTTATATAGGTATGTATGTGGCTTTATGGCTAAGATTTTTTTTATTTGTACTATTATTACATATGTTTGTAGGGATAGAAAATTAGATATAATATTTTTTAAAAAAGAAAATATATATACGTGATAGACTCAGTAAAGCAAAATCATTCCCAGAAGAAACAAATAGTTTAAAATAATAAAATTTTAGGAAGTCTTTGGGTACTAAATACAGACCTCGCCATGTGAAACATAACTGTGCATATACTCAAAGTTGCTGCAAAGCATAGCTCTTGAACCTTTCAGCAGAACAACGTCAGTGCTGTGCTCTTTAGAGATGTCCAATTCATTTCATCCCGAATCCAAATTTGGACGAAAATCTAAATTTTTTGTATTTCGGGAGCATTTCAAAAAACGAAATATCGGCCGTCTGAAATTTCGAATCGATCCAAAATTTCGAATCGATCCAGAATTTCGAATCGATATAACCACAAAAACTAAATCGATTCGGAACCGATCCAAAATGAAAAAAAAAAATAGAACTTAAATGATATGGCATGCTGTAAAACCAAACCAAATCATCTAAAACGAACAAAACGGGACCAAATGATCTGAAACGAAAAACCCCCAGAACAAAATGATTTAAAGCAAAAAAAAAAGGAACCAAATTATCGGAAATGAAAAATAAAAAACAGATCGAAATGATCTAAAACAGCACCAAAAAATCCAAAATTAATTTTAATGCAGCATATGAATCCACACACTGCTGGGAAGCACCTCTCTGCAGTATAATTAATGCAGCATATGCATCCAGTCCACACACTGCTGGGTAGAAGCACCTCTCTGCAGTATAATTAATGCAGCATATGAATCCACACACTGCGGGGAAGCACTTCTCTGCAGTATAATTAATGCAGTATATGAATCCTACAACAAAAGAGAAGTGAAGAGCACACCTATAGGTGACACAACCTTTAGTCTCCCCACTAATAAAGGCCTCTCATTTGTGCACTGTAACATCCGAAGTTTACTCCCTAAATTGGATGAGCTTCAGGATTGGTGTTGCTATTACAAACCCAAAATCATTGTGCTCACAGAGTCATGGTTAACCCCAAAAGTACCAGACTCTGCCATATCAATACAGGGGTATTCATGTTATAGAAAAGACAGAGCAAAGAGAGGAGGGGGAATTGTTATTTATGTTGAGGAGTCCATAAAGTTCACCCCCTTACAGACTTCTAGCTCTCCTGTCACCTTTGATTTCCTCTCTGGTATAATTGAGATCCCATTCAGTAAATCAATCATTGTTGCTGGGTTCTATCGTCCACCGAGCTCTCCAGTGCACTCCCTCTCTGACATATCTCAAATCCTTAATAACCTACTTGCCCAAAACCAAAAAAGTGAACTGCTGGTCCTCTGCGATTTTAATACAGATTGGCTAAATCCTAAAAACAATAAACACTGCTCGCTGTTTAAAACTTTGCAGCTAACTCAATTAATCTCCTCCCCCACTCGCATTAATATGAAAAGCCCTAACCATACCTTGTTGGACTGGATTCTCTCCTCATCTCCTGATAGAATACAGGAGGCAGGCATTCTTGCTAATAGCTTTAGTGACCATTGTGTAGTGTACTGCGTGCGCAAAATTAAGGCCTTGAAATCTCCCCCAAAGGTAATAACCACCAGGTCTTTCAAGAAATTTATTCTTGAATCCTTCCTAAGTGATCTCAAACAGCTCCCCTGGTACAGGCTAAACCTAATCCCAGACCTAGACTGTGCAGTTGAATACTTTCAGTCTGAGCTCCTGCAAGTCTGGAATTCCCATGCCCCGCTGCGTAAAGTGCGAGTAAAAGGGACTCATCTCCCCTGGGTTACAGCTGATCTTACACTAATGTACCAGCTTAGAGATTCACGGTGGTCAAATTTCAAGAGTACTGGTTCCATGAACGATCACTACGAATACCGAAAATGCCGGAATGAATGCACAAAACAAACAAAAATGGCCAAAGCCCATTACTTCAATGAAAATCTAAACAATAACATATCAAACCCTAGAAACTTTTGGAGAACCATAAGTAACATACAAGCACCCCCAGTCCACTCCCAGCCAGCTGCTGTCAAAGTAAACAACCAAACCCTGCAACACCCCCTAGATGTAGCAAATGCCTTTTAATGATTATTTTGTTGGATGTGCCACCACTTTGATTGCCAAGCTAGGAAATGACATGCAATCAGAGAGGCCTCATGCAGGTCAGGCCTCCCCAACTGTGCAAAGTCCCTGTATCAGACAGGAATTCAGTTTTAGACCAGTGCCTGTCAGTGTCATTACTAAACTTCTCCATAAGCAAAAAATGAAATACCAGTCTGGACCTGATCAAATACCAGCAATGCTGCTGAAAATCAGTGCGCCAGCAATTGCAAATCCTGTCGCAATCCTAATAAATGAGTCACTGGCGACTGGATACATACCCAAGCTCTGGAAGACTGCAAGAGTGGTACCTATCCATAAAAGTGGTGACAGTACTTTGGTATCCAACTACCGTCCGATATCGTTGCTCCCTGTAATGTCAAAAGTCTTGGAAAAATGCGTCTACACACAATTACGTGATTATTATCAATATTGGAACTACTTAACTCCAGATCAATCAGGCTTTCGTCCAAATCACTCAACTACAACCGCCCTTTTAAAAGTCTGCAATGATATCCAGGCTGGGATGGAACAAGGAAACCTAACTGGAGCCATCTTCCTTGATTTTGCCAAGGCCTTTGACACAGTAGACCATGGCATCTTGTTAGAAAAACTTAAAAACTCTGGCATTGGTGATCGCACGCTAACCTGGTTTCAATCATATGTATCCGACCGATCACAATATGTGTCAATTTCTGGCAGCTCCTCCCTCCCGCTCCCAGTCACTTGCGGTGTACCCCAAGGCTCAATACTAGGCCCCCTGCTATTCACAATATTCATAAATGATCTGCCCAACGTCTGCAAAGCCTCAACTGTACATATGTACGCAGACGACACTGTGATCTATACCAGCAAACCAAATCTCCCGCAGCTGGAGGCCGTGCTGCAAGAACAATTCACAGAGGTAGAAAAGTGGATCAAAAACAACAAACTTTTTTAAAATACTGACAAAACTGTAACGATGCTCTTTGGAACAGCACCTAAACTACACAAATTGCAAAATCCCCAGCATGCCATCAAAATCAAATGGCATGCTGACCACAGTCACTTCTCTCAAATATCTAGGTATGTGGTTGGACCCTAATCTATCCTTTGGCCCCCACATCGAAAAACTCTCATCTAAACTTTACCCCAAACTAGGTGCCCTGTACAGAAACAAATCCTGCCTGAGTCCCGCGGTAAGAAAGCAGATTGTACAGCAAATGCTTATGCCGGCTATTGATTATGGAGATGTAGTGTATGCAGCTGCCCCGCAAACACACCTTCATAAACTTACTACATTGTATAACTCATTATGCCGCTTTGCATTACAATGTAACTACATGACCCACCATTGTGACATGTTAAAAGAGCTAAACTGGCCATCGCTGGAATCCAGACGCACCCTTCACCTTTCCAGCCTGGTGTTTAAGAGCATCTCTGGGAAGCTGCCACCCTACCTGAATAGACTGCTTCCCCCAGCAGCTCCCTCATCCTATAAACTCCGATCCAGGACCAGCACCTTACTTGCTATACCACAATACAAAAAGACTGTGGCTCGGTCCTCATTTTCCTACAGAGCACCACAATTATGGAATAACCTCCCAGACACCATCAAATCTTCCCCCAGTCTTAAGTCACTCAAAAGCTCCTTACTAACATACCTCAATACAGAATGCACCTGTAAACATGTAACCTAGCGACTATATCTCCTACATATTTTTCTGTTAATCTGTATATATTTTTTTTAAATATCTTGCATTGTATTACTTTGTATTTCTGTAACTGTAACACTTCAATGTTCTTGAACCCAGGACATACTTGAAAACGAGAGAAATCTCAATGTATCCTTCCTGGTAAAATCCTTTATAAATAAATAAATAAATAAATAAATTTGAAAAAGACAAACATATGTTGCTTCCTTGCTAGATGGACATGTTCATGGCTTACATTGCTTCAAAAAAAATACAACCGATATACTACAATAAAAATACCAGCCAGTACCAAAATAATCCCATACGTTTCAATGCTAATTAAATATTTATTAAACCATTCATTTTTTTTCACCTGCGTCAATAAGCCATTTTGTTTATTTATTTTTTAGGACTAAAATCAACCCAAAAATTCCCGAAAAATGCCCAAAAAATCCTAAAAAATTAACAAAATGGCTTATTGCTGCAATTAAAAATTATAAACGGTTTAAGAAATATTTTATAAAAATGTGAATATTTTTTTATATTGAAGCCTATGCTGGAAAAAAATCTTTGTTTCTTTAAAATAAGTTAGGAAACCTAAACTTGAACCAAAAAATCCTAAAAAAATAAATAAGTAAGGAGACTTTCATTTTATTGGTAGTAATCTGTTTACCATTCTGAAATAACCAATAAAAAACTAAATAACTCAAAATCAATCTAAAATACAAACTAACTCACAAAAATGAACAACTAAACGACCCAAAATTCCAAACTGATCCGAAATTTTGAATTAGAAGGCGAATCGATCCAATATTCCGAAATGACACAAAAACTGTCCGAAATGACCCAAAACAAAAACGTCCCGAAAAAACAAAGTCATGCACATTTCTACTCCTCTTTTTTTAATGGCATATTACATCGGAGACGCAAGCTGAGCTTACATCTCGGATGTAACTTTAGGTTACCGTACATTAGCGTCTCCTATACTTTGTATAGGAGGCGCTAATGTGGCCCCAGCTGACGCAGAACTAGCTATTCCAATGAGACTGTTCTCCATCTGCATCTGATGTTATTCTAAAAAGAATAATGTCTTTCAGACCCTGGTGTTATGTGATGTGGCTTTAGTACAATCATATAAGACAATGATCTAACGTCACCAAAAAATCCCATACTCACTTTAAATCCCTCTGTACAGAGAGCGGTGCAATCTGCTGCTTCCTAACTCCACGGCAGAGGCACACTGGGAACAAATAGTTTTCCAGTGTACCTCAATATATTACTCTGCCCCCCGGCCAGATCTCATTTGTGCAAGCTGCGTGAGATTGCGTCCTGTCTCCTTGGAGTCCTATGGACGCCACGAGTGGCGCTTACCACTGTTGGTGTTATCTTTTAACACCCACAAATTATTACGTCAGGAGCTGCTGAGAAAGCAACTCCTTCGCAAAACAGATGTTAAATGGCAGGTGTAGTGGAAAATGGCAGAACCTCAGGTTTTCCATTAGTGTTTGCATTTACCACCAACCTTGGAAAAGGGCTCCATATTTTCACTAATGCTAGAACCCCCATGTACAGTAGTATATCAACCTATTCTAATCATCATGAAACCTTTCATCAACGATACTTCGCCCAGGGGACAAGCCAAAAGGGAATGTAGTTCCCCCGTTCTTTGGTCAAAGAGAATGGAGTTCCCTTTTGGGCCACACACGCTGAGAAGCTATTATTAGGTTCCAGTCATACTTTTTCTTATTAAGGGCTAGAATTAATTCTATGAGCCTTTTTTTACGTAATATCGACTCCTTTCACCCCTACTCAAATTCCATAAAATAGTCCTGATTAGTAAAAACAGCGGGCCAGAAAAAAGCCCAAAAAACTGAGTTTAAATATGTGCGCAGATGTCCTCCCTGTGTTTCACTGTCTTACTGTAAATGCATTTTTTAAGATGAAATTCTGGACATGGGCATTGTAATCTGAAGTCCCGTATTTGCATCCGGGATTTACATCAAAAGTCAAATTTCCGGGACTTACACTTACAATGCGCATGTCCGGGATTTTATTTTAATACGTGCAATGTGCAATCTCTGTACAGTAAAAGTCAGACCAACACAGTAAACAGTCTGAATCATCTGAAGAGCCAATTATCTACAGTGTCGGCATTTTAGATATTTTTTGAGAAATTTGCATACAGATAAACTCAAGTTTAATCAATATAGCCGATACTTTAAGTGAAAGGTAAATCCTGAGTAAATATCTGATATGAATTTTTATCAGGAATCACAATTCCGGTAAGCATGGATTTGAATCTCCCAAACAGAAAAATGGCATCAATGGAGTAGAAAAAGGACCCAATTAAACTGAGACCTAAGTCAGCAGTAAAATAGTCTGTGTATTACAATTATCATATGAATTCTGCTAACCCCAGTCTATCTCTTTGTTTAAACATGGATATCAAATTTTTATCAAATGTATAAAATTCATTTCCATGTTTAAACCAAAATGCATGTTGAATGCTCATTTAAAAATACAAAAAAATTGGATGTTGAATGTACATTTAGATGTGCACATGTTATTAGTCAAGTCATTAATGTGAACTCATTCTTAAATCTCCTTCTACTTTTTCTCTCCCAATATTGCTCTGTATCTCGCTTTCCAATCTGTAAGCTCTACTCATAAGCCCTGTGATCTGTTCTGACACACATATGAAAACAGGAGATGTGTCACTGTTTGACACCGCATGTAAGATACATGAGAGTAATTTGATTTAAATGGCCATTAGCAGTGCTTAATCATAATAAACTGTTTTTCTTTGAACTTTGTAATTCTCAAATAACTCTGATACACCTCAGCGCACTGTCAAATTTAAAGAGTTTTGCCAGGACTTCAGTGATTACAAAATCCCTAGACCCTGCAGAATTAAAAACCATAGGTGGCACCCAGTATAGACCTTTAAAATAAAATTTCCATTTAATGAATGAAGCTACTTGAACATAAAGCAGAAAAAGAACCTGCATGATTTTTGAGCACATGTACAGTCAGGTCCAGAAATATTGGGACAGCGACACAATTCTAACATCTTTGGCTCTATACACCACCACAATGGAGTTGGAATGAAACAAACACAATGTGCTTTAACTGCAGACTATCAGCTTTAATTTGAGGGTATGTACATCCAACTCAGGTGAAAGGTGTAGGATTTACAGCAGTTTGAAGATGTGCTTCCCACTTGTTAAGGGACCAAACGTAATAGGACAATTGGCTTCTCAGCTGTTCCATGGCCAGGTGTGTGATATTCCCTCATTACCCCAATTACAATGTGCAGATAAAAGGCCCAGAGTTCATTTCAAGTGTGCTATTTGCATTTGGAATCTGTTGCTGTCAACTCTCAAGATGAGATCAAAGAGCTGTCACACTCAGTGAAGCAAGCCATCATTAGGCTGAAGAAACAAAACAAACCCATCAGAGAGATAGCAAGAACATTAGGCTTGACCAAAACAACTGTTTGGAACATTCTCAAAAAGAAGGAATGCACTGGTGAGCTCAGCAACATCAAAAGACTCGGGAGACCACGGAAAACAACTGTGGTGGATAACCGAAGAATTCTTTCCCCGGTGAAGAAAACACCCTTCTCAACAGTTGCCCAGATCAAGAACACTCTCCAGGAGGTAGGTGTATGTGTGTCAAAGTCCACAATCAAGAGAAGACTTCACCAGAGTGAATACAGAGGGTTCACCACAAAATGTAAACCATTGGTGAGCCTCAAAAACAGGAAGGCCAGATTAGAGTTTGCCAAACAACACCTAACAAAGCCTTCACAGTTCTGGAACAAGATCCTATGGACAGATGAGACCAAGATCAACTTGTACCAGAGTGATGGAAGAGAAGAGAATGGAGAAGGAAAGGAACTGCTCATGATCCTAAGCATACCACCTCATCACTGAAGCATGGTGGTGGTAGTGTCATGGCGTGGGCATGTATGGCTGCCAATGGAACTGGTTCTCTTGTATTTATTGATGAGACTGCTGACAAAAGCAGCAGGATGAATTCTGAAGTGTTTCGGGCAATATTATCTGCTCACATTCAGCCAAATACTGCAGAACTCATTGGAAGGCGCTTCACAGTGCAGATGGACAATGACCCAAAGCATACTGCAAAAGCAACCAAAGAGTTTTTGAAGGGACAGAAGTGAAATTTTATGCAATGGCCAAGTCAATCACCTGACCTGAATCCCATTGAGCATGCATTTCACTTGCTGAAGACAAAACTGAAGGGAAAATGCCCAAGAACAAGCAGGAACTGAAGACCGTTGCAGTAGAGGCCTGGCAGAGCATCACCAGGGATGAAACCCAGTGTCTGGTGATGTCTATACATTCCAGACTTCAGGCTGTGATTGACTGCAAAGGATTTGCAACCAAGAATTAAGAAGGGAAAGTTTGATTTATGATTATTATTCTGTCCCATTTCTTTTGGTCCCTTAACAAGTGGGAGGCACATCTGCAAACTGCTGTAAGTCCTACACCGTTCACCTGAGTTGGATGTACATACCTTCAAATTAAAGCTGATAGTCTGCAGTTAAAGCACATTGTGTTTGTTTCATTCCAACTCCATTGTGGTGGTGTAAAGAGCCAAAGAGAAGAGAAAATTGCTCAGTCAGTAAAAAAGGGGGACAAAACATTTTTTAGATACATAAACGAGAAAAAAAAAGTAAAACAAGGATTAGTTAGATTAAAAACAAAGGAAGGAAGGTATGTAGAAGAGGATAAAAGTCTCGCTGACTGCCTCAATGAATATTTTTGTTCAGTCTTTGCAGAAGAAAAGGAAGGAAAGGGACCTCAGTTAGGAGGAAACACTAACGAGACATTTACATATCAGTTTACAGAGGAGGAGGTTCTACAGCAGCTGTCTAAAGTAAAGACAAATAAGTCAATGGGGCCTGATGGGATCCACCCTAAATTATTAAAAGAGCTCAGTGATGTAATAGCAAAACCGTTAACAGATTTATTTAACCAATCCTTACTAATGGGAGTCATCCCAGAAGACTGGAAATTAGCAAATGTTGTGCCCATTTACAAGAAGGGTAGTAGGGAGGAATCGGGGAACTATAGGCCAGTTAGTCTTACGTCAGTAGTGGGGAAATTAATGGAAACCATGTTAAAGGAAAGGATTGTTGAACATCTAAAAACACATCGATTACAGGATCAGAAACAACATGAGTTTACCTCAGGGAGATCATGCCAAACTAATCTTATTGATTTTTTTGATTGGGTAACAAAAATAATAGACAGATAGTTTACCTAAATCATTTGTCATTTGGCTGATCCCTCTGGGAATAGCACTGCGGAATATGCTGGCGCTTTATAAATAAAGAATAATAATAATAATACAGACACAGGTGGTGCAGTAGACATTGCTTATTTAGATTTCAGTAAGGCTTTTGATACTGTTCCGCATAGAAGGCTTATCAAAAAAGTGCAATCTTTGAGCTTGGATTCCAATATTGTTGAATGGATTAGGCAGTGGCTGAGTGACAGGCAACAGAGGGTTGTGGTAAATGGAGTTTATTCAGCGCAAGGTCTTGTTACCAGTGGGGTACCTCAGGGGTCAGTACTTGGACCCATTCTCTTTAATATTTTTATTAGTGATATTGCAGAAGGTATTAATGAAAAGTATGTCTTTTTGCTGATGACACAAAGATTTGCAACAGGGTTGACATTCCCGGAGGGATCAGCCAAATGACAAATGATTTAGGTAAACTAAAAAAATGGTCGGAGCTGTGGCAATTGAGTTTTAATGTGGATAAGTGCAAGATAATGCACCTGGGACGTAAAAACCCAAGGGCTGAATATAGAATATTTGATACAGTCCTAACCTCAACATCTGAGGAAAGGGATTTAGGGGTTATTATTTCAGAGGATCTAAGGGTAAGTAGTCAATGTAATAGAGCAGCAGAAAATGCTAGCAGAATGCTTGGTTGTGTAGGGAGAGGTATTAGCAGTAGGAAAAGGGAATTGCTCATGCCACTGTACAGAGCACTGGTGAGACCTCACTTGGAGTACTGTGTGCAGTACTGGAGACCGTATCTCCAGAAAGATATAGACATCTTAGAGAGAGTTCAGAGAAGGGCTACTAAAATGGTGTACGGCTTGACGGAGAAAAGTTACCAGGAAAGGATTAATGATCTTAATATATACAGCTTGGAAAAAAGACGAGACAGAGGAGATATGATAGAAACATTTAAATACGTAAAGGGAATCCACAAGGTAGAGGAAGGGAGTATATTTAAACGGAAGCAAAGTAGCAAAACAAGAGGACATAGTCTTAGATTAGAGGGGCAAAGGTTTAAAAGTAACATCAGGAAGAATTATTTTACTGAGAGGGTGGTGGATACATGGAACAGCCTTCCAGTTGAAGTGGTAGAGGCTAAAACAGTAATTGAATTTAAGTAAGCATGGGATAGGCATAAGGCTATCCTAAACAAAAGATAAATCCAGGTAAAGTATCCATGTAATTGGGCAGACTAGATGGGCCGAAAAGGTTCTTATCTGCCGACATTTTTCTATGTTTCTATGTTTCTAATTGTGTCGATGTCCCAATATTTCTGGACCTGACTGTATATGATTCTAACACATTTCTACAATAAGAATAATAACTGAGTATAGGACTACAGCATAATTCTTCAATCCAGATCTGTTGTAGTTACAGGTATGTGAGGTTTCAGTGAATCATAGCTTGATTGATAAAACAAAAAAATATATATTCTTTTTGTTCCAGAAATGGAACGAGCTTTAAAAGAAAATCTATATGACAACAGAATGAATGACAAATGCAGTTGCTTTGCTTTCTCCCACACATTATGGCTTCTGTAAATCCAGCTGTTTTTGGAGCAGTGGGGTCAACATGAAATGGATGACTGCAGATAATTTGGAATTTTACAAGCACTGGAACAAGCTGAATGAATGTATACAATGTAGAACCTGCAGCTTCACGACAGGATATCAGAAAATGGAATTCAAAGAATTAAGAAAAGCTCACATGTCTGATGTTTTTTTTCTCACTTATTGTTTAGCTGTTGCACCTTTAGGACTGGAAACTGGTATACACTAGCAAGTATGGAAATACATACTCACCTATTTTTAACCTGTTAAATTTATTTATTTATAAATTATTTTACCAGGAAGGATACATTGGGATTTCTCTCATTTTCAAGTATGTCCTGGATTCAAGAACATTGAATTGTTACAGTCGCTACAGAAATACAAAGCAATAAATGCAAGATATTAAAAACAAAACACAAATATACAGATTTATTTATTTATTTATAAAGGATTTTACCAGGAAGGATACATTGAGATTTCTCTCGTTTTCAAGTACATCCTGACAGAAAATAAATATGTAGGAAATATAGTCACTATGTTACATGTTTACAGGTGCATTCCGTATTGAGGTATATTTAAGAGAACTCTTTAGTGACTTTAGACTGGGGGAAGATTTGATGGCGTCTGGGAGGTTATTCCATAATTGTGGTGCTCTGTAGGAAAATGATGATCGAGCCACTTTCTTTTTGTATTGTGGTATTGTAAGTAAGGTGTAGGTCCTGGATCGGAGTTTATAGGAGGTGGGAACTGCTAGGGGACGCTGTCTCTTCAGGTAGGGAGGTAACTTCCCAGAAAACCTCTTAGGCCTTGTTCACACCAAATGCAAAGCAGATCTGCTCAGGTTTCTGCACACGCATGCTAGTCTTTTAGATGCATTTTTGACGCATTTTAGATGCGTTTTTGACACGTTCCAGAGCGTGTTTTTTTTTCAGGAAGCTAACAATGTTATGAGGTCATTTCCTTTTACCTCTGACCTTTCATTAGCTGTTCCATTTATTTCCTGCTTCCTCTGACCTTGTCTCACATGTAAAATTGTTTTACATTGCATTGAAATGCATTGCGTTGCATTGCTTGTTTGACTAGTTCTTGACGCGTGTTTGATATGTTCCAGAGCAGGTCCAGAGCAGGTAAAATAGGGCTCGCTGCAGTTTTTTTACCTGCTCTGGACCTGCTCTGGAACTGAACGCTGCAATGTGAACTGGAGCAAAAAATACCATTGGAATACATTGAACGCAGTTTTGATCCAGTCTGCAACTGCTCTGCTCAGCACCTGCTCTACGTTTGGTGTGAACAAGGCCTTAAACACCAGGTTGGAAAGGTGAAGGGTGATTCTAGATTACAGCGATGGCCAGTTTAGCTCTTTTAACATGTCACAATGGTGGGTCATGTAGTTACATTGTAGCACAAAGCGGCAGAATGAGTTATACAATGAGGAAGTTTATGAAGGTGTGTTTGCAGGACAGCTACATACACTACATCCACGTATTCATTGACTGTCATAAGCATTTGTTGTACTACTACTAACTGATGCTGATAGCGGCAGTGTACGCCTCTGCAGATATTGGCTGTTGGAGTCCAATGGACTCATAGAGTCCAATGAGTCCCTGCTGCGAGATCTACATGAGTGGGTACTTGTAGACTGCGCAGGAGTCACAGTTGAAGTATGGAGGAAACATGGGGGGGCTATTGTTTTTTAGACTCCCACTGCTCATGGCTAGGGATGAGCCGAACACGTCCGAGTTCGGGATCGTATTCGAACCCGAACTTTCCAAATGTTCAAATCCGAACCCGAACTCGAACTCCATACAAGTCAATGGGGCTGAAAATTCAGTTTTTAGAGTGCCCTCTAAGAGGGCAGAAATGCTATATATTTGCCATAAAAGGTGTATGGGGGTCCGGGTAGTGCCCTGGGGGACAGGAAACAAGGACAAAAAGTAAAAAAAAAAACGTTTTTAAAGAGACAGTGAGTTTTCCATGAAATAAAGGTTAAAAATAAAAACGAAAAATTCCTTCAAATATCGTGCCTAGGAGGTCCCCATTACCTACCCGCGAAGTGGCGGATTTCTAGGATGTATAGAAACACTTAAAAACAAAAAAATTACGTTTCAAATGACGGTAAATGCTTTTCCTTTAATCTATCCATAAACAACTGCTTGGAGCAGAAGTCTGTATGAAAAGAGGAGACATTTTCGGCCATGTAGAAAAAGTTTAGTGATTTTTTTTGCTAAATTATTGTGAAACTTATGCAGACTTTGGATGAAAGTAACAAAAGGTAATTTAAAATTGGGCCTTTAGCGTCAGCAACAGTGCCGTCACACTGTAACCCCTCTGAGGATATGAATCTGATACAGGCGTCATTGGCAGTGCACCCAAATATTGTGCTTTTGGTGCCAGGCCAGCAAGATTGCCAGGCCAGCATGTACTATACAGTAACCCCTCTGTAGTATTGTGGAAGAATGCAGGGGTGGACCATGTGGTCCTATATTAAAAAGATATGCATCTGTTAAAGGCGTCAGTGCACCCAGATATTGTGCTTTTGGTGCCAGGCCAGCAAGTACTATCATACAGTAAGGAATTGTGTCACTGATGCATGCACTGTCCCTGCTCACCATCCTCATTGCCTCCTCATATGGTGACAGTACAGTGCATGCATCCTTGATCATCAGCCACTGCGGGGGGGAAAAAAACAAGTTGACCTGAACCTGTCCTTGTGCCATACTCACACAGGTACTTGTTGATGGCCCTCTGCTGCTTGTGCAGATGCTGCAGCATTGCTAATGTCGAGTTCCACCTGGTGGGCATGTCACAGATCAGACGGTTTGTGGGAAGGTGGAATTCTCTTTAAATTTCTGCCAGGCGAACGCTTGCTGGGAATGACCGTCTGAAGTGGCTGCAGACTTTTCTGGCCTGGCTGAGAAGCTCTGGCAGCCCTGGGTACTTGGTTAGGAAACACTGTACCACCAGATTTAGGACGTGTGCTAGGCATGGTACATGCGTCAATTTACCCTTAAGTAGGGCGGAGAGAAGGTTGCTGCCATTATCACAGACGATCATTCCCAGCTCAAGCTGGCGTGGTGTTAACCATCTCTGCAACTGGCCCTGCAGAGCTGACAGAATTTCTGGCCCGGTGTGGCTCCTGTCCCCTAAACAAACCAGCTCAAGCACAGTATGGCTTCTTTTTGCTTGAGCCATTGCGTAGACCCTGTCAGGCGTGGGTTTAACTGCCACTTTGCCAGAGACAGAGAAGGAGGAGGAGGAGGAGGAAGAGAAAGAAGTGGTGGTGGTGGAGCAGACAGACCTCATACAAGCAGCTTTCTGGAGGGGTGGTGGATGAACAAGCTCCAGCACAGAGCCCCGTCTTGGATCCCTCCCAGCTGCAATCAGAGTTACCCAGTGTGCCGTTAAGGAAATGTAATGACCCTGTCCATGCTTGCTGGACCACGTGTCTAAAGTCACATGCACCTTGCTGCTGACTGCCTTTCCCAATGACTGGATAACATTGTCTTCCATGTGCTGGTATAGTGCTGGAATGGCCTTGCGTGAAAAGTAATGGCATTTTGGAACCTGCCACTGTGGTACAGAACATTCAGCAAATTCCCGGAAGGGAGCAGAGTCCACCAGCTGGAAAGGCAGCAGCTGCAATGCGAGTAATTTTGCTAAGCTGGCATTTAGACGCTGTGCTTGGGGATGGTTGAGACTATATTTTTTCTTATGCTGCAGCAGCTGCGGCAACGTAATCTGACTGCGTAAATCTTCAACTGCTGGGATGATGTCACATTGTGAGGAAGGACCTGGTACATCCATTACTGTAGCATCATCCCCATCAGTGGAGGTTGTAGGCAATGACATGGCAGGACATACAGTGGGGGTAGAGACAGATGAGGAGGAGGAGGACCTACGCAAAGTTTTGCGCCAACAGGATGTGTGGCAGGAGGTCATATGTCGCCTCAAGCACGTGGTACCCAAGTGTCCGGTGTCTATCCCACGCTTCAGCCTCATCTGACATAGATTACAAATAGCAACGGTGGGATCTGCTGCACATTTCTTGAAGAATTTCCAGCAGACAGCAGAGTTCCTGCGTGTGTGCTTTGAGACAACAGAGCTCTGCACCGGAGCAGTTCTGACATGTGATGTCTTGGACTGGCTAGTGCTACGGTTGGTCATAGAGGATGTTGTGCCTCGTGCTTGCTGTGCCTCCTCCTCCCCCTCTTCCTCACTTGATTCCTCTGTTCGATCAGGCACCCAGGTGGAGTCAGTGACCTCATCATCATTGTCATCATCATCCCCCTATCTCCTCGTCACTGGAGCCAACTTGGCAGTATGCTGCAGCTGCTGGGGCAACATGAGTGCCAGTTATTTGTGTGTCATCACTGGCACCCCCTTCCTCTAGGTTGATTATACTCCCTTGCTCAACTTCAGAGATTGAATCAGAGCACTGTACTTACTGCGCATCCTCAAGCAGCATGTCACTGTCATTGTAGTCAAATAATTCAGCTGACTCCTCCATGTGTGATAGCGAGGCTACAGCAGGAGTAGCTGTGGACATGGAGGCTGCATTAGATGCTTTGGCAGCTGAGGTGGACTGTAAAGCACTAGAAGCCTGGCTGGCAGAGGACTCGGAGGATGGCCTGGTTAGCCAATCCACCAAATCCTCTGTATGTTGCTGCTGCTTAAGACGGCCAGCACCAGTTATAAAGGACAAGCATGCCCCTGCAGAGGATGCACCACGTCCACCACGACCAGAGGCACAGCCTCCCGACACAGGGGCTGCTTGCCCTCTTATCTGTGTCTGGGAGCGTCTGCCTGTCCTTTTTGTTCTTTCAGACATGGTGAGTGATATATAGATTAAATATATACAGAACTCCGATTCAACTCTGGTATAAAGATTAAACATTTAAAGAACACTGGTATAACTCAGTGAGATACCCTGATAGCTGGCAGCCAGTGACAAGACACAGATTACAAGTCTCAGAAACCTCTTATAAATCAGTGAGACCCCTTGATGGGTGGCAGTGAAACCTCTTATAAATCAGTGAGACCCCTTGATGGGTGGCAGTGAGAAGCCACAGATTACAAATCTCAGAAACCTCTTATAAATCAGTGAGACCCCTTGATGGGTGGTAGTGAAACCTCTTATAAATCAGTGAGACCCCTTGATGGGTGGCAGTGAGAAGCCAGATTACAAATCTCAGAAACCTCTTATAAATCAGTGAGACCCCTTGATGGGTGGCAGTGAAACCTCCTATAAATCAGTGAGACCCCTTGATGGGTGGCAGTGAGAAGTCACAGATTACAAATCTCAGAAACCTCTTATAAATCAGTGAGACCCCTTGATGGGTGGCAGTGAAACCTCCTATAAATCAGTGAGACCCCTTGATGGGTGGCAGTGAAACCTCTTATAAATCAGTGAGACCCCTTGATGGGCTTGTCAAATAGATTGTTACAGTATGGAATGCATTGGAAATATTCCCAAATATCTCTTACTCTATAATTAACTACAAAATATTTAAAAAAAAACATTGGTTCCTGACAGTGGATTTTTATAAACTCATTTGGTAGTGAAAAGGTTAAGGTGGAGGGATACCACCAATTACAATGCTTGTTAAATTATTAAGAAAATATACAACTATAAAATGACTACGATGGTCATAAATTAAGGGCTTATTGAATTGGCTCGATATAAGAAGGATCATTAACCCCTTCACTATCGATATATCTCTGGCCTCAAAGGCACTATCTGGGGCCCAGATATCGAGATATCTCTGTATGCTTATATGCAGCCCAAAAGCAAATGAAAATTGTTTGCTGCTAATTAATTTCATTTGCTTTTGAGCTGCAGAAGATGCCCACATAGTTTTAACCCTGTGAGCATAAACCCCAAAGAGCTAAAACTGTAAAATCAGCTGCTCAACGCTCTGAAATATCAGGCTTTCAGCAGCCGATGCAGAGAGAAAAAGAAGAAAATAGATCTGATGTAAAAACCTATAACTCGATTTAGCAGTAGATGGCGCCATCAACTGACCAACATTATGTTATTTATAGTAAGACATACAATAGGTATAAACTCAAATATTTATTATTTTATAATTAAATAAAAATGATTTTACAAAAAACCACTGGTTTCTGACCATGTGTTTTTTTTTTTTTTAAATCACTTGGTAGTAAAAGGGTTAAAGAAAAGATCAAAAGTATGATACTGAATAGAAACACAATAATTACAGATAGACCCAAGGATGTGGTCAATTTATTTGCCTTACAAAAACATACAAGACTTTAGAAGATTAGGGAGAAAGATATCAGAAGTAGGGATGAGCCGAACACTCCCCGAGTTCGGTTCGAGTCCGAACCCGAACTTCCCATTTGTTCGGGTCCGAACCCGAACTCGAACCCAATGCAAGTCAATGGGGCTGAAAATTCGGTTATTAGAGTGCCCTCCAAGAGGGCATATATGCTACATATTAGCCATAAAAGTTGCATAGGGGTCCGGGTAGTGCCCTGGGGGACAGGAAACAAGAACAAAAAGTAAAAAAAAAAACGTAGAAAGTTGGCTGAATCGGGGGGACATTCATCTAGGAGGGCCAACAAATTTTCAAGATGTACATAGTGGACACACCTAGGTTTTTGGCTTCTCTCTCTTTCTTTTTCTCCATAAAAAGATGTAAAGCTAGCCTCCTTGCAAATAAATTGAGGTCCTTTATCCACCCAAATTTGTTGAAGTGGGGGGTGGGCACAAAGGATAAACCTTTTTCTAATAATAAACGATGTCTAGGGAGGAGATTAAAGCTAGAGAGATTGATAATGGAGTTGAGAGAGAGATCGGTTACCACTTTTTTAGGGGGTAATCGTTTTGGCGCCTCCCTTTGGACGAAAAATCTAAGTGACAAATTGGTCCATAGCTTCTTACAACCAGAGACAACCACACGTACTTGGTTACAACAACCTAAGGGTGTCTATCAATGTACCCATTGTAAGGCTTGCAAATTTGTTCATAAATCAAAACAATTTTCCAGTAACATCACAGGGCGACATTATGATATCAGACAATTTCTGAACTGCTCCAGTAAGGTACTTGTTTACCTCATCACATGCGAATGTGGAATACAGTACGTTGGTAAAACCATTCAACAATTTAAACGGCGTATTCTTCAACACATTAACTCTGTTTACAATAATCTTGAAACCTCTGTCTCTCGACATGTTCGATATCAACATAATTCTGACCCCTCATGCCTATCTTTTCAAGCCATTGAAGGAATGGTCTGTGGACCACGAAAAGGCAACTTGGATAAAAATCTGTGCCAGCGAGAGTCCTATTGGATATATACACTTAAAACTTTGTATCCACATGGTCTAAATGAAGACTTTAATTACACACCATTTATTTGACCATTTGATCATCATCATGTCCCACCCACTTCTCATATGTATATACCTTTAAATCATTGTTTATCTCTTATTATTCTCAGCCATTTTTGTTCTGTCTTGGTTTTTAGCCTTTTGTTCTCTATATATTTATTACCAGGAACCCTTTCATTATATATTCGGATTTATATACATTTGTTTTATTTTGACTATTACGAGGTCTTTAATATTAAACTCATCATTATATTATATCCATATAGATGCTCCCTTATTAATTTGTTGTCCCCCCCTTCCCCCTGCCTCTTTCTCTTACTCAATCAATTGCCTAGTTGACCATCTACACATCAGTTATTTAACTGCTCACTATATATCTTTGCATTATCGATGGCCAGTCTTTTGTCTCTTTTGACAATGGTTTCCAGTTGCGTGGCAATGCTTTTATTATTTTTCATTAATAGCGCATTATTGGTGTGTGTCATCTGGCGAACATTACACATCACTTATACTCCTTATAGTACCTCACCATGTAATTAACATGATATGTCACATTAGTAAATAAATGATATAGCCATTCATTGTCACCATCATCATTTATGTTTTTACATTTTCTTGATTCTAACTTCGTTATTATTTTTTGGACTCATATGTAAGCTCCTAGTGGTTGCTTAATCCTCATATTTCTCCTCCACATATGCCTTAATGTGGTTAAATCCCCTTTGGTTATATCCATATATATACACCTGTCTCAAGCGCCTTACAAAATAATGAGTGATTCCATACTCACTTGTAATATCTTTAATGTTTAAAGGGCACTCATTGTGCAGCATTATTAAAACTGACAATGTGTGTAAATAGGAGGCAAACCCTTTCTTTCATCATCAGGATTATCGCAACTCCGGGCTGCTCCTAACTCTGTTAAATTGGAACCATTATCGATCTTTATCATTACTGTTTCATACCCATTTAGTTATAAATTATTTCCTTGAGCCTAGCATTTACAACTCTCCAGTACTAGTTTCCTTGTTCGGGGGCTCAATGTGCCGTAAGTGGGTTTAAAGTACCGCATCTTTCAACGCATTTAAGATGAAGCGAACATCTGTTCGCTCTATTAGCTATAAAGGCAGTTGCTTCCCAACATTGATCCCTATTGGATGTCTTGCCTGTCAATTTTTAGGGCAAGCTACCCAATTGGACCATCGGTCACTCTTCATCCCATAGGCTGGCATCTTTAACTGGGGCGGGACCTCAACCAATTAAATAGCCTTTTCTTTCCCCTAGTCCGTAAGCACTCCTGACGAGCCATTCCTGGCGAAACGTACGTCGGGTGCACACTGCAGGCAGGAACTCCTCGAATGCATTCTTTAATATACGCGCCTTGAGACCCTGATACATGCATTTTTTTGTCCTATCTTGTGGTCTTTGACAATATATATTTGGGCTAGTCCCCGGGCACGTTTGTATTGGGCTATTTTAGTCTAATTTTCCAATTGAGTTCCCAGCCTTTGTTTATTCTGCTTCTCAACATGCAGTTCGTTTTGATCAAATATTGTCAACCTATATTTCATATAATCATTGCTATTATACTCTGCATATGACCCTCGAAGGTCACTCTATAGCATCCACGGTTGATCACTGCCTCTGTTGTTATACATATATTTTTGGCAGATTTGGTTTTCTGCTTCCTTTATTTTTATTGTTGCAATATTCTGTGATTTCACATTGTTAATAGGTTGTTACACTTTAGATGACCCTTGAAGGTCATTTTTTGTATTCTCTGCATTAATTGCTGGCTATTGTTCTCTGCTGGAATATATTGAATCTTATCAGCAGACTTGGTATCTGTGCCCTCCTAATTGTAGCATATGACTCCATATTGCTAACAAGCATTTATACCTTTCACTGTGACATCTTCTTGTGTTGCAATATGTTGTGATCTTATATCGCTAATAAGTTATCACACTCTAGATGATCCTTGAAGGCCAAAAAATTGTTCATATCAACTGCTGGTTATTACTTTCGGCTGCAATATATTTACCAACAAATTTGGCGTCTGTACCTTCCTAACAATCCTGTAGTGACCCCTGAAGGTTACTTATTATATTGACTACTTATTTGCCGATCCTTATTATCTGCAATATGTTGTGATCTTATATTGTCAATAAGTTACTATACTTTAGATGACCCTTGAAGGTCAAAAAATTGTTTACATTAAATGCTGGTTATTACTTTCGGCTGTAACATACCCACCAACAGATTTGGCGTCTGTACTTTTTCAACATTGTTCTGTGGTGACCCTTGAAGGTTACTTATCACATTGACTACTTATCCGCCGATCCTTATTATTTCCATCGTTATCAATAAGTACTTCCCAGCACTTTATGATCTCACACTGCCAACAAGTGCTTTATACTTCCTATTGTTATCACTATTTGGGGCAACCCATGCTGGTCACTTATCATATTGACCACCTATTGTTGATCACTGTCTCTATTGCCAATCAATTATACTATCTTTAGCAGAATTGGTTTTATTGTTGTTTTGTGAGCACTGTCAATTTATGTTTATATGTTTGATCTCCTTTTTTAATCATGTTCAATAAAAGTTAAATATTAATTTGGTCTCTGGGAGACACTAGTACCCTGATGTTTTCATCAGTGTAACTGAAGTTCCTTTGACATTATAGGGGTAAAAACCCTTTGGTCTCTCACCACCGTTTGTACATAGTACCCTTCCTCATTTTTTAGTTTCTGGTATAATTCAGTTACGTTCTACCTCTGGTAGTGATTTGACAGATCACCTCAATTCCCAAATGTTTTTTAGAAATTTGTGACCCCAAAATACTTGCTGGCAGTGACAAGACACAGATCACCTCAATTCCCAAATGTTTTGTAGAAATTTGTGACCCCCAAAATACTGCGTGGTACTGGCTGTGTGACAAGACACAGATCACCTCAATTCACAAATGTTTTAAAGAAATTAGTGAGCCCCAAAAAGATTTGCTGGCACAGTTGCAAGACACACATCACCTAAATTCACTGATAATTGGTAGAAATGAGACCCAAAAAGACTTGCTGGCACAGTGACAAGACCCAGAAGATCACCTCAATTCACAAATGTTTTAAAGTTGTAAACCCCCAAAAAAACTTGCTGGCACAGTGACAAGACACACATCATCTAAATTCCCTGATATTTGGTAGAAATGAGACCCCCCAGACCCCCCCCAGTAGCGTGGCAGACCGGCAGTAACAAGACACAACTATCTCCTTTGAAATCTCCTCTGAAATGCGTGCAGAATTGGCGCGTGGAAACGTTTTATAGTGTGCTGCGGGACTTAGCTCTGTGAGCCCATGATTGGGCAAAATTTGCCCAATCAGGACTCTGAGCGGTGATTGGCATAGTAATGAACCAGTCTTGCACCAGACCTGTAGTCAGGTGCAAGGCTGTAGCCAATTACGAGCTTCAGGCCAGTGGGAAAATGCATTGTGGTCCATTGTGGTCGAACATGCGGCGAACACCTGGAAATGTTCGGTGTTCGCGATCTCATCGAATAGGCCAAGTTCGGGTCGAACTCCGAACCGTCCGAACCGCTCATCCCTAATCAGAAGTAGGGAAATATGGTTAAAGGTTAGGTAATAGTGGTGGACAAAATATAGGAGTAAAAGAGTGGCTAAATGGAAAAAAAAATGTAGCAAAATATTCCATATTTTCCTTATGAGCATTTCTGTGTACAATGTTCATCTACTGTATGAGCTCAAGTTTACAAAGGACCAGAAATGCTGTCTGTTTAACTATGTTTTAGTCCCTGGAAGTATAGAAGTAAAACACAGTTTATATGATATGCAATTCACACACATTGTAAATGGGTATGTTGTGAAGTATTACGCACAACGTTCTAGTGTCTTACGGCAATTATTTTTTTACCACCGTTTTTGATATCCAGTGTCTGAAAAAGAGGATGGTCAAATTGCTCTTTCATTTTCATCTTTTATGCAATTGGCTTTTTGCCTAGTCAGAATTAATATCCGTTTCTCAATTTTGTGCTAGAAGTGCCAATTACATCAAAATACTGTTCTAATAAATAGAGCTAAAAAAAATGAAGAAATAAAAGAGAAAGAGATTGAAAATATAGAGGGAGTCATAGGATATATTTATTTAGCTGCTATTTTCCTGATTTTTTTTTTGCATTGAAAATAGGAGAAGAACAGGTTAACATGTATTTCTATAGCTCACATAGCCTGTAGCACAGAACAGTTTTTGGCTGGCAGCCAACCAATCTGGGCTTCCTAATAAAGCTCTGATTCCATCTGCTTCAGCAGTGCAATATATTCCACTTCAGGTCAAAAGCGGGGAGCCAGCAGTATTAACATTACACTAATCTGTAAAGACATTTTCACTAGGCTAGATAGGCTAATGTTACACGAAGCTTTAAAAGCTTGGAGGATAAGGAACAGCAGTAATTATCATGGGAAAAATATGCAGTGTTGAGATTTTGATACGACTCTCACATGGCAGCATATCTGTACCTGTCAAGCTGGGGGAAAAAACACATATTAAAGAAAAAAATTCTTTGTATATTACTGATGTTTTTCAAAATTATTTGCATCACTTATTTCTTCATTCAGTCAATTTTTTGTAAAATACCTTATTCATACATGGGAAACAGAGAGAGCCATTCTGACTGTTAAGACGTGTATGTTTTTCAAGAGAATAATTTCTCAGATTTAATGTTCCAACCATTTTCTATAAAGTGGGTGGAATGATCTTCAGCGCATCAGGAGACCTGCAAAAGCGATTGATAATTGTTTTTTGTTTTTTTAGCTGCACCATACAGGTGTTTTTAACAAGCAGCTCCTAAGTATTGCCTGGGCTTTAAAAATCAAAAGGAAAAATCTAACAAGCAATATGAATGGTCACCCACAGTATTTGTGGAGCCTGAACAAAGTTTATTTGCAGATTTCTTTTCCACCAGAGGAATTTCTATTTTCTTATTTTCCCCTTTTAATTGATTTCTCAAATAATGCTACAGAAGAACAAGTTAATGTTAATGTTAATTTTTATTAATATTTTTAAATTTGGGTTTAATATATATATATATATATATATATATATATATATATTGTGTTTATTATTGCAGAAGCCACTTGCACATCATAGCAATTCGAAGAATTGCATTCCAGAGCTCTTGTGCCACATTCCCCATATGCAGCAAGGGATTCTGGGTAGGATATGCAAATTACCTCTTTCTCACTTTTATGCATCCTGGGTCTGTTATTACACTGAACCCTAAAATCAATGCTATGCCACACTGTGGCTTTCTAGCAGAGATAAGGTTTATGCAACTGGTCAAAGCCACTATACGATTCGATATTCCACCACACGGAGACTTGAGGTAAATATTAATAACGTTCATTATTAAGCGTCAATGTTTCAGTCCAACTGGACTTTTCTCAAGACGATACAACTGTTAGGGAAGACTTTAACCAGTCTTTTTCTCAAATGACTGCTGCTGCCAAATAGTGGAGAAGCCAATCAATTCAAGTGCGCACTCAAAGAAATGACACAGACAACGAATAGGTCTATGTAGCCTTTCTTGGACAAGCCAAGTGACCTCTCTTCTTTTAATCAGAAATTATACATGCTTTATACCAGTTTAGTGCGTAAGCGGAAGCAGGGTGTTAGCTAATATTTTAATCATCGTCAGTAAAATTGTGAAATTGCAAACTTACGAACAACTCGTCAAGGGAGTTGTCATATTTCAGATATAGATACAGTTCAGGATGTTCCAGTATGTTCCAAATAATTCTCTTCTTGATACCAGAAAGAGGAACTACATGTGCTGAAATCTGCTTAGATAGCGTGTTAAACAATAATACGAGTTTTGATTCTTCTAAAAATAGTTTAATTAATTTCTTTCCTTAAAGCCGTTACGTTATATTTGAAATAGGCATTTTTCTAAGCATTCCGTTATTTAGTAAAGCAGATATATATTTCTTGTCTATAACACAACTACCAACCAAAGGCAGCTTTTATTAACTAAACAAATTACATACAATATTCCACAGGTGAACGCTCTGGCTGAGTACCAGAACCGAAAGAGTAGAACCGGCTCCCAGCCTGAGAGTCAGGTATATATTTTGTTACCTAGCAACCAGCTAACCCCTGAATAAAATAAGACAAAACAAAACAATCCGACACAACAAAACAATATAATCCCACATTACTATAACACCACCCTTTTTCCTAAAGCCACAGCTGTAGAAACTGGTAGCAAAAATTAAAACAAAACATGGCATTACAAAGTATATAATTTTTCTTAATATTACACTCCAATTATCAAAGATTAAAAAAACAGTGCAAAGAGATTTGATGCTTCTGGTCGTCGAGGAGGTTGGTAAAGAGCTTAAAATATTGAAGGTTAAGATCACGGATTTTGAAACAAAACATACCGAAGTGGTTAAGGCTCCGTCATGTGAACACCTTATTGCTAAACTAACCGAGACCTACTATAGACTATACGTCCGGTGAGTCAGCTTCGGATACTGACTACATAGCACAGGGTGGGAGTTCTGATACAACTTTTAATCAAACTAGAGAGGCTTTTTTAGAACCAGGCCTGGGTTTGGTGAGAGAGACTATGTCGTCAACTCTAGGAATCCAAGGGGACCGAGATGGAGGCGGACTTGGAGGAGTAAGAGGAAGCATGGGGCGTGGCAGGGGTACACGGGGACGACCACCACATCGCTGGATATGATACCCATATATAACCTGTCTGATCGAACTCTTACTGATGTTGAAATAACGTTCTCAGGAAGGCTTAAGTTATATACCTACATCACGTCCTGATTTGTTTAGGTGGGAGGTGGAGCAATTTAAATTTGGTCAAAGTTTGCGATTGACTGAGTACTTTGGCTCAGCTCCGACAATGTCTGTGAATCAATTTAAGCTTAAAAGTACATTTGATCCACCCACCTCTAGCGCAACAATAAAAACGTTTATACAAGCAATGCATAACGAATCTACCAACATACTTAAAAAAGAGTGTAAGAGACCAGCGGACATCTCTAAGATTGAATGTAATGCTATAGATAGCCTGGCTAAAGATCATTCAATCACCATTCGCCCTGCGTACAAGGACGGTGGCATTGTTATTATGAATTACTCTGATTATCGCAGTGAAATTTTAACACAGTTGAGCAACACTGAAGTGTATCTACCATGTGATTGAGACCCTACCGAAAAGTTTAAAAATATTATCAAGGGAGCTCTTGACGGAGCCAGAAATGATGGTATCATTGGAGATTCACTCTATTCTTATTTGAGTGTGGCTTCCCCCGAAAACTCCGGTGTTATATACATTGCCCAAAATCCATAAGAACTTGAGTGCACCTCCTGGGAGACCCATTGTCTCTGCAATATCAGGGCTGCTGTAACCGCTTGGGAAACTCTTTGATTACATCCTTAAAGCGCCAGTGATGTCATTGAATGCTTGTGTCCGTGATACAGCAGATGTTATCAATCGTATATGAGACCTAGAATTGAGCCCGAATTCACTTATGTTGACCATGAATGTAAGTAGCTTATATACGATCATACCACACAAAGAGGCTATGCAGGCTGTGCAAATGATTTTGGAGAATGTTGTTGATCCACCGGAGTTTCCCTTGACTTTTGTTTTGACTTTGTTGGAACTTACACTTACATTGAGCTACTTTAGATTTGAAGAGGTATTCTATGTACAGAGGTCTGGGACATCCATGGGGGCCTCTATGGCTCCCATGTATGCCAACTGTTTCATATAGGTTTACGAGATGGCACACGTCTTGCCCCGTTTACAGAAGGGGTTTGAAAACGTATTTACGGTTCATTGACGATGTACTCGTGGTGTGGGAAGTAGAAGAAGCAGAGCTACATGATATTATGCATTGTTTGAACCAGTTGGAGGCGACAGTTCATTTTTCATATGACATCAGCCCTCACCAAGTGAATTTTCTGGATGTGTCATTTGTACGCCAAGGGGATAAGCTGGAATAAAGCTTATACAAGAAAGAGACTGATCGTAACATGATCCCACGGGCTAACAGTTTTCATCCTCCCAAATTGATTGAATCTTTACCGATTTCCAAATTTTTAAGGGTATTTTGAAACAATTCAGTACAAACGACACGTGACACTCAGATTCAGGAAATGTATGAGCGCTTTTTACAATGTGGTTATAGGACACATATGCTAGATTTGGCACTGGTGGCAGCAGTGAAGAAGTTCTACCACCAGCAGGGCCCTGATGTTAAGGAATCTCCTGAAATGGATAGACTTGTGTATCCACAGATGTTTAATACTGAATCGCCAGCATTGTCCAGATGTGTTTGAAGAAATTGGAACATCATATTAACGGACAGAACATTACCGGCGAAGTTTGCAACTCCTCCCTTGATATGTTATAAAAGGAATAAAAACCTGAGGGACTTATTGGTTCACACGGACCAATTTTCATTGTCACGACAAATTCAACCACAACATCCAGGGTGTTATCAGTGCTTGGGTTGCACTACCTGCAATTTTATGATCCCGGGGAGGGAATTTCATCACCCCCACAGTGGGAAAAGATATACAATCTGCCATCATATTTGTTGCACAACTAAATTTGTTATCTATCGATTGACCTGTCCTTGTGGACTATGGTACATTGGCAAGACGAACAATGGGCTACATGAAAGAATGGCTAACCACCATATGGCGATTAGGGCAGCCCTCCTAGGAAAGTAGAGTCTGCAGCCAGTAGCGCAGCATTTTCAAGAGCGGCAACATCCCCTCTCATCTCTGTGGTTCATGGGGATCAACCATATCCCTCCAATGTCTAGAGGAGGGGACAGGGCATCTGATCTCCTCAGGCGGGAGTCGTTCTGGATCTTCACCCTTAATACAATAGTGCCCAAAGGCTTGTCACGGATCCCCCTGATTACCAAGATGGTGGTCCCTTTACGCAGACCGCTCACTACCCTTCCGATCCTTAGAGTGGTCGGCACGTCTAGACAGGCTACTAGGATGGCAGTACAGAGCACATACAACATACAAGGGGTGGTCTGGTGTGCTTGGGGTGCCACACGGACTGACCTCCGTACCAGAATAGAGGAGTGATACAAATGCCAGGGGTCGAGACACAGAATAATCGTTTTGCCAATGCCAGGGTTCGGTACACAGAGTAATCGTTTTGCCAATGCCAGGGTTCGGTACACAGAGTAATCGTTTTGCCAATGCCAGGGGTCGGTACACAGAATAATCGTTTTGCCAATGCCAGGGGTCGAGACACAGAATAATCGTTTTGCCAATGCCAGGGGTCGGTACACAGAATAATCGTTTTGCCAATGCCAGGGGTCGAGACACAGAATAATCGTTTTGCCAATGCCAGGGGTCGAGACACAGAATATCGTTTTGCCAATGCCAGGGTTCGGTACACAGAATAATCGTTTTGCCAATAACACACAAGAGCTCTGCGGGAAGTAACTACCACGTCAGGGCACCAGTGAGAATGTGAAGCCGGGCTTTAAACTCTGCGGGTCCGCGTCATGCGCCTGGCCCCGCCCCCCGGCGCCCCACGTGTGCGGAAGCGTTCCGCGATATCACTCGGCGCCTGGCCAGCGAGCAGCGAGGAAGCCGCTGCCAGGCGCCGGGGGTGTGCGGGGGCCACCGTCACAGAACCCCCCCCTCTACGGGCGGCCACTGGACGACCCCCAGGGGCACAGGGATGAGCCAAATAGAAGGCCTTCACCAAGCGAGGGGCATGAACCTCAGTAGCCGGAAGCCAAGAGCGGTCCTCCGGACCGTAACCCACCCAGTCCACTAAGTACTGAAGAGCCCCCCTAGAAACCCTGGCGTCCAGAATGGCCTTAACCTCAAACTCCTCCTCGCCCTCCACAGAGACCGGAGGAGGGGGACATGGGCCCTGGTGTATCGATTACACAAAAGCGGTTTTAAAAGGCTCACGTGGAACACGTTGTGTATCCTGATATGGGAGGGCAGTGCCAAGGCATAGGAGACCGGGCTGAGTCGCCGCAGTATCCTGTAAGGGCCTATGTATCTGGGGGCTAGTTTCATCGATGGCACTAAGAGCTTAATGTTCCGCGAAGAAAGCCAAACCCTGTCCCCGACTTGATACACAGGTGCTGGTCTCCTACGTCTATCGGCCTTCGTTTTCTGGACAATACTGCTCCTCTCTAGTGCCTGTTTAACCCTCCTCCAGGTCTCAGTCAATGACGCCAAGTGCTCATCCAGAGCAGGAATCGCGGTATCAGGAAATGCAGAGGGAAGCACGGGAGGATCAAATCCGTAAACTGTGAAGAAAGGGGAATAACCACTGGCTTCACTCACGGCACTGTTTAGGGCGTACTCGGCCCAAGGTAGCAGGTCTGACCAATTATCCTGTCGTTCAGATATGAAACACCTGAGATATTTCTCAATATTTTGATTGGCCCTTTCTGCTGCCCCGTTCGTTTGGGGGTGATAGGCCGAGGAGAAGGACAGGTCTATTCCCACGTTCTTGCAGAACCCCTCCAGAATCTGGAGACAAACTGGGTCCCCCTATCAGAAACAATCCCAAGAGGGATACCGTGTATGCGGACCACGTTGGCGACGAAAATGGGCACCAGCTCGGCTGCTGACGGTAGCTTCCGAAGAGGAACATAGTGACCCATTTTGGAAAAGCGATCTATAATCGTGAGTATAACAGTATTCCCTCTGGACTCGGGTAACTCTACTAAAAATCCATGGCTATCTGCGACCATGGTCGTTCGGGAATAGGCAGGGGCTGGAGTAAACCAATGGGCGCTGTCTTAGGACTTTTATTTCTTGTGCACACCTCGCATACGGCTATGTAATCTTTAATATCCCGGCGCATCGTGGGCCACCATAGCAGTTTTTGGATGCTAGCCACCGTTTTGGTGATCCCCATGTGTCCAGAGGTTTTATTGTCATGGTAAATTTTAAGGACTTCTTTTCTCTCCTTCTCAGGTACAAAGAGCTTCGCGGGAGGCCTCCCCCCCGGAGCCTTATCTTGGATAGTCTGCAATCGAATCATCAGAGGGGATGAGACACTGATCGTGGTAGAAGCTATAATCCTTTCCTGAGGTACAATGGGATGTTGATCCTGAACGTTATGTTCATAGGATTCGTACTGTCTAGATAACGCATCTGCTTTAATGTTTCTTGACCCAGGTCTATATGTGAGGACAAAATTAAAGCTTGAAAGGAATAATGACCATCTCGCTTGTCTGGCATTCAACCGTTTAGCGTCACCAATGTACGTGAGATTCTTATGATCGGTGATGATGACAATGGGGTCCCTAGACCCCTCCAATAAGTATCTCCACTCCGTCAAGGCTGCGATAACTGCTAACAACTCTCTGTTTCCGATATCATAGTTCCTCTCTGCCGGGGACAACTTTCGGGAATAGAAGCCGCATGGATGCAAGGGTTTGTCGGGTGCCTCCCTTTGGGACAAGACTGCGCCAAGACCTAGCTCGGAGGCGTCAACTTCAACTTGAAAAGGCAGAGCCGGATCAGGATGTCGGAGAACAGGGGCAGTCGTGAATGCCTGTTTGAGGACCTCGAAGGCTTGCCTGGCCTGGGGTGTCCATTTCTGATTCCCCACCCCTTTCTTAGTCATGGCCGTGAGAGGAGCTACCAAGGCCGAAAAGTCTTTGATGAACCTTCGATAATAGTTGGTAAAACCTAGAAACCTCTGGATGGCTTTAAGACCTTGGGGTAGGGGCCAGTCGAGGATTGCCGACAATTTACCAGGATCCATCTGAAACCCCTCAGGGGTTATGATATACCCAAGGAAGTGCACCATCTCTATATCAAATAGGCACTTTTCTAATTTGCAGTATAAGCCGGCCTTCAATAGTCTCCTTAACACTTGTTGCACATGGGCGTGATGGGTCTCCTTATCTGGAGAGTATATCAGGATGTCATCGAGATACACTATGACGAATGTTTGCAGAAAATCCCTTAGGGTGTCATTTATGAGATCCTGAAACACAGCTGGCGCATTACATAACCCAAAGGGCATCACCAGGTATTCGTAATGCCCGCTACGCGTATTAAAAGCCGTCTTCCACTCGTGCCCCTTTTTCACCCTTATCAGATTGTAGGCCCCGCGTAAATCGAGCTTCGTGTATATACGGGCCCCTTTCAGTCGGTCGAACAACTCTGTTATAAGGGGGATAGGATATGCATTTCTTATGGTTATTCTGTTTAAACCTCTATAATCTATGCATGGTCGCAAGTCTCCCTCTTTTTTGGAGACGAAAAAGAAACCAGCTCCTGCTGGGGAGGAGGACCGTCTAATGAATCCACGCTCAAGATTCTCTTTTATATATTCCTCCATAATATCGTTCTCCTTTTGCGACAAGGGGTATACATGTCCTCTGGGAGGCATAGTACCGGGGAGTAACTCTATGGCACAGTCATACGGGCGATGTGGTGGTAAAACCTCAGTCCTGGCCTTCGAAAAAACCTCCTTTAATGCCTGATAACAGTCAGGGACTACTGTGGATAAAGGAGGTGCTGTGGCGATATTAAGGCTACCAATAACGGTGACTCTGCCCATGCATTTCAACTGGCAACTGGGACCCCAACATTTTATGTCTCTCTGGACCCAATCAATCACCGGGTTATGCTTAGTCAACCATGGAAACCCTAGGACGACGGGGCATGAGGGAGAGTCAATAATCTGGAACCGTATGGTTTCCTGGTGCAAAACCCCTGTTTTCATGCATACCTCTATGGTGTCGTGGGTGATATGGGACATGACAAGGGTTTCCCGTCTATGGCCTCCACCAGTAGAGGTCTTTCTTTGAGAACTAGAGGCATGAGGTTCTTGGAGGCAAACACCCTATCCATAAAGTTGCCTGAGGCTCCAGAGTCTAGGAACGCCTCAGTCTCGAGGTGTACCCCCTCCCAGGTTAAGGAGATGGGCACCAGAATCCGGGTTTTTTTTTTTTCGTTATCGACAAAGGAGGCATAGAGCGAACCGATTACCTGGCTAGTAGGTGTTCTCTGGCCCGGCTTGCCAGTGTCACCCCTGCCACCCTTGGGTCTTTGAGGACATTGAAGACGAAAATGCCCTGCCCCGGCACAGTAGAAACAGAGCCCCCTTTCCCTTCTGTAAGTTCTCTCAGCCTCTGAAATACCTGTTCTACCTATCTGCATAGGTTCCACGACCGGTAGATCGGTTCTTACTGGCTCTGGAGTACCTGACGTATTGGTGTGTCTGGGTACCAAGGGTAAAGGAGGCAAAACCCTTCTGGGTCTGTCTCTAGAATGCCTCCTGTCCCTAATTTGGTCGTCCATGGCAATACAGAAATCAACCAAATGGTCCAGATGTTCTGGCAACTTCAAGGGAGCCAGCTCAAACATCAAGGCCTCGTTCAGGCCTTCGGTAAATGCCAAGGTTAGAACGTCGTTAGGCCAGTGTACCTCAGAAGTCAAGGTCTTAAATTCTATAGCATAGTCGGAGACTCTCCTATTACCTTGCTTAATGTGGAATAAGGACCTGCCTGCATTGGTGGCCCTTCTAGAGGGATCAAACGTACGTTTTAGTTCAGAGGTAAAGCCCTCATAGTCATATATGACGGGCTTTTTGTTTTCCCACAATGGCGTGGCCCACAGTAACGCTTTATCAGTTAAATGGTTAATTAGGTAGCCTACTTTGGCCTTATCGGATACACAGGACCCTGGATTGTTCTCGAATAGAATCTCTAGTTGGGTCAAAAAACCCCGACACAGGTTAGGCGTACCATCATAGCGTACGGGCGCCTTCATACTGAGCCTACACCCCTCGGGTGAGGCCGAACTGGCCCTAGGTACTACTGGTTCTGGAGGACTTGCAGCACCAGTAGTGGATCGATTCAACAGGGTTTGCAGAGCAAGAGCAATTTGGTCCATCCTGTGGTCCTGCTCTTCTTGTCGGGCTGCAATTCTTGTCAACTGAGATGAGAGGTCTGCGGGATCCATTGGCCCTGACGTAATGTCACGGATCCCCCTGATTACCAAGATGGTGGTCCCTTTACGCAGACCGCTCACTACCCTTCCGATCCTTAGAGTGGTCGGCACGTCTAGACAGGCTACTAGGATGGCAGTACAGAGCACATACAACATACAAGGGGTGGTCTGGTGTGCTTGGGGTGCCACACGGACTGACCTCCGTACCAGAATAGAGGAGTGATACAAATGCCAGGGGTCGAGACACAGAATAATCGTTTTGCCAATGCCAGGGTTCGGTACACAGAGTAATCGTTTTGCCAATGCCAGGGTTCGGTACACAGAGTAATCGTTTTGCCAATGCCAGGGGTCGGTACACAGAATAATCGTTTTGCCAATGCCAGGGGTCGAGACACAGAATAATCGTTTTGCCAATGCCAGGGGTCGGTACACAGAATAATCGTTTTGCCAATGCCAGGGGTCGAGACACAGAATAATCGTTTTGCCAATGCCAGGGGTCGAGACACAGAATATCGTTTTGCCAATGCCAGGGTTCGGTACACAGAATAATCGTTTTGCCAATAACACACAAGAGCTCTGCGGGAAGTAACTACCACGTCAGGGCACCAGTGAGAATGTGAAGCCGGGCTTTAAACTCTGCGGGTCCGCGTCATGCGCCTGGCCCCGCCCCCCGGCGCCCCACGTGTGCGGAAGCGTTCCGCGATATCACTCGGCGCCTGGCCAGCGAGCAGCGAGGAAGCCGCTGCCAGGCGCCGGGGGTGTGCGGGGGCCACCGTCACAAGGCTTGAACAAGAAAAACTCTTTGCACTGTTTTTGAATCTTCAATAATTGGAGTGTAATATTAAGAAAAATGATATTCTTTGTTATGCCATGTTTTTAATTTTATTCTCAATTTTATTATCAGTTTCTAGAGCTGTGGCTTTAGGAAAGAGGGTGGTGTTATAGTAATGTGGGATTATATTGTTTTGTTGTGTCAGATTGTTTTGTTTTGTCTTATTTTATTCAGGGGTTAGCTGGTTGCTGGGTAACGAAATATATACCTGACTCTCAGGCCGGGAGCCGGTTCTATTCTTCCGGTTCCGGTACTCAGCCAGAGCGTTCACCTGTTCAGTATTGTATGTAATTTGTATAGTTAATAAAAGCTGCCTTTGGTTTGGTAGTTGTATTGTCTTGAGAAAAGTCCGGTTGGACTGAAATGTTGACGCTTAATAAAGTATGTTATTAATATTTACCTCAAGTCTCCGTGTGGTGGAATATCAAATCTTCTATTGGTGATTGTGCCAAGTTCCAGCACTGGAGCCAGAAATTTGTGTACAGGGTGTGTGGGGATCGAGGTGCATATATATATATAAATATAATCTTTTCAAGAAGGTGTGCACCCCTAGAGTCTTTTAACTATATCAGGGTATTCAGAGAAAGGTGAAAACCAGGAGAACTGGCAGGACAAGAGAACAATCTAGACAAAATAACTGATTTAGAAAGTGGGAGAATTTTTCATAGTTTGGCTATTTTCACCTAGAATTTTCACTTCTCCAGTCATTCTCCTGAGTTTCACCTTTCTTTGAATAGAACTGTTTGTTTTTTTATTGTGGTAGTATAAAAAAAAATTCAATGTTTCAGTCCCACAGAGGACTTTTTCAAGATCTTGAAAAATCCTCTGTGGGACTGAAACATAAATTTTTATATTTGCACAATAAAAAAAACATATAGTAAAAGACTCCAGGAGGGCATGCCTTATTGATGAGTTGTAGTCCCTCAGCGGTGGTCAGCACCGGATCAATTAGAAGTGGATATCCTGGCTGCGGATCCCCTGGATAATCTTATATATATATATATATATTCCTCTGTGGGACTGAAACATAGATTTATTTTTATACCACCACAAAAAACATATAGTTAAAATACTGTAGGACTGCACACATTCTTGAAGATATATTTATATATATACAGTCATGGCCGAAATAAAGAAAATCAAGTATTTCTCACAGAAAAGTATTGCAGTAACACATGTTTTGCTATACACATGTTTATTCCCTTTGTGTGTATTGGAACAAAACAAAAAAAGGGAGGATAAAAAGCAAATTGGACATAATGTCACACAAAACTCCAAAAATGGGTTGGACAAAATTCTTGGGACCCTTTCAAAATTGTGGATAAATAAGATTGTTTCAAGCATATGATGCATTTGTAAACTCACCTGGGGCGAGTAACAGGTGTGGACAATATAAAAATCACACCTGAGAGCAGATAAAAAGGACAGAAGTTCACTTAGTCTTTGCATTGTGTGTCTGTGTGTGCCACACTAAGCATGGACACCAGAAAGAGAAGAAGGGAACTGTCTGAGGACTTGAAAATATCAACACTCTCAAGGGTACAAGTCCATCTCCAGAGATCTAGATTTGCCTTTGTCCACAGTGCGCAACATTATCAAGAAGTTTGCAACCCATGGCACTGTAGCTAATCTCTCTGGGCGTTGACGGAAGAGAAAAATTGATGAAAGGTTGCAATGCAGGATAGTCCGGATGGTGGATAAGCAGCTCCAAACAAGTTCCAAAGAAATTCAAGCTGTCCTGCTGGCTCAGGGAGCATCAGTGTCAGCGCGAACTATCTGTCGACATTTAAATGAAATGAAACGCTATGGCAGGAGACCCAGGAGGACCCCACTGCTGACACAGAGACATAAAAAAGCAAGACTACAGTTTGCTAAAATGTACTTGAGTAAGACAAAATCCTTCTGGGAAAACGTCTTGTGGACAGATGAGACCAAGATAGAGCTTTTTGGTAAAGCACATCATTCTACTGTTTACCGAAAACAGAATGAGGCCTACAAAGAAAAGAATACAGTACCTACAGTGAAATATGGTGGAGGTTCAATGATGTTTTGGGTTTGTTTTGCTGCCTCTGCCACTGGGTGCCTTGAATGTGTGCAAGGCATCATGAAATCTGAGGATTACCAAAGGATTTTGGGTCGCACTGTAGAGCCCAGTGTCAGAAAACTGGATTTGCGTCCGAGATCTTGGGTCTTCCAGCAGGACAATGACCCCAAACATACGTCAAAAAGCACCCAGAAATGGATGGTAACAAAGCGCTGGAGAGTTCTGAAGTGGCCAGCAATGAGTCCAGATCTAAATCCCATTGAACACCTGTGGAGAGATCTTAAAATTGCTGGTGGGAAAAGGCGCCCTTCCAATAAGAGAGACCTAGAGCAGTTTGCAAAGGAAGAGTGAGTCCAAAATTCCGGGTGAGGTGTAAGAAGATGGTTATAGGAAGCGACTGATTTCAGTTATTTTTTCCAAAGGGTGTGCAACCAAATATTAAGTTAAGGGTGCCAAGAATTTTGTCCAGCCCATTTTTGGAGTTTTGTGTGACATTATGTCCAATTTGCTTTTTTCCTCCCTTTTTTTGTTTTGTTCCAATACACACAAAGGGAATAAACATGTGTATAGCAAAACATGTGTTACTGCAATACTTTTCTTTGAGAAATACTTGATTTTCTGGAAAAATGTCTGGGGTACCAACAATTTCGGCCATGACTGTATATATACAATACAACACCCGTACTGAATGCTTAGTTTAGATTGAATGCTACTCCCCCATGTGTTTTATATATATATATATATATATATATATATATATATATATATATACACACACACACACATTTTCTGTATTCCAGAATCTTAGCTATCTTTATTATGTTCGTCACTCCACTTCTGAAGTCATTGTACAGCACTACGGAACTTGTTAGCGCTTTATGGATACTTGTAACTGTAACTTAAGTCAAGTAAGATGGCTGCCAGTTGAATGTTATAGTTCAAAATACATAGAGCTAAATTACGATCTGAGCATTAAAACACGGGCGCAAGGGAGGAAAAACTGCGCCCGCAGTTTTAACCCTTGCGCCCGCAGTTTAACCCTTTCACTGCTGAAGACGTGTGGGACACGTCCTCATTGATGCACGTTGCATGCTGAGGACGTGCCCCACACGTCATCAGCTGTGCGGGACCCCCGGCGGAGATACTCACCTCTCTGTCCGGGGTCCCACGGCGTTCTGACTTCAGCGTCCTCAGACGCTGAAGTCAAGCGCCTCCCGGCGTAAAGGACGTCATCGCGCCATGCGCGATGAGGTTATTTCCAGGCGACCCCCCGGCAATGCCGGGAGATAGCCTGGAAGGGAGGGGGGGGATCCGTTCGGATCCCTCTCCCTCCCGATCGGGAAGGAGCAGCGGTAAAAGCCAGGCATGGAGGGTGTCATTTGAAAGGCCTGAGCATGGCCTTTCGAATGATACCCAACATGACTAGGTAAAAAGTAAAAAAAAAATAAAAAAAAAATAATAAATAAATTTAAAAAAATAAATAAATAAAAAAAAACATGTTTTTTTTGTGTGTTGTTTTTATTAATGCAGCAATATTGTTCACATTTCAATTATAATGTGAACAATGATGCGGAAATAATGATTTTTTTCTATGGGGTGCGTTTGCTAAAAATCACGTAATTCCCCCCAAAAAAAGTAACAAGTCCCCATTTCAAATTTTTTGTACAAGCGCACCCCATAGAAAACATAACTGCAAACGCTCATGTGATAAAATGTGAAAAAAAAACACTTTACACACTGCAGATGATTAAAAATTCAATTTTTATTGTATTTTTTGTTATAATATACAGGCAGGTCATGACGTATACATATAAAAATGATATATTATGAATCTGCGTAGTCTGCCGGAAATAACGATATATAATATGTCTGGGTCATTTATTAAAATGTGGCTTCAAATCGCGTTTAAACATGATGAGCGAAAGCGGTAAAAATGAGCTCAGCACACAGGCGTGAAATGCCTCAGCAGTGAAGGGGTTAACGCTGGATTACAATGCAGGCGCAAAAATGCTGCCTGCATTGTTACCGTGCGTAAAAAACCTGGATGCTCGCGGCAGGACTCCATTGAGTTCCCCCCCTGCCGGTCACATGACCAGTCGGATCTTGCCTTACGAGATCCGGCCGGTCAGCGTAGTGATACGCAGGGAGAGTCTGGGGGGGACTTTTCCTCTAGTCTTTCCCTGCTCCTGCCGGACGGAGGAGGAGGACGGAGCCGCGGTCCTCGCTGCGGGACAGGAGATGAGTATGTGATTCAATATTTTAATTTTTTAGGCTGGTGTTAACGGATTCTGCAGCAGCGGAATCCGTTAACACCAAGTCCTGGCTCTGGTTAATTTTTTGCTAACCACAGCCGGACCTTAATCAGCACTGGGACTTTGTAATCCAGCGCTGATCAACACTTTGCTCTCCCCATGTTAAGCATAGGGAGCACAAAGTACAGTAACCTCGCGCTGAAAAGTGCAAGGTACCAAACGCAAACGGGTTACTTAACCTGTTTGCATTTGGATTGTAATATGCGGTAAACACCACAGCAAAAGTTAATGCTCACGCAAGTGAGCATTAATGTTTGTGTGAAGATCGTAATTTAGCCCTTATGGAGGGAACACATGTGTGATTATACTGCACCAACCAGAGTTCCAATGTCCAGAGACACCAGCCCCCAAGTAGATAACAAGAAAAGAAGTAGTATCAGTCACACGGGGCTTTTATTCAAGGAGTAGCAATGCCTGCACACAGGACTGAAGCGTTGCTTCTCCTGGAATAAAAGGCACTGTTAGAAGACAACATATGTGTTCATTCTGGAAATGCTATTGATAAAATCATACAGTAAACCTCTTTGAGCAAGTTTGCATTCTCGGGTTGTCATCTTGTAGAACTATTTTTACTCGCTTTCAGAAGAGGATGGCTCAATGATTCTGTGCAAGGTGTCGTGGTGTACTGGCCACAAGAGATACGATCAACTCTTCACCTGGTGGTGTTTCTTGGAGAGTCTTATTTGGATACCAGCATGATTTTTTTTTTTTTTTAAAAAAAAGTATTTTACCAGGAAGGATACAGTGAGATTTCTCTCGTTTTCAAGTATATCCTGGATGGCGAGTCTGTACCGTTAGGTATCTTTCCCAAGGCCACTTACTGGAGAGGTGCTCTTGCCGGGATTGGAACCTGTGTCTCCACAGTCTCCACGAAAGATTATGGAGGATGTCAAACTTTGATGTTATTATTTTTGTTTTTGGATACATTTTTATTGTGATATACTTTTATCTAACATCATAGGTTATATTTAGTCAGTCTGCACTATGAATATATATATTCCTACATGTTCCCTCATGTGATTCCATGTACCACAGAATGATAGATTGGTTTAATGCTTCAAATCTCCCAACACATAGAAATAAAACAATAACACACATAGGGTGATACCCCTGACAAAACTTATTCTTAAAGTATATTCTTAACCACTCACAGACTGCCACTACTGGGAAGACACATAGCAGGTTCTTGAATCTCTCCGGGCTGGAATGATAGCCTTGAGGGGAAGATAATAACAAAGATAGCGTAGATAGCGAAGCAACCATAAAAACAACGTTTTTATCGCGCTTACAGAAATTTAAAACAAATGGAGCATAACATCACCAACTCCCATGACCCAAATCGTCTGAAGGTTATGTTTTAATTTATTTTATTTGTTTTCCTTAATTTGTATTCCATTTATGCTATGTGTGTTTATTCACATTAAACGTTTGTGATGATTTGACAGTTTGTGTATATTTACTGAATGTGTCATTATCATAAAGACAGTCCCTATGTGATGTCTATGTGTGGTACCACCTTTTTGAGTCTGATGAAAATGTTCATACCAGGAAGAGAAATTTAATAGATGATTAAAAAAATTCCCAGATCTCACAGAAAATGCCCAATTCTCCAATCGCTAATTTGTAGGTTCATAATATGCACTTTATTGTGCATTAGTGGTAAATATTGTTTATAATCTGTCATGTTTAACTCTCTGGTTCTTTTTCTAATTAAAGTTCATTCATTAATGTGTTCAATGAGAGCTATAAATTACTGGAGCGTCTTATTGCACTTAAACTGTGACCATAAGAAAAGGAGAGAATTTGAACAGATTTAACACCTATGAAAGTGATTAAATAAAACCTAAATAGAATATTTTGACTCAGTTTGCGTGCCAAAACCCTTTTTTTTAATGTTTATTACCCTATGTAATTTCTTGTGCCATTAAATATGTCAGCTAACTTCTTAATGTAGACCACAAAGTCATAATAAAAAGACGTCAACCTGAAAATGGGCTGCAGAGGTAAAATATTGTAAATACCTACTAGAGCACATAGAAGTTGTTAACTGGAGCGTGCAAAAATGACTGCTGCATCTGTTACTTGTATTGCTGTGAAAAAACAAATCATACTCTATGACCAGACTATCGTAACTCAGCAGAGGACATGCCACATGGTTTATCATGGCTTGAATGCTTATAAACCTAACAGGAAAGTTTGTAAAAGGAATGAAATTCAGAATGTGAAGACACTAAATGCCTAAACAAACAGTTATGTATAACTATTCAATGTTGACTTAGGGTGTAATATGTTCAAGGAACATTCACCTTTCATAGATCTCTAAATACAGTTCATACTCCAAAAAAACAAAGTAAAAAAAACATAACAACCCATTTAGTTATTATAAACGTAGTCTTCATTGAAACTGCAGATCTATATCCAGACAGAAACCGACTCAGTAACCACTGATTTCATTTATGAAGTCTCAGAACATTATACTACCCCTATATGAAGTTGATCTAGAGGAGGGTTGTTCAACCTTGGCCCTCTAGATGCTTTCTAACAACATTTCCCACAAGGTTCTGTCGATCTAATGAGTGGCTGAGTATCATTGGAGATGCAGCTCCAAAATATCTGGAGGGCCAAGGCCGAGCACTTCTGGTTTATAGGATACTAGCTTTTGCCTGCGACTTCGCTCACGTGGATTTTAGGATTTGTTAAAATTGTTTTTTAAAAGAAACATGAGGTTTTTTTGGTAGAACTCCCTACCTGCACCTTCAAAATTTCACGTTCCTAGGTTAAACGGTTTCAGCTGGGTGTTGATGAGTCAGTCAGTCAGGGCTTTTCGCGTTTATATATGTAGCGCTCACTCCCGGAGGAGCCGCTGAAAATGAACCACGGGTCAGTCTCCCCGCACTAGGGAATAAATATACTCCAACACAGTTGTGAGTTTTTATCATTTAAATAGTTTACTAAAATATTTGAGCAGATGTCGAGACACGGTATTCACAAGTATTATTACAGTATTTTCGTATCACGGTAAAACGTGTAGCGGAAAAGAAACGAAACACGAGGCTTCGTATTTCGGAAAATAAAATATTCGCAACCGAACATAAAAGCAATGCAATTTCCCGATAGTTCAGAAAAGGGGACACGTAGCAAAAACCCCAAACATACAATCCCTTCGTATTACGGTAAACGCGCAGCGGAAAAAGAGGAAAAATATATTCGGAACGTATCTTTATCTGTAACCCCTGTTCCGATTCGTAAAAGGAAATGAGTCCTGCACAAGTTAAGTCCCAGAATGTGAAAGGTGTATATGTGTGTGTGGTACCCGGGTACTGTTCAACTGGCCAGTGAGTTTATTAAAGGAAAGTCTTCGACTAGTCAGTTGGGGCCCTGTGAACCTTAAAGAGAAAACAGCATCGCGTCCTTTAATCATAAAACAGCCTTGGAGGCCTCTCACCCATCCGACGATTGCTTTAGGCTCCGCTGACCCAGGACGTCTCTCCACCCGATTTTGACTGGGGATACTAGCGGCCGGATCCGTTGTCTGACTTCATGCAACTTGTGCAGCTCACCGCCTGCTCTCCGTTCGAATCCGCCGGTCTGCAGCAATGTCTGGGCTCTGGCAAGTCTCCTTCTCCTCAGGTTGAGTGACCCAAACAGGAATAACAGGTCTCCCTCGGGCTTTGGCCTAGGTTCTCCTGCGATCTCCTCAGTGCGTCTGCTTTCTCCTGTTCCCTGGCGCGCTCTCGAACTTTCTCCACGAGGCAGAGGATGTAAGTGTCCAGTCCCCACCCACTTCCTGTCTTCTCGCAAAGCATGCCGGGCATTGTAGTCCCAATGTCCAGTATCTCTGATCGCGATAGTCTCCATCTTGTGGCCAAAAATAGGTACTGCCACAGCAAGATTTTTAACACAGCGCTACATATATATATAGATGTAGTCCAGCCCCACCTGGTAGATACTTCAACCATTCAGACACTGACTGTGCAGGCACAATGGGCGAACATCAGAGGCGCGTTCAATAACTCAGCCGCTGCAAGTGCTAAGTTAGCAACTTGCCATTGAACGCAGTTCAGCCACTCAGCGCTCAGAACTGCTAACTTAGCACTTGCAGCGACCCGAGGAGATGCTGCGAGTAGCTGAGTGTGACGTATTAAAGATGGCCGCCGCCATGAAGCAAGTAACAATTCCGTACAGCAAGATGGCCGCCGCCATGAAGCAAGTAACAATTCCATACAGCAATGTTAATTTTGAGGTTTTTGTTCACCAAAGCACAAAATATTTATTTATTATTTACCCCTGCACATAGACATATATTACGGTTCAATTTATATTTTGTTTCAGAAGCAAACATAACGTTTGTTCAATAAAAACTATCATTTGTGGTATGTGCATACAAAACGGAATTGTACTGACTGATTTTCTTTATCATATTTTGTCCGAGTGATACGAAAAACAATCTGAATCTTTAATTAAAAAAATCGTCGGCCATTTTGGATTCAAAATTCGCATCCAAAGCGTTCAATGACACTGCTGCAGCAAACTGAATTGCTGCGCTGCAGCAATTCAGCAGCTGCTGAGGTATTGAACGGGGCTCTGGTATGTTACAGTGGCCATGGGCCAACTTGGAGACCAAATCTATCAGTTAGCTCATGTACAGCCAGTGCTACATGCAGTCAGAAGGGAGAGCTGGAAAGATCTCCCTAACTGGAGCAACTAAGGTATAAAACAGTCACAGCTGCATAAATCACAGATCTGAATCAAGCAACTGCATTGGAGACCAAATCCCTTCTGTGACCCATCTAACCTACACCCAAGTGCTCCAATGGATACCATGCATGAGGCCTGTCTTTGGGTCCCACACACAACCAGTCCACCATCCTGTCCGCTATCCAAACCAAAAAGTGACCTGAGAGTGTGTCTGAATTCTTCTCATCGGAAGAATACTATTACACTTTGAGCAAACCTAAGAACACTTTTACAAACATGGCTTTGCAAAAGTCGATAGCCAAGCGACCTCTTTGCTAATAATGTGCACTGCAGCCCAATTAGTAGACCACCTATTAAAAATGTGCTGCTTGCGAGTCTGAGTTGCTAACGACATATACTTTATATGCATTCAATAGCTCAAGCTCCTATTCTACACCTGTGATAGAAGTGGGGTTTTCACCTCTAGTGTTCACTGCTCATGCTGTTCTAAGCTCATTAAAGACTAATACGGACAAATGTCTATCAGCAGAAATGGTCCCATGGAAAGTCACTCCAATCACATTATACAGTTGCAAGAAAAAGTATGTGGGACACAACCTGTACGGGACTCACATTTCAGCAACGAAGGGGTTAAAATTCCTTTTTCTTTTCCGCTGCGCGTTTCTCGCATTACGAACTTCTGTAAATATATATGTATACCGTGCTGCTCTATATATGCCAGTTTATTTGAGATCAGTAAACTATATAACATATAAAATCCACAACAGTGCTAGTGTATATTTATTCCCTAGTGCGGGGAGACTGACCCGAGGTTTAAGTTCAGCGGCTCCTCCGGGAGTGAGCGCTACACTCGTTTTCAAGTGTACCCCGCTCTCTAGAATCCTCGTTTTCAAGTGTACCCCGCTCTCAAGAATCCTCATTTTCAAGCTGAACCCTGAAACCTGCATACAGTCTGTTGCCTGCCTGCTAGTGCTCATATCAATTGCTACTTGTTTTGTTTATTCTTTAATAAACCTTCAGTACCCAGCAACCTGTGTGACTCCTAGGATCACTGCATCATGGGCTTACTTCACCCACCGCCGCACTCCCAACCTGACAGAATGTTGAAGGCTTCACACAGTGAGTCCGCGGTGATCCAAATCGTTATGGAGTACATCAGAAAAGCAATTCAAGACATCTTGCAACATTTGGACACTTATTTGCAAGTATGCAGCAGGGTTTAAATGGCACCTCTACTAAGGTGTGCACTCCAGCTCCAATAAAAGTGGGCAGAGGACCCCTAACATCTGAAGAAATCGCTAGGAGAAGGTCCCAGAAGCTCTGCTTCTACTGCGGGGAACCGTCCCATTCCATCTCTGAATGTTTAGTGCACCCCCCAAGCTGCCCAGCACTTTCCCTGGAGTTGCAAACGAAATCCTGCAATCCCCAGTGCTACCTGGTGCTACTCCCAAGTCTGCACCTGTTAATTCAAAAAGGACTTTTTCTATCAAGGCCAGAGAACCCTTGTCTACTACGTCTGTGTTCCCAATGCCTAGTGATGCACTGCCCACCAAGTTCAAGAAGGCAGTGCCTGTCAAGTCTGCTTCCACCAGACCAAAAAGGGAAACTGTTCCTACCAAGTCCTTGTCCAGAAAACCCACACCTGCTAAAACAAGGACTGTGTATAAAAAGTCTATGGAGGCCTACTCTAATAAGCTCCAAAGGTGCCAGCCAAATAGGATGGTGTCACTGGAAACATATCCTGAGGTCACAGACCATGAAGACCCCAATCCTGCTGAAACCATGGAGTTCGAGTCCACCCTACCTCCAGAATATGAACCTGAAATCACCATGGAGATAGCTGCTGCCTCCCCTTCTCAGAAGACACCCACCACTCTCAACCAGCATTCCAGGTACCTTGGCGTCGCTGTCTGCGCCCCGGCAACCGTCTTTATGTCATCGGTGAAACCAGAACCCCGAGATCTGGAAGCCAACTCCTGCCTCCTTGACCTTGAAGAATCACTGTTGCTGCAGAGGCCAGCTGCCTCCATACCGAGGAGGGCTCTGGGATTCAAAAAGGTTGAGACTCCCATCCCTCACAGCCGTAAGGCTACACCTGTGAAAAACCTTGTCACAGCTTGTATCACCCCATCTGTTGCACCCACAGCACCAGCTCAAGATGTTGCTGACCAAAACCGGGTGCTTACTTCCAGAGTCATCGCTCTTGCCACCCAGGTTGGCAACCTCACCCATACCATACACAGTCTGCAAACCAACCGCGCCTCCTTGCTATCACAGGTCCAGAATGCCTTGGCGTCATCCATGTGTCAACTTCGGATCCGGTTGTCACCAGCACCCCCACATGTCCAGATAACTCAGGATCTCCAGAGGTCACTGCCCTGCATCCCGCAGGCTCTCCAGAGGTTGCTGCCCTGCATCCCGCAGGCTCTCCAGAGGTCGCTGCCCTGCATCCCGCAGGCTCTCCAGAGGTCGCTGCCCTGCATCCCGCAGGCTCTCCAGAGGTCACTGCCCTGCATCCCGCAGGCTCTCCAGAGGTTGCTGCCCTGCATCCCGCAGGCTCTCCAGAGGTTGCTGCCCTGCATCATACAGGCTCTCCTTATCCGTGCTGTACCCTGGTCGCTCAAGAGTTGTGCTGTACCCTGGTCAGTCAAGAGCCGTGCTGTACCCTGGTCGCTCAAGAGCCGTGCTGTACCGAGATCCAGGTCGCTCAAGAGCCGTGCTGCACCGAGATCCAGGTGGCTCAAGAGCCGTGCTATACCGAGATCCAGGTCGCTCAAGAGCCGTGCTGTACCAAGATCCAGGTCGCTCAAGAGCCGTGCTGTACCGAGATCCAAGCCCCACCGAGCCTTGCCAAGGGCGCTGCCTCACCAAGCCGTGCCATGGGCGCTGCCCCACCGATTCATCGCCAAGGGTGCTGCCCTGCCGAGCTGTACTGAGGTGTCACATGCCCAGACTGCGGCCACCAAAGCAGCATTTGTGGAGACTGATACCGCTGCAACTACCCTGCCAACTCCTGGTAAAGCTAATCCATCTAGTGAAGTCTTGGTACTTGTCTCTGACATGGCAGCCCAGGTGAATACCCTTACCCATACCATACAGGACATTCAGCTGAACCACAAGTTCCTGCAGTCTCAGGTACAGGTTGCATTAGCCCGTGGACATATTTCTGCTCCCGATCCGGTTGCCACCAGCAACCCCATATATCTAGACAACTCCGAACCCACTGTGCTCGATAGCACCTCAGATATGGATCCCACGATACCCTACAGTGTGCAAGGTATCGTGATACACCGAGCAGACCTTGAAACCCCTGAGACCACCTTGACCACCCAAACCTCATCCTTGGAGGTGACGTGTCATGGCCCCCACCAGTGGCGGCACAAGAAGAAATAAGTGGTCCCCTTGCTGTACATCTGATTGTTCGCGTCCGGAAGGCGCTCCTGGGGTTGGGGTACTGTCAAGAATCAAGCCTGTGCCCGCACCTAATCCCTGGCAAACCCTTATTCACCTGCCTATGTTTGTATGCAGGTTACAGATTCCCCTATCTGGCTGTTAATCTTCTGTTGTGGTACCTACAGGTGTATGCTATTTCACCTAAATGAAGCCTGCTTAAAAGAGGGATCCACCCTTCCATCAGGGCTTCAACATTCATGTTCCTGGAAGTGCAGACAACCAGACCCGTCCCTGAAGCTCCCTACCATTGTACCTGAATCCCTCCAGTGGTACTCCCAAGTGGAACCCTTCTCCCAAGGAGAATCTCACAATCAAGGTACCCCGTTCTCGAGAATCCTCGTTTTCAAGTGTACCCCGCTCTCTAGAATCCTCGTTTTCAAGTGTACCCCGCTCTCTAGAATCCTCGTTTTCAAGTGTACCCCGCTCTCAAGAATCCTTGTTTTCAAGCTGAACCCTGCATACAGTCTGTTGCCTGCCTGCTAGTGCTCATATCAATTGCTACTTGTTTTGTTTATTCTTTAATAAACCTTCAGTACCCAGCAACCTGTGTGACTCCTACGATCACTGCATCATGGGCTTACTTCACCAACTGCCGCATTCCCAACCTGACAGAACCGTGCCTCGCAGAAAAGAGCTCTCAGAAGACCTACGATCAAGAATTGTTGACTTGCATGAAGCTGGAAAGGGTTCAGCACTGTTGCTACTCTCCCTAGGCATGGTCGTCCTGTAAAGATGACTGCAAGAGCACAGCACAGAATGCTTAATGAGGTAAAGAAGAATCCTAGAGTGTCAGCTAAAGACTTGCAGAAATCCCTGGCACATGCTAACATTTTTGTTGACACATCTACAATAAGGAAAACATTAAACAAGAATGGAGTACATGGGAGGACACCACGGAGGAAGCCATTGCTGTCCAAAAAGAATATTGCAGCACATTTGAAGTTTGCAAAAGAGCACCTGGATGTTCCACAGCACTACTGGCAAAATATTCTGTGGACAGATGAAACCAAAATTGAGTTGTTTGGAAAAAACACACAACACTATGTGTGGAGAAAAAAAGGCACAGCACACCAACATCAAAACCTCATCCCCACTGTAAAACATGGTGGAGGGAGCATCATGGTTTGGGGCGGCTTTGCTGCCTCAGGGCCTGTATGGTTTGTTGTCATTGATGGAAAAATGAATTCCAGAGTTTATCAAGACATTTTGCAGGAAACGTAAGACCATCTGTCTGCCAACTGAAGCTCAGCAGAGGATGGGTGATGCAACAGGACAATGACCCAAAGCATACAAGTAATTCAACAAAAGAATGGCTTCAACAAAACAAAATACGCCTTCTGGAGTGGCCCAGTCAGAGTCCTGACTAGGGATGAGCCGAACACCCCCCGAGTTCGGTTTGGGCCCGAACCCGAACTTCCCAAATGTTCGGTTCCAAACCCGAACCCGAACTCGAACTCAATGCAAGTCAATGGGGCTGAAAATTCGGTTTTTAGAGTGCCCTCCAAGGGGGCAGATATGCTAGATATTTGCCATAAAAGGTGTATGGGGGTCCGGGTAGTGCCCTGGGGGACAGGAAACAAGGTCAAAAAGTAAAAAAAAAAACGTTTTTAAAGGGACAGTGAGTTTTCCATGAAATAAGGGTTAAAAATAAAAACGAAAAATTCCTTCAAATATCGTGCCTAGGAGGTCCCCATAACCTGCCCGTGAAGTGGCGGATTTCTAGGATGTATAGAAACACGAGAAAACAAAAAAATGACGTTTCAAATGACGGTAAATGCTTTTCCTTTAATCTATCCATAAACAACTGCTTGGGGCGGCAGTCTGTATGAAAAGAGGAGACATTTTCGTACACGCAGAAAAAGTTTACTGATTTTTTTTGGCTAAATTATTGTGAAACTTATGCAGGCTTTGGATGAAAGTAACAATAGGTGCTTCAAAATTGGTTCTTTAGCGTCCCCAACAGTGCCGTCACACCGTAACCCCTCTGAGGATATGAATCTGATACAGGCGTCAGTGGCAGTGCACCCAAATATTGTGCTTTTAGTGCCAGGCCTGCAAGTACTATCATACAGTAACCCCTCTGTGGTATTGTGGAAGAATGCAGGGGTGAACCTAGCGGTCCTATATTAAAAAGAAATGCATCTGGTTAAGGCGTCAGTGCACCCAGATAGTGTGCCTTTGGTGCCAGGCCAGCAAGTATCATCATACAGTAACCCCTCTGTGGTATTGTGGAAGAATGCAGGGGTGGACCATGTGGTCCTATATTGAAAAGATATGATTCTGGTCAAGGCGTCAGTGCACCCAGATATTGTGCCTTTGGTGCCAGGCCAGCAAGTATCATCATACAGTAACCCCTCTGTGGTATTGTGGAAGAGTGCAGGGGTGGACCATGTGGTCCTATATTGAAAAGTTTATTACCTGGTAATGGGCGTCAGTGCACCCAGATAGTGTGCCTTTGGTGCCAGGCCAGCAAGTATCATCATACAGTAACCCCTCTGTGGTATTGTGGAAGAGTGCAGGGTTGGACCCTGCTGTTCAAAAAATTAAAATGATATAAATCTGGCACAGGCGTCAGTGCAGCCAAATATTGTGCCTTTCATGGCAGCAAGTGCATTCACACCGTAAACCTTTTGTGGTATTGTGGAAGAGTTCAGTGCTGGAGGTTTTGTGCATGCAGAAGACATCCCTGATCTATTCCGTTACGTCAGCATCAGGGGATTGATAACTGCTGATCCAGGACTGATTCATTTTTATAAATGTCAGCCGGTCTACTGAGTCGGTGGACAGACGCACTCTGTTGTCTGTGACAAAACCTCCAGTGGCACTGAACGTCCTTTCGGAAAGCACGCTAGATGAAGGGCAACCTAGTAGCTGCATAGCATATTGGCTAAATTCTGGCCAGTTATCCAATCTCAACACCCAGTAAGCCAGTGGATCATCTGCTGGAAAGGTATCCCTTGCCCCTAGGTAGTCCTGCACCATATGGTGAAGACACTGGCAATGGGTGCCTACATTTGACGTCCCTGGTCGTCGAGGACTAAAAAAAATTAAAAATGAATCAGTCAAGCGGCCCTGGCCTTCACCACTATTCCTCTGATCACCCGCAGCCTCAGAAGAACGTGTGTCAGCACTTGGTAATCTACCAGTGCCTGGAAAGGTGTTACACAAGTGTCGCTTTAGAGCGTCCTCAAGTTTTTTCATCCTGTGCTCCCTCTGTGCGGGCAGGATGAGCTCTGCAACTTTACCCTTGTATCGTGGATCAAGAAGGGTTGCCAACCAGTAATGATCCCTCTCCTTGATAGCACGAATCCTGGGGTCCTTTAGCAGACTTTGCATCATTAGGGAGCCCATGCAGCGTAGGTTGGAGGTGGCATTGGCTTCCGAGTCTTCCTGGTCAATGAGGATGACTGTATCGTGCACTTCCTCCTCCCAGCCATGCACTAGCCCTTGGGTTTCTGGGCACACGAAACCCTCCCTTGAGGAATCCCCACCTTCAATGCCCCCACTACTTAAATATTCTGCCTCCTCCTCCTCCTCATCCTCCTCCTGTCTGATCTGAGTAGGACCCGCTGGAATGCTGTCTGCGGAAAAACTGGGGCCTTCAGAGCTAGGGAAGGCCTCCTCTTCCTCCCGCTGCTCTGCCTCTAGAGCCACATCTATAATTCCCCGCAGAGTGTGCTCCAGCAGGAACACTAAAGGAATTGTGTCACTGATGCATGCACTGTCCCTGTTCACTATCCTCGTTGCCTCCTCAAATGGTGACAGTACAGTGCATGCATCCTTGATCATCAGCCACTGCGGGGGGGAAAAAAACCAAGTTGACCTGAACCTGTCCTTGTGCCATACTCACACAGGTACTCGGTGATGGCCCTCTGCTGCATGTGAAGACACTGCAGCATTGCTAATTCCGAGTTCCACCTGGTGGGCATGTCACTGATCAGACGGTTTGTGGGAAGGTGGAATTCTCTTTGAATTTCTGCCAGGCGATTGCTTGCTGGGAATGACCGTCTGAAGTGGCTGCAGACTTTTCTGGCCTGGATGAGAAGCTCTGGCAGCCCTGGGTACTTGGTTAGGAAACGCTGTACCACCAGATTTAGGACGTGTGCTAGGCGTGGTACATGCGTCAATTTACCCTTGCGTAGGGCGGAGAGAAGGTTGCTGCCATTATCGCAGACGATCATTCCCAGCTCAAGCTGGCGTGGTGTTAACCATCTCTGCACCTGCCCCAGCAGAGCTGACAGAATTTCTGGCTCGGTGTGGCTCCTGTCCCCTAAACAAACCAGCTCAAGCACAGTATGGCATCTTTTTGCTTGAACCATTGCGTAGACCCTGTCAGGCGTCGGTTTAACTGCCACTTTGCCAGAGACCGAGAAGGAGGAGGAGGAGGAGGAAGAGGGAGAGGTGGTGGAGCAGACAGACCTCATACAAGCAGCTTTCTGGAGGCGTGGTGGATGAACAAGCTCCAGCACAGAGCCCGTCTTGGATCCCTCCCAGCTGCAATCAGAGTTACCCAGTGTGCCGTGAAGGAAATGTAATGACCCTGTCCATGCTTGCTGGACCACGTGTCTAAAGTCACATGCACCTTGCTGCTGACTGCCTTTCCTAATGACTGGATAACATTGTCTTCCAAGTGCTGGTATAGTGCTGGAATGGCCTTGCGTGAAAAGTAATGGCGTTTTGGAACCTGCCACTGTGGTACAGCACATTCAGCAAATTCACGGAAGGGAGCAGAGTCCACCAGATGGAAAGTCAGCAGCTGCAATGCGAGTAATTTTTCTACGCTGTCATTTAGACGCTGTGTTTGGGGATGGTTGGGACTATATTTGTTCTTTCGCTGCAGCAGCTGTGGCAACGTAATCTGACTGCGTAAATCTTCAGCTGCTGGGATGATGTCACATTGTGAGGAAGGACCTGGTACATCCATTACTGTAGCATCATCCCTGTCAGTGGAGGTTGTAGGCAATGACATGGCAGGACATACAGTGGGGTTAGAGACAGGTGAGGAGAAGGAGGACCTACGCAAAGTTTTGCGCCAACGGGATGTGTGGCAGTTGTTCATATGTCGCCTCAAGCACGTGGTACCCAAGTGTACGGTATCTTTCCCACGCTTAAGCCTCATCTGACATAGATTACAAATAGCAACGCTGCGCTCTACTGCACATTTCTTAAAGAACTCCCAGACAACAGAGTTCCTGCATGTGTTCTTTGAGACAACAGCGCTCTGCACCGGAGCAGCTCTGACATGTGATGCCTTGGACTGGCTAGTGCTACGGTTGGTCACAGAGGATGTTGTGCCTCGTGTATGCTGTGCCTCCTCCTCCCCTCCTCCTCACTTGATTCCTCTGTTCGATCTGGCACCCAGGTGGAGTCAGTGACCTCATCATCATTGTCATCTTCACCCCCTATCTCCTCATCACTGGAGCCAACTTGGCAGTATGCTGCAGCTGCTGGGGCAACATGAGTGCCAGTTATTTGTGTGTCATCACTGGCACCCCCTTCCTCTAGGTTGATTATACTCCCTTCCTCAACCTCAGAGATTGAATCAGAGCACTGTACTTGCTGCGCATCCTCAAGCAGCATGTCACTCTCATTGTAGTCAAACAATTCAGCTGACTCCTCCATGTGTGATAGCGAGACTACTGCAGGAGTAGCTGTGGACATGGAGGCTGCATTAGATGCTTTGGCAGCTGAGGTGGACTGTAAAGCACTAGAAGCCTGGCTGGCAGAGGACTCGGAGGATGAGGATGGCCTGGTTAGCCAATCCACCAAGTCCTCTGTATGTTGCTGCTGCTTAAGACGGCCAGCACCAGTTAGAAAGGACAAGCGTGCCCCTGCAGAGGATGCACCATGTCCACCACGACCAGAGGCACAGCCTCCCGATACAGGGGCTGCTTGCCCTCTTATCTGTGTCTGGGAGCGTCTGCCTGTCCTCTTTGTTCTTTCAGACATGGTGAGTGATATATAGATTAATATATACAGAACTCTGATTCAACTCTGGTATAAAGATTTAAATAACTCTGGTATAACTCAGTGAGACACACTGATAGCTGGCAGCCAGTGACAAGAGACAGATCACCTCAATTCACAAATGTTTTAAAGAAATTAGTGAGCTCCAAAATACTGCGTGGTACTGGTTGTGTGACAAGACACAGATCACCTCAATTCACAAATGTTTTAAAGAAATTAGTGAGCCCCAAAATATTGCGTGGTACTGGTTGTGTGACAAGACACAGATCACCTCAATTCACAAATGTTTTAAAGAAATTAGTGTGCCCCAAAATATTGCGTGGTAGTGGTTGTGTGACAAGACACAGATCACCTCAATTCACAAATGTTTTAAAGAAATTAGTGAGCCCCAAAATACTGTGTGGTAATGGCTGTGTGACAAGACACAGATCACCTCAATTCACAAATGTTTTAAAGAAAGTTGTAAACCCCCAAAAAACTTGCTGGCACAGTGACAAGACACACATCACCTAAATTCCCTGATGTTTGGTAGAAATGAGACCCAAAAAGACTTGCTGGCTGTGTGACAAGACACAGAAGATCACCTCAATTCACAAATGTTTTAAAGAAAGTTGTAAACCCCAAAAAAACTTGCTGGCACAGTGACAAGACACACATCACCTAAATTCCATTATATCGAATAATTTACGACAAACAAAATATGAAATATGATGAAAAAATTGTAAAAACACACTTTGTCGTAATTTAATCCCTAAAATCCACAACCACCAAAAAAGACCCTAGCTAAATAGTTTCAAAATTTTGTCCCGAGACTAGAAATACCCAATTTTTACATGTTTTTCCTTTTTTAACCTCTTCACTGCTGAGCCAGTTCACCTATGTGCGCTGCGCTCATTCTGACCATTTTGTGCTAAAGTTTTTTAGATGAAAGCCTAGGTCCTATTTAACTAAACCCCCCCCCAGAAAAAAAAACTTTAAAAAAAACAATTTTGTTATTTTATTTAATTTTTTTTTTTTTTTAATTTAATTTTATTTTTAAACCAAACCTGGTCATGTTTGGTTTAATTGGAAAGGCCGTGATCAGTCCTTTCCAATGATGTCAAATATGACCATCTAGCTGCCACGAATCAGGAGATAAGGGGATCCAAAAGATCCCCCTATCTCTACATGGCAGCTAGAGGGTTAACTGGCCCACTGACATCCTCACACATATGGTGAAGTTGTCAGTGGGTGGGGGGGACCTGGAGGCTTGGTTGACATCCAAGATGTCAGCCTCCCTTCAGGTTCGAATTGCGATTTGGCTCTGATTAGCACAGAATCCAGTAGCGAAACCATTCATGCAGTACACCCCTGAAAAGGGGAGACTCTCCCCTTTCCAGTGGTGCAACTTGCATCTCTCTAGCTTCAATGGTTGGGGAGATAGAGGGCTCCGAAGAAGCCCCCCTCCCCTCCATTGATTTCAATGGGGGCGCCTGCTGATGACATCACCATGCAGCATGGTGACGTCATCGAGCTCGCCGGCCCATATATATCACATGGGCAGGCTTCCTCCCTGCCAGATCTGCGAGGGATCCAGCGAGGGAGGTAAGTATCGGGCGGGAGGGGGGTGAGGCGCCACTGACCTACTATGTACTTCCGCGGGTCTAAGGGAGACCCGTGGGCAGGACGTACATAGTACGTAAGCGTTCCGTAAGGAGTTGATATCTTGAATTTATTACTTTGTATTTCTGTTCCTTCTGTAAAAACGTCAACGTTCTTGAACCCAGGACATACTTGAAAAAAGAGAGAAATCTCAATGTATCCCTCCTGGTAAAATACTTTAGAAATTAATAAATAAATGTCCCTGAAAGACAAACTCCACAAACAGTTGAAGTGGTTATGGTGCTTGTAGTGTCACTTTAAAGTAAGAAGTATTAAAGTGGGGATGCAAAATTAGATTGAAGTAATTTTTTTATCTTTTGTAACAAAAATAAGTTACAGACCAGCAAGCATAGCACTAAGGAGGAAAGAAATATAGCATGAGAAGTCAACTGCAGGGAATCTACCATATATAACATCAAAATAAATAAGCAAACTTTGCGGCTCGGCAGATTAAAGCGGTTCTGTCTACGCAAATAAAACATTGTGTAGCATTTTAAAAACTGTTATCCTGATCAAATTTAATTCCATCCACAGATTCATTTTAAGAGCAAATTAATATTTTTTGCTAACATTGGGCGTACAGCGAAAAAAGCATCACCAGAGAACTTGTAAAATAATTTCTTTATTTCTGCGCTGTGGAAATCTGAAAGTTAATCTGCACATCACAGTTTGAAGCGTTGATATATTTTGCTCTGAGCAGCCTTTACACACTGAAAAACTGTCAGATCTTCCAATGGAAATTTATACCTTGGTTACATGACGATTATATTAATGTCTCTTACCAGTAATGTTCTGGATCTAAACAAATTCAAATGACAGTACCATTTTAAAATGGTTTTCAGTGTGTTAAAATAAACAGTTTAGAAAAATGGTAACTATGTACATATTTTATTTGCTTATTTTCTACCTACCTGCCTTTTAACAAATGATAGTAATAAAAAGATGCATGCATTTTTAAATATATGATTGCCCAATGATTAAAACTATACAACCCTACAACAAAGGGATTATTCAAAGAGCAACGAAATTTCAATGAAATTTCAGTGCTCTTTCATTTGGCATACTTCGACGAGCAGAATTTGACTACCCTGCCTTGAATTCACCATTCACTGCAGGGCCCAGAAGTGCACCGAAGTGATCCGCTGCACGGTGCCGGTAAACTCGTAGAAGGTAGCCTCAAACTGCCAAATGTATTGATAAACCTGCCAAACCGTCGACCGCAGCCTCAAACCGCCAATGTCAACGACCCATCAAACAGACCACCGAACGCATTCTCAAACTGCCTAATGCAGCCAACAACCCGCCGACTAGACCGCCAAACGTTGCCGAAAAAAGCCAACCAGTCGTCGAACAGGGGGAAAAAAAAATTCAACTTTTAAAAGTCGTTTTAAAAAAGAAATGCATTAAAATGTATGGAATTAATTTGTAAGGTCCTACGAATAACAGTAAAAAGGTCTGCTAAAGATTTTTTTTTTTAAAAAGCTATTTAAAAAAAATCTGAAGCAAAAATTTTGCAGAAAAAAATCCAGAAAAATGCCTAAAGTTCTAAGGGCACTATAGTAATCCCCACGCTAAAACGGGCGCGGTAGGGAGGAAAAACTGCACCCGCAGTTTTCCCCCTACCGCCCCCGTTTTAATGGGGGATTACAATGCAGGCACAAACAATGCTGCCTGCATTGTTTGCGCCCGCTAAGCGCAGTCGCGCGCATCCTCTCAATGGAGTCCATAGGACTCTATTGAAACAGACTCCGGTGGTCACATGACCAACTGGATCTCGCCTCGCGAGATCCGGCCAGTCGGCGTAGGGATACACAGGGAGAGACTGGGGGACTTTCCCCCCAGGCTTTCCCTGCTCCCACCGGCTGGAGGAGGTGGTTGGAGCCGTAGTCCTCTCTGCGGGACAGAGGGTAAGTATGTGATTTATTTTATTTTTATGTTGATTGCTGGTGTTAACGGATTCTGCAGAAGCAGAATCCGTTAACACCAGGATCTGGCTCTGATTAACTTTTCGCTAACCAGAGCAGGCGTTAATCAGCGTTGGGACTTTGTAATACCAGTGGTAATTAACACTTTGTGCTCCCCATGTTAAGTATAGGGAGCGCAAAGTACAGTAAACTCGCGCTGCAAGGCGCAAGGTACCGAACGCAAACGGGTTTTTTAATCTGTTTGCGTTTGGATTGTAAAATGCGGTAAATATCGCAGCAAACGTTAATGCTCACACATGTGAGTGTTAACGTTTGAGTTAGGACTGTAATAGAGCCCTAAAACTTTAATTAATATAGAGACTTTTTGGCAGGACATGACATAAACATATAATAATGATATAATATGAATCTTCCGAGTCTGCTGAACTAAAGGATATATAATTTGTCTGGGTCCTACAACAAAACATGACTTCAAATCACGTTTAAACATGATAAGCACTAACTGGTAAAAATGAGCTCTGCACAAAGAGGTGAAATGGCTCAGCAGTGAAATGGGTAACACTTAACTTGATTTTGGGTGTGAAGGGGTTATCTCGATTTTCCATTGTAATGCATTGAAAAGAATTAATTAGCATATAAAAAAACATTTTCACACCACTTTAAAGCAAGATTAGTGTGCCCCTGTGATGAAACAAAATCATTTGCTTTATGTCTCTCCAAGCACCCTAGGGAGACATAAAACCGGCTGCAAATAGCCGCCCTAAGCCTTACTGTAACGAAAAGGTTCAAATAGATTACTGCTGCATTACAGCTGTCAGGAATTTGGCAGAATACACACTGTAAACCTTAATGTTGTCCGTACTTATACAATTAAGTAATCTTGACTAAACATTACTTTAGACTTTGCACTTTTGACCCATAGCTCAAAAATATAAGTTGGTTTAACTTTTTTACCCACAAAATTCACAAACTTAATCTTTCATGTGTTATGAACTCAAAATAATGATTCATTAAAATAACTTACACTAGTCTTCTTTGGTAAGATTGGCCATGCAAGTAGTTCTGCTTGACAACAAGAGAACTAATGCAATGATTGGTAAATAAATGCAAAAGGAGGTAATTTTCATCTTTTCTGTTGATGGATGTTGTCTCAGCCCCATCCAGACTGAGAACATTCCAGCACCCTCACCACCAGCAAAAAAAGTTAGTAAACAACAGCAGGTGGGTGTGGATGGACAGACTGTCTTTGTAAAAAAGAAATGGTACAAGCGCAAGGAATAAACCACACCAAACAAGCAGCATATACTGGCTGGATGGCGTAGAAGTAACTTCACTGCTCTGTACCCTTGGAGACACAGGTTAAAATCCCAGCCAGAGCACCTGTTCAGTAAATGTCCTTGGGCAAGACACCTAACGGTACAGCCCTGCCAACCCAGGACATGCTTGAAAACAAAAGAAATCTCAATTTATCCTACCCGATAAAATACATTCTAAAAAAAATAAATAAGCAATCCATGAAAAGTGCTGCAATCAGGGCATCCCTGTTTACCATGCAAGTAAAGAAAAGCATACATCTTAATCAGGGTAATGAGGAAAATAAAAGTACAAGGGAACAATTAAAATGGGGAACACAAAAGCACTATTTTAAAATCAAGTTAGGTGAGCTTAACAATTTAAGTGAGCAACAAGTTGAGTGAACCTAATTATGTAAGTAGTCGACTACAAAGAGAAAAAGGTTACTGGGGTCAGGTCTTCTACATGACCTGAAAAAATAAATCAGAAGTAATGCTGCAGCTGAAAAGGTTAATCCCCAAACGGCATCCAACCTTGGGGTAACAAAATTGTAACAATGAAGTAAAAAAAGACAGACCTCCAGCGCTGCTGATAAAGGTGCACTAGTGTCACCACTTTTACTAGAAAAAACACAAACGTTTCAGTATGTAATCATTTACTAATTCCTTCCATGTGTATACCAATGTTCTGATTCGCTCTACCTTTATTGTATATTATGTATATAAAGGGTTTGTCTTTCTATCATTGTTTAGGGCACTGCACACTGAGGAAGGGGCTACGTCACCGAAACGTTTGTGTTTTTGTGTTTTTTCTAGTAAAAGTGGTGACACTAGTGCACCTTTATCAGCAGCACTGGAGGTGTGTCTTTTTTTACTTCATTGTTATAATTATGTAAGTACACTGTATAAACACAAAGTTAGGTGGACTTAACATTTTAAGTACAGTCTACATGAGCACCAAGTTAAGTGAACTTAAATATACTAGGTTTAGGAGACTCTATTTCTCAATTAATTTGAGGGAATGAGTTTACTCAATCATGTGAGTTCAATCAGCTAATTAGTGTTTTCAGTGCAGGGAGAGCTCTGGGGTCACTCACTGCTGTACAGGGGAAAGATTCAGGGGTTATAATTAGTGATGAGCCGAACACCCCAGTCTTCGATTCGCATTCGAACTCCAACAATTTCAAAGTTCGAGTTCGAACTCGAACACGAACCAAACTCAATGCAAGTCAACGGGACTCGAAGGTTTGATTTTTAGAGTGCCCTCCAAGAGGGCATATATGCAAGACATTTGCCATAAAAGTTGTAGGGGGGTCCGGGTAGTGCCCTGGGGGACAGGAAACAAGGACAAAAAGTTTTTAAAAAAAACATATTTAAAGGAACAGTGAGTTTTCCATGAAAAAAAGGTTACGAATAAAAACAAAAAATTCCTTCAAATATAGTGGTCCCCATAACCTGCCCGTGAAATGGCGGAATTGTAAGATGTATAGAAACATTTAAAACCAAAAAAATGACATTACAAACGACGGTAAATGGTCTTCTTTTAATCTATTCATAAACAACTGCTTGGGGTGGCAGCCTGTATGAAAAGAGGAGACATTTTACGACACACAGAACAAGTTTAGTGATTTTTTTGGCTAAATTATGGTGAAACTAATGCAGGCTTTGGATGAAAGTAACAATAGGTGCTTTAAAATTGGGCCTTTAGTGTCGGCAACAGTGCCGTCACACCGTAACCCCTCTGTAGTATTGTGGAAGAGTGCAGGGTTGAACCCTGTAGTCCAATATTAAAATGATATGAATCTGGTATAGGTGTCAGTGGCAGTGCACCCAAATATTGTGCCTTTGGTGGCAGCAAGTGCCTTCACACCGTAAGTAACCCCTCTGTGGTATTGTGGAAGAGTGCAGGGTTGGACCCTGCGGTCCAATATTAAAATGATATGAATCTGGTATAGGTGTCAGTGTCAGTGCACCCAAATATTAGGCCTTTGGTGCCAGCTAGTGCTTTCACAATGTAACCCCTCTGAGGTATTGTGGAAGAGTGCAGGGGTGGAGGTTTTGGTAATGCAGAAGAGATCCCCGATCTTTTCAGTTATGTCAGCATCAGGGGATTGATAGCTGCTGATCCAGGACTGATTCATTTTTATAAATGTCAGCCGGTATACAGAGTCGGTGGACAGACGCACTCTTTTGTCTGTGACAAAACCTCCAGCGGCACTGAACCTCCTTTCAGAAAGCACGCTGGATGAAGGGCAACCTAGTAGCTGCATAGCATATTGGCAAAGTTCTGGCCAGTGATCCAATCTCAACACCCAGTAAGCCAGTGGATCATCTGCTGTAAAGGTATCCATTTCTGCCCTTGCCCCTAGGTAGTCCTGCACCATATGGTGAAGACGCTGGCAATGGGTGCCTACATTTGAGGTCCCTGGGCGTTGGGGACTAAAGAAATTTAAAAAGGCATCAGTCAAGCAGCCCCGGCCTTCACCGCTCTTCCTCTGATCATCCGCAGCCTCAGAAGCACCTGTGTCATCACTTGGTAACCTACCAGGGCCTGGAAAGGTGTTACACAAGTGTCGCTTTAGAGCATCCTCAAGTTGTTTCATCGTGTGCTCCCTCTGTGCGGACAGGATGAGCTCTGCAACTTTACCCTTGTATCGTGGATCAAGAAGGGTTGCGAACCAGTAATGATCCCTCTCCTTGATAGCTTGAATCCTGGGGTCCTTTAGCAGGCTTTGCAGGATAAGGGATCCCATGCAGTGTAGGTTGGAGGTGGCATTAGCTTCGGAGTCTTCCTGGTCAATGAGGATGACCCCATTGTGCACTTCCTCCTTCCAGCCACGTACTAGCCTTGGATTTCTGGGCACACAAAACCCTCCCTTGAGGAATCCCCACCTTCAATGCCCCCACTACTTAAATATTCCTCCTCCTCCTCATCCTCCTCCTGTCTGATCTGAGGACCTGCAGGAATGCTGTCTGCGTAAACATTCGGGCCTTGAGAGCTAGGGAAGGCCTCCTCTTCCTCCCGCTGCTCTGCCTCTAGTGCCACATCTATAAATCCCTGCAGAGTGTGCTCCAGCAGGAACACTAAAGGAATTGTGTCACTGATGCATGCACTGTCCCTGCTCACCATCCTCGTTGCCTCCTCAAATGGTGACAGTACATTGCATGCATCCTTGATCATCAGCCACTGCGGGGGGGAACCAAGTTGACCTGAACCTGTCCTTGTGCCATACTCACACAGGTACTCATTGATGGCCCTCTGCTGCTTGTGCAGACACTGCAGCATTGCTAATGTTGAGTTCCACCTGGTGGGCAGTCACAGATCAGACGGTTTGTGGGAAGGTGAAATTGTCTTTGAATTTCTGCCAGGCAAACACTTGCTGGGAATGACCGTCTGATGTGGCTGCAGACTTTTCTGGCCTGGCTGAGAAGCTCTGCCAGCCCTGGGTACCTGGTTAGGAAACGCTGTACCACCAGATTTAGGACGTGTGCTAGGCATGGTACATGCGTCATTTTACCCTGGTGTAGGGCGGAGAGAAGGTTGATGCCATTATCACAGACGACCATTCCCAGCTGAAACTGGCGTGGTGTTAACCATCTCTGCACCTGCCCCTGCAGAGCTGACAGAATTTCTGGCCCAGTGTGGCTCCTGTCCCCTAAACAAACCAGCTCAAGCACAGTATTTCATCTTTTTGCTTGAGCCATTTCGTAGCCCCTGCCACGCATCGGTTTAACTGCCACTTTGCCAGAGACAGAGAAGGAGGAGGAGGAGGTGGAAGAGGTGGTGGAGCAGACAGACCTCATACAAGCAGCTTCCTGGATGCGTGGTGGATGAACAAGCTCCAGCACAGAGCCCTGTCCTGGATCCCTCCCAGCTGCAAGCAGAGTTACCCAGTGTGTCGTGAAGGAAATGTAATGGCCCTGTCCATGCTTGCTGGACCACATGTCTAAAGTCATGTGCACCTTGCTGCTGACTGCCTTTCCCAATGACTCCATAACATTGTGTTCCACATGCTGGTATAGTGCTGGAATGGCCTTCCTTGAAAATAAATAGCATTTCGGAACCTGCCACTGTGGTACAGCACATTCAGCAAATTCACGGAAGGAAGCAGAGTCCACCAGCTGGAAAGACAGCAGCTGTAATGCGAGTAATTTTGCTATAATTGGCATTTAGACGCTGTGCTTGGGGATGGTTGGGACTATATTTTTTCTTACCCTGCAGCAGCTGGTGCAACGTAATCTGACTGTGTAAATCTTCAGCTGATGGGATGCTGTCACATTGTGAGGAAGGACCTGGTACACCCATTACTGTAGCATCATCCCTGTCAGTGGAGGCTGTAGGCAATGACATGGCAGGACATATAGTGGGGGTAGAGAAAGATGAGGAGGAGGAGGACCTATGCAAAGTGTTGTGCCAACAGGATGCGTGGCAGGTGCTCATATGTCGCCTCAAGCACGTGGTTCCCAAGCGTGGGATGTCTTTCCCACGCTTGATCCTCATGTGACATAGAGTACAAATAGCAACGGTGCAGTCTGCTGCACATTTCTTAAAGAACTCAAAGACAGCAGACTTCCTGTACATGTGCTTGGAGACAACAGCGCTCTGCACCTGAGCAGCTGTGACTTCTGATGCCTTGGACTGGTTACGGTTGGTCATAGAGGACATTCTGCCTAGTTTTTGTTGTTCCTCCTCTTCCTCCCTTGACTTCTCTGTTCGATCAGGCACCCAGGTGGAGTCTTTGACCTCATCATCGTCATCACCCCTATCTCCTTGTCACTGGAGCCAACCTCGCAATATGCTGCAGCTGCTGGGGGAACATGAGTGCCAGTTCTTTGTGTGTCACTGGCACCCCCTCCCTCTAGGCTGATTTTACTCCCTTCCTCAACCTCAGAGTTTGAATCAGAGCACTGGAGTTGCTGCGCATCCTCAAGCAGCATGTCACTGTCATTGTAGTCAAACAATTCAGCAGACTCCTCCGTGTATGATGGTGATGCTATGGCAGGAGTATCTGTGGACATGGAGGCTGAATTAGATGTTTTGGCAGCTGAGGTGGACTGTAAACCACTACAAGCTTGGCTGGCAGAGGACTTGGAGGATGAGGATGGCCTGGTTAGCCAATCCTGCAAATCCTCTGTATTTTGCTGCTGCTTAAGATGGCCAGCACCAGTTAGAAACAAGGACAAGCGTGCCCCTGCAGAGGATGCACCAAGTCCACGACGATCAGGGGCACAGCCTTCCGACATAGAGGCTGCTTGCCCTTTTATCTGTGCCTGGGAGCATCTGCCTGTCCTTTTTGGTCTTTCTGACATGGTGAGTGATATATAGATTAAAGATATACAGAACTCTGATTCAACTCTGTTATAAAAATTGGAGATATGCAGAACTCTGATTCAACTGTGTTATCGAGATTAAAGATTTCCAGAACTCTGGTATAACTCCGTGAGACACCCTGATAGCTGGCAGCCAGTGAGAAGACACAGATTACAATTCCCAGAAACCTCCTATAAATCAGTGAGACCCCCTGATGGGTGGCAGTGACAAGACACAAATTACAATTCCCAGGAACCTCCTATAAATCAGTGAGACCCCCTGATGGGTGGCAGTGACAAGACACAGATTACAATTCCCAGGAACCTCCTATAAATCAGTGAGACCCCCTGATGGGTGGCAGTGACAAGACACAGATTACAATTCCCAGATATCTTCTAGAAGTGAGACCCCCCAATAGCTGCTGGCAGTGAGAACACATAGATTACAACAATTCCCAGATATCTTGTAGAAGTGAGACCCCCCAATAGCTGCTGGCACTGAGAAGACACACTAACAGAACAATCTCCTCTCAAAAAACAAGTGCTGGGGCTGTGTGAAGCCTTATATAGTGTGCTGCGGGACTTAGCTCTGTGAGCCCATGATTGGGCAAAATTTGCCCAATCAGGACTCTGAGTCGTGCTTGGCATAGCCTTGCACCTGACCAGTGGTCAGGTGCAAGGCTGTAGCCAATTACAAGCTTCAGGCCAGTGGAAAAGTGCATTGTGGTCCATTGTGGGCCAACTCGAACCGAACACGCGGAAATGTTCGGAGTTCGACGAACAGCCGAGCGGCCGATGTTCGATGCGAACTCCGAACAGATCGAACCAAACAGCTCATCCCTAGTTAGAATGACTGAAAATTCCAGTACAGAACAGATACAAGGTGTTACTGTAATTTCCATATACAGGCATTATGACACATACAGATATTATAATTTTTATATTATATTGGTCTTTTTTTGGAAGCTGCATTGCTAATTATCTCATTATGATCACTACTAACCACTATAAGAAGGATATCTGACCAATTTTTTAAATTTAACTTTATCACAGTTGCTACACGTATTACAAACACAAAGGCCATTTCTGCATGTCTGATAATAATGCAGACCCCGTTTGAAATTGTGTAAGATAAAGGACATCATCTAGAGCTCAGAATCTTACAATTCAACAATATTTCTGTAAAGGATAAACGAATACATGAAAAATTAAAAATGAGCAAATTTACATTATCTTAATCTTTAGAATAACAATTTCTGTACGAAACATCTATTTTACCCTATATAAGGATTAACTTCACATCCCATTTTTCAAATAACTGTTCTGATAATATTTTTTTCAACAGAAATCGTGTGGTAGCAAAGAGGTAGTGCTTGAAACATGCACAAAACAACTTTAGCTTGTTTAAAACGTCTCCCAAATCTGCCTATACAGTTTAGCCAAACTGCTATCAGATGAATAGTTGTTTCGAAAAAAGATTTAAAAGAATACTCTCTGGGCTTTCTGTTTGCCATCGGTACAGCAGCATGCCACATGACTTATATTCATGGGGAGTGATTTATGGCTGCAGAAGCGGAGAACACTTCCCCAGAGCTGCCATGTATCTGATCACAAAATCCTTAGAGACCATTTGCTGCTGCCCTTACATATGAAGTGGACTGTCCTCAACTTGCAACACTATTAACACTTACTTTCAGTGTTGTGACTCCCCTGCAAATTCCAGTTAAATAAACATATATAGTATTGGGGAGGAGAGGTGGTAGGGACTCCTGTGCTGTGAGAGTTAGTATTACAAGCATCATTGCTATCATATAGCACAGTTTTAGATGTTTAGCCCTTCCCAAAAAAGAGAGAAAGCAGAAAACATGGCTTCCTCCATGAGAAAAGCAGTCAGGTTAAAAGCTACAATAACTCAGAAAACTCCATTTGAAATTAGTGTATTTTTACCTTTTCATGTATTCGTTCTTACTTTATATATGTATTGAAAACTTCTAAACACTAGTTGGTGTCCCTTAAACTCCCTGGCGTTCCGATTCTGGCATATTTTATATGTCAGAATAGGAAAAAAAAATGTTATCCCCCTAGAAGTTTTCCCGAGTGCGGCTCGGGGTTAAATTCATTGCTGAAAGCGGTAACCCTCAGCCACGATTGGGCTGGATACATTACCTGTCCCTGCGCTCCCTCACTGTCCCCTGCAGTCACCTTCGTGTGATCGGGGCGTCCTGCTTCCTGGTTCCCTTCTCGCGAGAAGGGAACCAGGAAGCAGGACGTCACGATCGCATGGAGGAGAATGCGATTGTGGGAGGTTGGCAAGGTAGCACAGGTAAAGGTAATGTATCCCAGCCCGATTGTGGCTCGTGGTTACCGCTTTCAGAAATAAAATTTAACCCCAAGCCACACTTGGGAAAACCGCCAGAGAGGTTAATTTTCAGCATTTCACATATGGTCTTTATTATTCCTGTAAGCATGGCCTTTATTGAGATATACTGTAAATGTTAAGAAAAATTATATATAAACATAATGAATTGTACTGTACATAGGTACTTGTTGAGATCATGATGAGATTATTAGCCATTCACCTTCTACAATATAATAACATAATTATCCAGTGGCATCTTACAGTTGTGTTCAAAATTATTCAACCCCCAATGCTGTAAAGGGTTTTAGGGAATTTAGTGTACATTTGTAATTGTATTCAGAATTAAATCCTACAAGGACTTTTTAAAGAACCATATGCAACTAAAATGACATCAATTGGTTTTGTAATACAGTAGTAAATGTTTCTTTTGTGAATTCTTCATTGACACAATTATTCAACCCCTTAAAGACTACAACTTTGAAGAACAGAGGTTCATTCAAGTGTTTTCAATCAGGTATTGAAAACACCTGTGGATGTCACGGAGCAGCAATAAAGCATAATAAGCACCAATTAGGCAGCTTTAAAATGACTGTGATACTCAGCTCCTTCTAGACATTTACTGGTGTGGTTACAAACATGGTGAAGTCAAGAGAATGGTCCAGGAAGACAAGAGAAGAGGTGATTACTCTTCACAGGAAGGGCAATGGCTATAAGAAGATTGCAAAGATGTTAAACATACCAAGAGAGACCATAGGAAGCATCATTCGCAAATTCAAGGCAAAGGGCACTGTTGAAACGCTACCTGGTCGTGGCAGAAAGAAGATGCTGACTTCGACTGCTGTGCGCTACCTGAAGCGTAGAGTGGAGAAAAGTCCCCGTGTGACTGCTGAGGAACTGAGAAAAGATTTGTCAGATGTGGGTACTGAAGTTTCAGCTCAGACAATACGGCGCACACTGCGTAATGAAGGCCTCCATGCCAGAACTCCCAGGCGCACCCCCTTGCTGTCTCCAAAGAATAAGAAGAGTCGACTGCAGTATGCCAAAAGTCATGTGGACAAACCACAGAAGTTTTGGGATAGTGTTCTGTGGACTGATGAAACAAAATTAGAACTGTTTGGGCCCATGGATCAACGCTATGTTTGGAGGAGGAAGAACAAGGCCTATGAAGAAAAGAACACCTTGCCTACTGTGAAGCATGGCAGGGGTCAATCATGCTTTGGGGCTGTTTTGCTTCTGCAGGTACAGGGAAGCTTCAGCGTGTGCAAGGTACCATGAATTCTCTTCAGTACCAGGAGATATTGGATGACAATGTGATGCAGTCCGTCACAAACCTGAGGCTTGGGAGACGTTGGACCTTTCAACAGGACAATGATCCCAAGCATACCTCCAAGTCCACTAGAGCATGGTTGCAGATTAAAGGCTGGAACATTTTGGAGTGGCCATCGCAGTCACCTGACTTAAATCCGATTGAGAACCTCTGGTGGGACTTAAAGAAAGCAGTTGCAGTGCGTAAGCCTAAGAATGTGACTGAACTGGAGGCTTTTGCCCATGACGAATGGGTGAAGATACCCGTAGATCGCTGCAAGACACTTGTGTCAAGCTATGCTTCACGTTTAAAAGCTGTTATAACTGTAAAAGGATGTTGTACTAAGTACTAAGATTGAATGTCACTTGGGGGTTGAATAAAACTGATAATGATGTGAGCACAGAAAAGACATTTGTGGTTATTTCGTTATAAATGTCATGTTATATTTGTCTGACCTACACGTGCCTCTTTGATTTAATTGTAAGCAAGATGACTGAATGATCAAAATCAATGTCAAACTGGCCAAAACACTCAATTTCAGTGGGGGTTGAATAATTTTGACCACAACTGTATATGTGTATAGTTATGAGTAACCCTAGCACTCTTAATATTTTCAGTACACATGCAGGAAAACCTGTAGTGGGGTCTGAAGGGGTTAAGGGTAATTTCCTTCCTAATGAATTTTTGCTAAATTAACTGAATAAAGCACCATATCATTATTAATATTCCTTTTGTTAGGTCCCTGTGATAAAGTACACGGTGTGGTCTGTGATGGTGTGTATATTCCCTCTAATCTTTTAGAGAGGGATATGATGTTTAGCTCCGGGGGAGCATTTGTGAACTACATAAGGAAGCCTAAGAGGTTCTTTTACTCTCCACACACTAGTCAGTGCCCCTACGGAATGCCAACTCTAAGAATATAGCAAGGGAGTTAATGATGATGTTCAGCAGAATGGGTATACCAAAAGAGATCCTCACAGACCAGGGTACCCCATTCATGTCCAAACTTATGAGCGAGTTGTGTAAAGTACTTAACATTACTAAGCTAAAAACTTTGGTTTACCATCCTCAAACAGACTTACTGGTGGAGAGGTTTAACAAAACACTAAAGGCTATGCTGCGTAAGGTGGTAGATAAAGACGGGGAGAAATGCAATCATCTATTACCATACCTTATGTTTCCATTAGGGAAGTCCCACAGTCTTCCACTGGGTTTTCACTGTTTGAATTATTGTACGGCAGGCATCCCAGGGGCATTTTAGATGTTGCCAAGGAAGCATGGGAACAAGAGCATACCCCCGACTGAAATATAATAGAACATGTAGCTCAAATGCAAAAACGAATGGAGGCTGTAATGCCCATAGTTAAAGAAAATATAGAGAAAGCTCAGAAAGCCCAACAAGCCAGTTACAATAGAAACGCAAGGCTGCGAGTATTCAAACCAGGAGACCGGGTTCTGATCCTTATCCCCACTGTTGAAAGCAAATTCCTAGCCAGCTGGCAAGGCCCATACGGAATCACTGAGAGGGTCAGTGACGTAAACTATAAAGTGAGACATCCGGGTAGACGAAAGGCAGAACAGATCTACCATATAAACCTAATGAAGCCATGGGTAGAAAGGGAGGTCCTCACGGTGAACAAAGGCAAACCTACGCATGTTGCCCGTGAGAATGATCCAGAGGTCTATATCGCCGAAACTGTAACGGTAGCAGTAACGCTGCCACACGAGTAGCGGAGTTGAGATCCTTGAGGGCAGAAGTATCTGCTTGAATAACACAAAAAGTTTATAAACTACAGACTGTAACTTAATAGCCAAGGAGACACAAGGACTAACTGAATTGTCTTAACAGAAAAAAAGGAATTGGTTTAGGCACAACGAATTATAATATCAAATGGGGTAAAAAAACTAAAGCACGATCGCCATTACACCCATAAGTGTCATCCCTAGAGTGACAGAAAAGATAACAATCAAAGTGAAAAAGAGGATGCAGCGCTTCCCAGTGCACTACAATACTTCCCAGTGCACTACAATATTCAACGTTATTTACCTGGAGAATACAGTTGGTAAAGAATAATCAATTGATGGAGTATTGAATCAGGGTATTGACCCTCCATCAATTGATTCTTTACCAACTGTATTCTCTGGGTAAATAACGTTGAATATTGTACTATTTATCGTGCACTTGGAAGCGCTGTATCCTCTTTTTCACTTTGAATTGTCTCTAAGTTCTGAAGGTTTCGAGACCAGCGGATTACCTAGGACACGCTCAGAAACACCATACGTGGAACGACAGTCCGTGAAGTATTCAAGGTGCAGGGTAGTCCGAGATGCAGAAACCAATCGTTCTGGTAAATACTTAAGATTAGTAGATACCTGATGACTCTCGTAAAGTACTGGCTTGCATACAAGATTGTTATTGCTAATCTGTACAGAGATGCGATTAGAAATAACATTAAACAGAAATAAACAATCGTTTGTTATCGTGGTCTTTGCAAAAACATTAACATAAGTAGTAGCCTGGGTAAAGGGACCCCGGAGGGTTACAAACGATACCCCAAACGTGATGGGACAGAACCCAAACTTCGAGCGATCAACCCAGCAACCAGCATGGGGTTAAATCACTAAAATAAACGAACAGCCTAATATACACGATACAGATAGAGAGTAGTCAAAGCCAAGACGGGTCAAATAATAGGCTTGTGCACCGATTTTTTTTTTTTGGTTCGATTTTTCGGATTTTTAACCACTTCAATGCTAAGGACGCGCTCAGCGCGTCCTCAGCATTACCGCTGGTGTGCTGAGGACGCGCTGAGCGCGTCCTCAGTTTGAGGTCAGCGTTTGGCCGGGTTCCGCCGATCGCTGGCCCCTCCGGTGCGGGCTGACATCCTGGATGTCAGCCCGGCATCCGGACCACCAGCCGCCATTATTAGGTGTCATCGCGGGGGCGCGATGACACCTAATTCAGGCGCCCCCCCCGCATGTGCGGAGGAGGCGCCTGAAAGGGAGGGGGGGGAGGTCCTTCGGACCTCTCTCCCTCCCGATCGGTGGCACACAGGGGCTTAACCCAGGCATCATTTGGAAGGGCACAGCCTGCCCTTCCAAATGATGCCTGGCATTAACCCCTGGGGAGCTGGATCGCAAATCGGCGCTGAAAAGCGCCGATTCGCGATCCTTCCCGGGAGCTGGCCGACATCTTGGATGTCGGCCAAGCTTCCGGGAACTCCCCCAGAGGACTGGCGTCATCGTGCGCAGCACGATGACGCCAGTCCTAGCGTTAACCCCTAACTGCCACCAAGTGTGGAGATAGGGAGTTCCAATGAACTCCCTATCTCCCGATCCGTGGCAGCTAGGGGTTAAATTTTGATATCGTTGGATCGGCCAGAGCATGGCCGTTCCAACGATACCAAACATGAAAGTTAAAAAATTTGTAAAAAAAAAAAAAAATTAAAAATAAAAATAAAAAAAAATTAAAAAAAAAATTAAAAAAAAAAAAAATAAACACATTTTTTTTATTTTTTTTGGTTTGTTAGTGTAGCAATATTGTTCCCATTTCAATTATAATGTGAACAATGATGCTGCACTAACGATTTTTGTATGCGGTGCGTTTGTTAAAAATAGTGTAATTTTCCCCAAAAAAAAATGTAACGAGACCCCATCTCTAATTTTTTTAACAAGCGCACCCCATACAAAATATAACCGCAATTGCTCGCATGTTAAAATGTGGAAAAAAACACTTTACACATTGTAAATTATTAAAAATTCATATTTTATTGCATTTTTTGTTATAATATACAGACATGACATAACGTATACATATAATAATGACATATTATGAATCTACCGAGTCTGACGGAAAGAACGATATATAATATGTCTGGGTCATATACTAAAATAAGCCTTAAAAACACGTTTAAACATGATGCGCAAAACAGGTAAAAAATGACCTCAGCACAGGGGCGGGAAAAGCCTCAGCAGCGAAAGGGTTAAACATTTCGATTCGGCTCGTTTCGACCGATTTCTGTTTCGATTCGGTTTGGCTCGACTCGTTTTTTGTGTACATTTTTTTGGAATTTCGACCATTTTTCGTATGTTCGTGTCACTTAGCTCGTTTTTGTATCGACTTTTCGTATTTTCGGAAATTTTCGGAATTGTAAATGGTTTCGGAATATCGACCATTTTTCGTATTTTCGTGTCACTTAGCTCGTTTTTTGTATCGACTTTTCGTATTTTCGGAAATTTTCGTTTTTTCGGAACGTCTGTTCTCCTCGTTTCAAAGCAATAAATTTCGATTTGACACATTTCAAGTACATTCGAAAATTCCGAAAATATTTCGTTTCGGCTCTGAAAACTTTTCGGATCTGCCATTTTCGGATCTAAAAAGTTTCGGAAAATCGGCCGCATCCGAAAACACGAATCGGGAAATTTCGTGAAAATTCCGAAATTCCGAAACCCGAAACGCACATCCCTATCAAATAACAGGAGCAGGAATCTCATACAAAGCAGGGTCGTCAACAGTAAATACAAATAGATTCAGGAAGTAGCGGTGCGTGATATGAACTTCACAACAGGCAACTCCTAGAGCCCTGTTTTAAATCCTGCGGCTCCTGGTAACCACACCTGACCCCGCCCCCTCAGATGCCGATCTGCCAGTAGAAAGTGCTGGCACCCGACCAGCCAGCGGTCCCCCTTCTTGCCCAGACCCCCCAGGGGGCACAGCGGGGGCTGAGGATGTAACAGAAACTCTTGCTTCCAATCAGAAACAAGAAGTTAAGCATTTTGTGTACAGAAACAGAGATGTGTTTTCCCCAGTACCAGGGAAAACTCATGTCATCAATCATGATATCATTACGGAACCCGGAAAGAAAGCCAATCTGAAGCCCTACAGTATACCCAAGGCTAGACAGGAAGCAGTCAGTGCAGAGCAGTGACGTGCGGTGAGGTCAGTGGCTGGTGAGGCACTGGCTAGTATCAGAGGCAGATATACACAGGTTATGGTTCAGTGCTCCCCAGGATCTGGCTGCTATCATTGCTCCCCAGGAACTGGCTGCTCTCATTGCTCCCCAGGATCTGGCTGCTCTCAGTGCTTACCAGGATCTGGATGCTCTCAGTTCCTACTGGGATCTGGCTGCTCTCAGTGCTCTCCAGGAACTGGCTGCTCTCAGTGCTCCCCAGGATCTGGCTGCCCCAGAATCTGTGTCACCCTCCAGGCAGTTGAGTGTCATGCTGAGGCCACACCCTGAGCCCAGCCCCACACCCACTGACTGTGAGAGACAGGACAGTCACATGACTGGCCTGCGCCAATCAATGCATGGGAGGCCTGCCTCCCATGCAGACGTTTTTGAATGGCTTGAACCAATGGCGCTGTCCCATTGGTCCAAGCTGTTCCATTGCTCTACCAGGGCCTCAGAGGCACTGGGAGAGCAATGTTCAGGACCTGGGCAGTGCTCGGACATCTGTTCATTGAACAGATGTGCCGCGCTGCACACTTCTTGACACCCTACGTGATTTGCATAGTGTAGTGCTACGCAGATTACGTAGGGCCAGCTCAGGCTGGGGAATGGAAAAAAAAACCAGCACGCAGAGGAAGGAAGGAGCCGAAGGCGGCGTAACACAAAGCAGGTTATTTTTTTTTATTCTATCACTTGAGCAGTGTTTAATGGCAGGTGAGGCTCTGCCTCACCTGCCGCCCCTGACCGCACATCCCTGGTGCAGAGGTAAAAAAGATGCTTAAGTTAGGGGTCATTGAAGTGTCACGAAGCGAGTGGAATAACCCGATCGTGTTGGTGCCTAAACCAAATGGGGAAATATGGTTCTGCAACAATTTCCATAAGTTGAATGACATTTCTTAGTTTGATGCCTACCCCATGCCTTGGGTGGATGAACTGATAGAACGATTGGGTAAAGCCCGATATCTTAGTACATTGGAGTTGACCAAAGGATATTGGCAGCTGCCCCTGACAATGAGAGCCAAGGAAAAGATGGCTTTTTCTACCCCTGAGGGGTTATACCAGTACACTGTGATACCATTCGGGCTGCATGGTGCCCCGGCCACCTTTCAGTGCATGATGGATAAGATACTCCGACCGCATAGAGAGTATGCAGCTGCCTATCTGGATGATATGGTAATTCACAGTGCGGACTGGGAAACACATCTGTCGAAGCTTCAGGCAGTACTGGATAGTATATGGACTGCCGGTTTAACAGCTAACCTTGCTAAGTGCTCTTTAGGCCTAGAAGAGGCTAAATATCTGGGGTGCACCATCGGGCGGGGGCTCCTTAAGCCACAACAGAGCAAGGTAGCAGCCATCTCTGGATGGCCATGTCCGGTAACAAAAAAGCATGTAAGGGCATTCCTGGGCTTAACGGGCTATTATCGCAGGTTTATCCCTGACTTTGCTACTATCGCTAACCCCCTGGTTGAGCTCACTAAAGCTAAAAGCCAGTTTATGGTTAAATGGTCCCCAGAAGCAGAGTGTGCCTTTCTGATTCTGAAAGAAGCTCTGTGTGCTGATCGTGTGTTGGTGGCTCCGGATTTCACCAAACCGTTTGTTGTACAGACCGATACGTCTGATGTAGGCCTGGGTGCAGTGCTTTCTCAGGTACATGGGGGAGAGGAACATCCAGTCATGTACCTGAGCCGCAAACTAAACCCCCATGAACAGAGATACTCCGTGGTGGAGAAGGAGTGCCTGGCTATTAAATGGGCATTAGAATCCTTGAGGTATTATCTGCTAGGGTGGCGGTTTACACTGGTAACTTGACCATGCACCCTTAACGTGGATGAGGCAGAACAAGGAAAAAATGCCAGGGTGACTAGATGGTTCCTGAGTCTCCAGCCCTACCAGTTCACTATGGCCCACAGGGCTGGTACTGCCCAGGGTAATGCAGATGGCCTCTCCCGTGTTCACTGTTTATGGTCAAAGGCCGCTCACCCCGATGGGCCTGAGCTGGGGGAAGGACATGTGATAAAGTATACGTGTGGTCTGTGATGGTGTGTATATTCCCTCTAATCTTTTTAGTGAGGGTTATGATGTTTAACTCCGGGGAAGCATTTGTGAACTACATAAGGAAGCCCAAGAGGTTCTTTTACTCTACACACACTTGTCAGCTGGAAGTCATTTAGCACCAGTAAAAAGGAATCATTGCCTGCTTTTCAGTCTGAGGGAGGTGCCTGTGTGGAGTGAAGCAAATGTTTTGGGTCCAAGCAGAAACAACAGTTTTAAAGTTGGTGAAACCTATGTTTGTTTAGTTTATAAAAAAGCCCCTGATAGTAAGGGATCTTTAAGTGAGTCAGCGCTCAAAGGAGCTAGGGTTTGTTTTTTAGGGATGTGTTTATTTTATTTTTGAATGTTGAAACTGCTGCCTGCTGAACAGCAGTCATTTCAATAAAGAACTTGTTTATGAAAGCCCAAGAGGATCGTGCTTTCCTAAGGACATATCACCCAAGGCGGGTACAAGGATTACAGTCCCATATTGTTATCAAGCAAGCAAATTAAAATAAAAAGTTAACTATAAGAAAATTGACAGTGACAAGCTAATTTTCCTTTCAAAAGTCATTGTATTATATTATATTATATTTTAATGTATTTTAAATTAATATGTGCATATGCATGTATTCCTTCACTGCATGCATCTAGCTACAATGTAATAAAATAAATTTATGTTTTTTGTTATAGTAACATCGCTAACGTAACAGTTTCTATTATTTAACAGTTTATTGTGTTTATCTTTTTTATTATTTACATGTTGTGTTAATTTGAATTATATGATAAAATGATTCTTATTCAGCTAGAAAGGTTTGCTACCTCTCCAGTAATTCAAATTAAGGAATACTGACTTCAGTCCCCATAGCCTTTCCAAATGTTTTACATTCTAATCGCTGCTCTAAGCATCTGTCCCTGACAGCCAGCTTGTTCAATCTAGCAGATAACAAATGTGCTGCTATGGTGGTTGAGACTGTCCTTTCCTGGTACACAAGAGTCATGGTGTTCTATGCTTGCAATTTAACAGGCTGCCAGAGAGCATACAGAACCATAATTGCATCTGTTATAAAACATCTTCACTTGTTATCCAAAGCTATGTTGAACCAAAGCAGAAATTATTAGTGAAGGCTGTTTACATGTCAGTTTAATTCCATCTGAACCTGCTGTGTTCTGAAGAAGAATACATTGGAATGTAACATAAATGGCAATCAATACAGTTTCACTAATAGAAGGGAATGGGCTGGTGTGTTATGACTGCTAGATAAATGACAACTAATTAATTTTTTCATAAAATTTTAGATTGTTGTTATATTTATGGCTAAAATACACATATCTGTTGTGAGCAGAAAAGTGTTTCGGCTTGTACACAGAAGATTGGAAATATAACGTATCAGTAATTTCCTTTATAGTTCATCAGAAACTCAAATTTTTAAGCCCATGTTTATAGTACAATTACAATTCTTCACTCAACGAGACACCATGTAATTAGCCAACTGTCCCTTTAGCCATTACCCAAGCTGACACATGCAATTTGGCATTGTCAACCTAGTGGCACTATTTATTTTCAGCTCTGATGATCAGGAGAACACGGTGAGATGTAGTGGTCTGGTGCTTGAAGTCTCCCTTTAAAGGGAAACTACCACTTACATAAACTGTAAATAAATTACTTGTGCATTACAGATAAAACCACATTATAAATCACATGCTGCTGTTTTTTTATCTTTGTTTCAAGTAATTGCATGTAAAAAGGAAAAATGAAGAAAGGTTTACATCTCTTGTTTCCATTTTGTGTATTTTTCCCTTGAGGCTTCATTTATCAAAAGCTTTGCTTTGTGGCTCTTGTTTATTTAATCTACATTATTTAACAGTTAATGAGGTGCTGGAGGATCTGTTTAGATTAGGTGGCAAGAGGGAATTGTTCTCCAGGCTACCTGAGATAAGAGATGAATGAGATAAGATGAATGAGATATGACATGGGGCTTAAAAAACATCTAATCTACATCCTGGTGATGTCTTTTGAATGCATCCCACACAATACAATGATTTGAGTCAGTGATCGAACAATAGACTCAGTTGTATAGCCAATGCCATAGAGTGAGGACCAGGTGAGGTAAAGATGCTTGGGGGGGCAGTTTACAACACAAAATATCACACAATGGATGCACCCAGTGACACATACAGTGTAAAATATTTCCTATATATTGTTTTTTAAAAAACAAACAGGGTTTCTTGTAGGGCTTTAAGCGTGTACACAATAAAATAATTCAAAGTGTTGAAAAGGCTATTTTATTTTTGGAACTTTATTCTAAGTGTACCCCACTGGAGAGCACCTCTCCAGTAAGTGTCCGTGGGCAAGACAGTTGACAGTACATACTTGTCTACCACACAATATTGGCTGTGGAGTCCACTAATAACGTCTCTACTCTTCAACCGTGGAGAAGCAAGTCAAAGTCCAATTCAGCACATCCCTCCAATACAACCGTGGAGAAGCATGAAAAGATTACTCAATCCCACTAAGAAGACAACACCAGCAAGTGTCCTTGGGTGCTTGTCCTTGTCTCATATATTGTAAATTCCCCTAGGAAGAGGGTCCCCCTGAATCATTCCATATCATCCATGTCTGTATTCTAATGTATCAACTCCTTGTACACTATCTCGTAAAGCGCTGCGGAATTTGTGGCACTATATAAATAAAGGATAATAATAATAGAAATTCTGTTTTGCTACACAAGAAAATAAAAAAGAATGAATTACTTTTCCATTGCCAATAAAGCCTATCTCCAGTTGATCATGTGCATTTGCTAATAAAGTTAAAAGTGAGGGATGCACTAAGAACCTACTATAATAGCTCACATTTTCAACTATGAGTGCTCAAGAAACATTTCACTTAGATATTCTGATGTATGCTGATGTATTCTGATCTATGCAAATGACCTCAGTGAATTAGTGTCAATTACTGTGAATGAATTCATGCAGATTGCTAATGTTGCAGAGGTTTTAAAAAATGTTCACACTGTTCTGCGCTATACTTAAGTTTTAGTTTGTATTATATTAAAGCATACTTATTAAATGTATATAAAAACACCTTTGACAATACTTTGAGCATCTGTTGATTTTTTCTGTTAACATTTTTATAAATGTGACATTATATTCAAAACACATATAGCAGAATATATCTTATTTATGCAGCACAAGCATATTCAGCACTGTAGGCAACCATTAATTGTACTCTTCAAAGAACATAGCTAATAGTTTGAATAAATGTTTCAATATTAGAAATTAACACATTTCTAGTCTTTACTCATTTAGCCTCAGCTTTATCTGTCTCTCTTTAAGTGACAATCCTCCTATGCTACTTTATGAAGCACAGATTTTCAAAAGCTGGCGATTCACCGGTCACTAAATTAATCATTAATTTAAAAATATGCAAAGGTACCCACTCGCTTTGCAGTTTTAAATGTTACATCTGCAAGAGAGGGATACCTAAAAATTCTCTTAAGGACTTATTAAAGATGGCCTGGAAGCCAAACAGTAAAATGTATTTTACTTAAACAATGCACACTTAGGCAGATATTCGCTAATGATTACTATAGCCATGATGGGAGGTTAACAATTTGCTAGCTCCCTGATTTTTTTAGGTCTTCTCTTTCAAATAAAAGTCATATTTCATTATGGACTTATGAGGAATATTAAAGACAGTTCCCCTGGACACAATATGGAACACAAATCGAGCAATGAATTTCCACAACAGTGGAACACAAGTCTTAAGGACACCTGCGCAAGCACTTCCAATCGTAGGAATGTGTCGTACATTCACACAGAATGTCAGGACCTATAGATAAAAATAGCTGGCTTTTGCAAACTAACAGGGTTATTCAGAGAGAGGTGAAAACCAGGAGAATGAACGGAGAAGTGAAAATTCTAGGTCAAAATAGCCGATTTGGGTGAGATAAATGGCAGAATTTTTCTGGTTTGGCTATTTTGACCTAGAATTTCATTTCTCAAGTCATTCTCCTGGTTTTCACCTCTCTCTGAATAACCCTGTCAGGGTTATTCAAAGAGATCTGAATTATTTATTTGCAAAGGATTTTACCAGGAAGGATACAATGAGATTTCTCTCGTTTTCAAGTATGTCCTGGGTTCAAGAACATTGAAGTGTTACAGTTACAGAAATACAAAGTAATACAATGCAAGATATTAAAAAAACAACACGAATATACAGATTAACAGAAAATAAATATGTAGGAAATATAGTCACTAGGTTACATGTTTACAGGTGCATTCTGTTTACAGGTGAATTGTGGCTGAAAGGTAACCGAACACTGAAAATCAGCCTACGGTTACCTTTCCTGGCCATTCGGCTATTCAGAGAGCAGGCAGTTCGCCAAATGTTGGCGAATTGCCTGCAGATATTGTGCCTGTTCGTTGCCTGTTCGAGGGCAGTGAAATCCCCATACAGAAGCAATGCTTCATCTATTCAGAGAACAAAGACCAGCAGTGAAAAGTTGCCGAATTGTCCTGCTGATCGGTGGTTTCATTCGACAGGTCTATTCAGACGAATCCCATAGGCTTCAATGTTAAAAATATTCCCGTTTTAATTCAATATCTAATAAACCGTTGATTATGATATTGTGCAGTAAAAAGTCTCTTTATGTATATATTTTTTAGGATCTTTTAGGCATTTTTCGGGATTTTTTTAAATCGTTTTTTCTTTTTTCTGTAACAGCCCTTTTTATTATCATTCATTGGACCTTATATGTAAATTTCAGACATTTTCGTTCTGTAGTTTATTTGCAAACAACGTTTCACTTTTCAAACATTCAAGCGTACTGTTTTTGTTTTTATTAACTCCGTTTGTCTGCGGTGTCGGGTTTTTCCGGCGGCTGCTCTGCGCTGTGATCGGCGGCTGCTCGGGTTTCTCCGACGTGTTTGGTGGAGTTAATCTAGATGTTTTTGTGGGTTTCAGTGTGCGTTCGCCGGGTTTTGCGGTGAGTGTTCGCTGGGTTTTCGGCGGCTTTTCCCTGCACTACGACGGCCCTGTGGTGCTTGCTCAATACACCGCACTGTCGCCGAAATGGGATCGCCAAATCGCACCGAATTGAAGAGAACGAAAAGTCACCGAACGTGCACTGACTTTTCGATTCTCTTTGAATAACCCTGTGTATGTTTTACACATTAAATCCTAGGGTGCTCCATTAAATGCAGACCAGCCTCATGAAGTCTGCAAAAATTTAATACCAAAAAATAGAGAAGCACACCTCTGTATCCAAAATAAAATACATCTATTATTATTAAAGATCAATATAAAACAATTGTTATATCCATAGATTATCCTCATTGGAAATATATGAGGGAATCACAAATCATGTATGAAAAATGAATCTGAAGGTAAACAACATATGGTCAGAAAAAGCCAATGCAATATAAAAAATATTGAGGCATAATCACTTTTGGAAAATCATTGTACACAGTAACCAACACTTTAGGCAAACATATACGGCCAAGTCCACATTATTATACAGGGTTATTCAGAGAGAGGTGAAAACCAGGAGAATGACTGGAGAAGTGAGAATTCTATGTCAAAATAGCCAATTTGGAAAGTGAGATAAATGGGAGAATTTTTCTGGTTTTGCTATTTTGACCTAGAATTTTCACTTCTCCAGTCATTCTCCTGGTTTTCACCTCTCTCTGAATGACCCTGTCAGGGTTATTCAAAGAGATCCGAATTGTGGACAAAAGGTAACCGAACACTGAAATTCAGCATACGCTTACCTTTCCTGGCCATTCGGCTATTCGGCATACAGGGTTATTCAGAGAGAGGTGAAAAGCAGGAGAATGACTGGAGAAGTGAAAATTCGAGGTCAAAATAGCCAAACCAGAAAAAATCTCCCATTTATCTCACTTTTCAAATCAGCTATTCTGACCTAGAATTTTCATTCTCCAGCCATTCTCCTGCTTTTCACCTCTCTCTGAATAACCCTGTATGTATTTTTCCTGTGATATGTTTTTTAGAGAATCTCAGGCATTATCTATAAAAAGTAACAGAAAATATTATGACTAAATGTATAAGAAAAATCTTTGTTGTGGCTTTATGTGAATTCCATTTTTATACTTACCTGGTGTTGGGTCATACAGGTACGCTGTGCCATTAATGTTTTTATAAGATGGGAGCTCAGGTTCGAAGAGACTATCCAAAATTGTAACACATCCCATAGGGCAAAAGTGTGAGCTGATCATTATGCATAACTGCAAGAAAAAAAGTTGACTCTTGTTGGTTTCAAGTTATAATATAGCCCAGTATGTGCTGTGAGAGTCGTGATGATTCCTTGCCAAACTTATGACCAGGAAAACATTTGTACTGTACATAGATCATAAATAAGTTATATTAATTTGTATGTTGTTACAGACAGTCCATTTCATGCTTTTGTTGAATTGTGTGTGGAAAAGCAGCATTTGCTTTGGTTTTAGCTTTGAGTGTGACCACTGGTGCAGTACGGGCAGCTCCACATCAATTTTTTGGGCAAAATAAAAAATGTATTACATTTTATTCCTTTTGCTGCCGATGACGTAAGGGGGACGTCCTGCAGATTCCTGCTACATGCAGAGGACGTCCCCCACACATCATGTGGTCTCTGCAGCGAAGGGGGAGCCCCAGTCACCCAGGACTGAGTCCCAAAGCATTCTGACTTCCTTGAAGTCAGACTGTCCCATTAGACCCCTCCTCGCACACTGACATCATCGCAGCAGGGCACAATGATGTCATTTTCAGGCATCCCCCTGGCAGAGCAGGGAGAATACCTAAAGTGGGGCTCCTTTTGACCTCTCTCTCTCTCGATGGGTAAGGGCCACAAAAATGAAGGAAATTGAAGGAAAGGTCACGCTCTGAGCTTTTCTGCAATTCCTCTCGTATCCCCTTACCTGACAGTCCCGTGATCTAACGCCAATCGGTGCCCAGACTTCTCCCGGAGGTGACTGAAATCCTGGAGTTCTATTGCCACAATAAAAACACAAGCTTTTTATTCACCTCCTCGTTTTCTTCTTTGATGACAGCATAGCTCGCATTACCCCCATTATCATGGGTCCAGGGTTTTTTGAAAAGTCAGATGGAGTAGCAGCCTCATAAAGAAATGGCAACACATTTAAAAAGGAGGCTAAGTCATGCTCATATTTTTTCTGTAGAAAAGATGACTACAGTTGATTAATACGGCAAGAAGATAATTGATCCTGCTTTAGTCAGGTAAACATCATTATCATAGCTGTGGAAGACATGGCTTTGATAACGTGAATATCAGAAAGATAACCACTTTCATAATACCAAAGTACCACAATGAAATAAAGAAAATCACTGTGAAGTCTAGAGCACAGTGGATCACCTCTTGGGAACGCTTTCCTATTTTGTTCCAAGGGCATATTTAAATTCATATTCATATTTAAAACTTAGTTGAAACTGTAAAGGATTGGTTCTTTGAACATATATGATAAACAGTGTTTAGAATATGTAGACAAGAAAACTGCAGAAGTGACAAAAAACAGCGCAAAGGTACAGAGTAGAAGAAAATATAATTTATGTTGCTGCTCTCTGGTGTGAGTGGAAAAGTGACCTATCCTCCTAGAGCTCAGAAGAAGAACGTGCAATAAAAACATAAACTCCCTAGAGCAAGCTGGGCATGTACCGGCTGGGTGGAGTAGAGGTAATGTCACTGCTCTGCATGGAGAGAGCCTGTGGAGTCATGAGTTCAATCCCAGCGAGCAACCTCTCCAGTAAGCGTCCTTGGCAAGACACCTAACGGTACATACTTGCCACCCAGGACATACTTGAAAACGAGAGAAATCTCAATGTATCCTTCCTGGTAAAATCCTTTCACGAAAAAAAAAAAAAGGGTGGGTTGCCCGTGAAATATATAATTCTAATAAAACATGCAATTTAGTAAATTGAGATGAATTCATACAAAATAGTGAAAACAAACAATACTCAAGTGGTTCTCTGAGTAAGTCAGTAAACAGCATCAACATGGAAGAAATATAACATATACAAATAATAGTGCAATACAGTTTAAAGCGTAGACTATATAACAACTTGATATTCAAACACACTCACATTTTACAGAGCCTATATGGGATTGACTCTGTATTAGTGGTGTAGTGCCTATTCCTGGGATGGCACTGTCCCTCTAACTGGCTGGGGGACCTATCCTGATTGAAAAATAGGAGACAGAAGACAAACGATCATTGGGCAAGAGGGTGTGCTGAGACGCATTTCGCCAAGAAAAACACAGATTCTTCAGTCAGACTGAAAAAGCTACGTTTACCTTCGCGAAACACGTATCAGCACATCTTCTTATTTGTTTTTATACCTGTTTTAGCTATAATAAATCCATTTGGTTTTATATAGATCAGCCTCTGGATATTTTTGTTCCAGCCCCATTACTATCTTAACCATGTCCTGCCTGTGCAGCGACTCCAGCACCAACCAAGAGAGACCATACAAAAGGAATTTATTCCTGTTTGCTTATCCACAGCCTTCAGGAAAGGAAAATACACCACCCTAATAAGAGTGTCGCTGGTGCTTCACCCTTGAGCCAGGAAACACACAGCTCTTGTCCAGGTGAGCACCCCATTTGCACATGATTTCTGGGTGATCTTATCTACTGAATAGGTGCTTGCCCGATGATTGTCTTGTGTTCTGTCTCTTATTTTTCATTGAGGAGAAGTCCACCAGCCGGTTAGAGGGACAGTGCCATCCTGGGAATAGGCACGCCACCAATAATACAGAGCCAATCCCATATAGGCTTTGTGAAATATGTGAGTGCGTTTGAATATTATATATATATATATAACCGGCTGGGTGGAGTAGAGGTAATGTCACCGCCTTGCATGCAGAGAGCCTGTGGAGTCATGGGTTCAATCCCAGCGAGCAACCTCTCCAGTAAGTGTCCTTGGGCAAGACACCTAACGGTACATACTCGCCACCCAGGACATACTTGAAAACGAGAGAAATCTCAATGTATCCTTCCTGGTAAAATCCTTTCACAAAAAATAAAATATCAATTGCTATTGCTAATTGCTATGCTTTAAACTGTATTGCACTATTATTTGTATGCGTTATATTTCTTCCGAGGTGATGCTGTTTACTGACTGACTCAGAGAACCACTCCAGTATTGTCTGCATCATTTTTTTAATGAATGAATGAATTTACCTCCATATACAAAATTGCATGTTTTATTAGAAGTATATGTTTCATGGGCACCATACCCTCCCTGCTTGTGCTAGGGAGTTTATTTTATTTAGTGTTTAGAATATGTTTAAAAAACTGTAAACCTAGACACACAGAATGTTTTACTGTAGCATTTTTGTTGCAAATGCCTATGTACTAAAGTTAACTTCATCAGCTATCAAACCTCTACACATAATGTACCGACAGAAGAACATTCTTGTTAAGCATGATTAAGGTGTAATATGACTGAAAGATGGCTTTCTTGTCATAATGTCTGCCAAGCTTTCCTGGATGCATATTTTTAATTTTCCATACAACTGAGAGGGATATAAAAAGCTTTGTTCTATTGTGTGTAGAGTCCAGTAACAGGCAAATGATTTTAATTATTTAATTTAAAAATAGTTTTCAATAAAAAAACTGAATCATTTTTGGTTACTTAAAGGGGACGCTCTAGATACTGTGACTCTTAAAGTAAATGGATTGGTCCCAGTGCCTTGAGTGTCTTTATCCCTATCCCCTCCAGAAGGCTCTTGGAGGGATGACTCGGCTCTTTGAGTGCAGGGGCTTATTTCCTGTCAGAAGTTCAGATCACCGAGTGTGATCTGAGCCTCAAAGACCAAGACCAATATGTGTACCCTAACTCAAGACTCAACTTCCTAATGGGTCTCAATACTCTCGCTTTGAGACATTTGATTGACTGGAGCACCCAATCCCCCTGCCCGTCACATGACATGCTGCAACATGCAGAAAGCCGACAGAATGTCACATCCAGAGCATTGCAGAGGGAGCCCAGCATGGAAGTTTTAATGTTATGTAAAATGTTAAAACAGGAGTGTTTGCTGCACTCCAAAGTATGGGGATTGGGGACGGTTTCATGATCTGAGTTCGAGCATTATATTCCGGCCCTACTTCTAGGGTCAAAGTGAATGGGGCGTTGTCTGCGCCCTTCCCTATTGCCAACGGTACTCATCAGGGTTGCTCATTGCCAGTGGCGTCACTAGGGTTGGTGTCACCCGGTGTGGTAACTCATGGTGTCACCCCCCCGAGTTTTACATTTATTGATTTTTTAAACTACTCTTACTCATAAATCAGTGCTTCCATATAACACTGAATGCTCATAATACACGGCACACATTACTGCGAGGTTTATTGCTGTGGAGCTCTCTCATATACTCACACACAAATTTTGGTGAAATGCCAGCAAGTACAGTGCCTGTTCGACGGCAGTGAAAGTCCCCATAGAGAAGTAATGGTAAATCTGTTCAGAGACATCAAACAGCAGAGAAATGGCCTGATGTTCAGTGGTTTCATTAGACAGGTTTATTCAGGTGAACACCATCAGGGCTATTCAGAGAGAGGTGAAAACCTTGAGAATTGCCAGGAGAATGAACAATCTAGACCAAATAGTCTAGTTTAACTATTTTGCCCTAGCATTTTCAATTCTACAGTCATTCTCAAGGTTTTCACCCTTCTCTTAATAATCCTGCATAGGTTTCAATGTTAAAAATATTCCTGTTTTTACCCAATATCTAATAAAACGTTTATTCCATTAATCTGTAGTAAAAAGTCTCTTTTAGGGATGTGCGTTTAGTTTCGGACCGATTCATTTTTTTCACGAATCAGCCTGATTCAGTGATTCGGATTCAGCGGATTTTCCAAATCGGATCTGAAAACATCTGAAACGAAACGATTTCCGATCCGAAACTAAAAATTTTGGGAATCGGAAATCATTTTCGTTCAATTCATAATTTCGGTTCCACTTCGGTAATTTTCAAAAAATGCTTAAAAGATCCTAAAAAATCTAAAAATAAAGAGACTCTTTACTACAGAATATAATAATAAACGGTTTATTAGATATTGAATTAAAACGGGAATATTTTAACATTGAAGTCTATGGGACAAAACATTTCCCAAGCCCAGTGGCTCAAATTTTTTTTTCAAAAAAATCCTTAAAATATCCTAAAAAATGTAGAAATAAAGAGACTCTTTACTATAGAATATAATAATAAACGATTTATTATATATTGAATTAAAACGGGAATATTTTAACATTGAAGTCTATGGGGCAAAACATTTCCCACACCGAATACACGAAAATGTCCGAAATCACGAAAAAAAAGTCAATACGAAAAACGAGCCGATCTGAAAACATGAAAATTTCCGATTTCACGAAAAAAAAGTCGATACGAAAAATGAGCTGAAACAAACCGAAACGGAAATCGTTCGAAACGATCCGAAATGAAAATTGTTGAATTACGAATGAAACGAGCCGAAACGAAAAAAAATTGGTGCACATCCCTAGTCTCTTTATTTGTTGTTTTTTTTTTCTTAGTATCTATTAGGCATTTTTAAAAAAAAATCTAATTTTTTTTCTTTCTAATAGCGTTTTTTCTGCAACAGCCCTTTTTATTATCATTCAAAGGATCTTATTTGTTACTTCCAGACATTTTCGTTCAGTAGTTTTTTTGAAAACAGCGGGGGATGCGTTCGTGGTGGAATTCGGTGGCTGATTCCCTGCACTTTAGAGACCCTGCGGTGAATTCACCAGGGAAAATTGATTCCCTGAAGTGCAGGGAACAACAGAACACTGAAATGTCTGCGTCATTTCGGTGCTCTGTGAATATCCCCTTTAGTGGTGCTTTTTTTACTGCCCCCTGGAAAGTGCCAGCCTAGACCTTGCTACCCAGGACATACTTGAAAATGAGAGAATCCTCAATGTATCCTTCCTGGTAAAATAGTTTTGTGTAAAAAAAAATATATATATATATATTTTTTTTTAGAGTGTCACCCTAGGGGGTGGTGTCACACAGTGTGGGCCGCACCCCCCACCCCACCTAGCGATGCCAGTGCTCATTGCCATCGCTTTTTTTCGCCCTCTCCATGGAACCGTTATTGAATTCTATTAGGTCTAATGCTGACATTATGGGTCTATCGGGGAAGAAAGATATTCACAAAGTATCGGCTTATGTGGATGATCTTTTGTTCCTGGTGACGCAACCATCTCGATCTTTACCGGCACTTACGGCAGAACTCCGTGTTTATGGTACATTGTCAGGCTTCCGAGTCAATGCTGAAAAATCTGAATTTTTGAATATTTCACTCCCGACTGCACAGGCACTACAGATTCGGGTGACATTTCCGTATTGGTGGTGTGCCCAAAAAATGAGATATCTTGGGATATGGTTGACGGCAGACCCTTCCCAGCTATTCGACGCAAACTTTACTGCCTTATTTGACACCATAGCCAGGGATCTGAAAGTTTGGAAGACAAAAACTATATCATGGATTTGTAGAATAAATGTCATAAAAATGAATGTACTCCCTCGAATATTATATTTTTTGCAAGCCTTACCCTTGCTCCTCCCAAGTACGTTCTTCCGCTCTCTTCGGGCGACTTTAACTCGATTTATCTGGCCTACCTGAGGGTCACGACTCCAATATCGCACTCTCAGCTTACCCAAATTGGCAGGCAGACTGGCACTGCCGAATTTAAATTGGTATTAATACGACGCGCACCTGACAAGACTGCTGTATTGGATGTCATTTGGGGGGGGGAGATGGAGGACTGGACTTAGAGGAGGCAGCGGCCGGTGTCCTACTTTGGACCCTGCCATGGCTGCCCCGTCATGAGAGCATGCCTCGAATGTTATTACATTCTCCGACTCACAGCACATTTGTGCTTCGGCATTGGCTCAGATGTCAATCTGCACTGACCTCTTTCCCGTCGCCTCTCTTGCCGCTGAATTGTAACCCGAACATTACTGGTGGGGTCCAGCCATTGTTACAATGGAAATTCACGGCGGGTGTACGTTTGCAGGCACATCACATTTGCTGCGATGGTCAATTTCTTAGCCTGTCTGATTTGGATGATGCCCCTCCGGTTTCATTTGCAAATGTTTTTAATTATCTTCAGATCCAATGTTATCTCTGTGGCTTACCAGGTGTGAGACTTACACCCCTTTCCTTCTGTGTCTCCTGTTTGTCCTGTTTTTTCAGTCTCCCATTTGTCCCGTTCCACTTTTTGGATTTATTAAATTCCGCCTTTTCTCCTGACTTCTCCCACTTCATCTCCAGGCTTCTGCCATCCCTGCTTTTCCCTTTCCTAGCTGTGCCTGATTTTCTCACCTGGATGACCAGCCATTTATTGTGGCCTCTCCCCTCCCTCCATGCTCTTCCATTCTCTTCTGTTCCCTTCCTATCTTTTGAGGTTGTGTGAGCTCCCTCATTTCTTGTTATAGTCTCCTGTTTCTCCAGTCTGAATCTACCGGTACTTTTTGTCTTATAGTCTTGTTATAGTCCTGTCTGGTCTCTCTAAGTTCTGTTAGTTCTGGTTTTTGTTTTATATTTTCTGTTTGTTTGCTGATCCCACTGTGCTTATCACCTTACCAGTGGCTTCCAGGGTCCTGGATATTACCGCCTTCATTCCAGTCTTGCGATTGTTGCTGGTTCCAGTAGAGTGGATTCTGAAGACTGCGTAGCCCCCTATCCGCTGTGCCAGGAAACCTACCTGTGGCAGCCAGATGTCCACTCTCTTCATCCATACAGAGACCTCCTATCAAGGTAGTGCTGCCTAAGCTCCTGCTGCTTCCTTTCATGGACCTTGAGTGCAGGACTACATTGCCCATAATCCTCTCTGCTGAATTGTGCTTTATTTTGTATTGGGACTTCCTTTTTGTGAAAAATACTTTTTTTGCCACTTATTGAGTTCTTCCAATACACTTATATTTTGTGCTTACCGCTGCCTCTGAGTCTGTCTGTTTGACGACCCCCAGCGCTTGGGAAATAAAATCTAAACTAAGGTTCCATCATGGCTCCGTCCTGGCTCGGGCCTGACAACGGGGAATACTTGTTCACTCAGACCACTTATGCCCTTCGAGAACTTTTGCAACCTCGGACTACAACTGGACCACAGTATCTCTGCGCTTTATCAGTTACTTCAAAAAGCAGACGGTCATGAACCAGTTTTCATGGGCAGGTGGGAAAGGGAACTGCAATTCCCGATCACCTCAGACCAATGGAGGATGACGCTGACGCTCACTCATCAAGGTTCTCGTATATTTGCTTTCTCAGAGACGTCCTATAAACTGGTTTCATTTTAGTATAGGTCCCCACTACTTCTCTCGTGAATGTCGTCCTCGGGTGATCCTAGATGCTGGAGGTATTGTTCACAAGTGGGGACATACCTCCATATTTGGTGGGACTGCCCGATTATCCAACGATTTTGGAAGAGGATTGCCACACTGATTTTTATCCTGACGGATTTGAGTTTGCCTCTACGTCCTGAGGTTTTCCTACTGTTTCATATTGATGCACCCAAGAACCGCCTTAAACAATCTTTATTGTTGCGGATCTTGTTGAGCGCAAGGGCTATGATCCCTAAATATTGGAAGACTCCTAGACTCCCTCCTATGGCAGACTTTGTGGACAAAATGAATGACATTCAGATGGCGGAGGAATCATTGATTTCCAAAGACACCATGAGACAAAGGTTTATGGCCACATGGTTCTACTGGAATCAATCATCGTCATCGGCGGCTTACAGAACTTTACGAACGGACTGGGGCAAAAACCAAGCATTGTGTAATGGGTCTCCTGGGGGGAACTAGATGGCTCTGGGGGATGCATTGCATAACCTAGGAAGTTCTCATCGATTTGATACTTACACCCTCACATTCCCTGCCACCCCTTTTGAATTATTCGGATACATTCACCACTTCCCTTTGCTCCCTTCTTCTCTTTCGATTTCCCACTTAATATTTTTTTTCACCCCAACTCTCTCTCTTTATTATCTTTTCTTTTTCCTTCCTCTCTCACATAATTTTTTATTTTTGATTGGCTATGCCATGGCAGCCAATAACGTTTTAACTACTTAAGGCAGTTTGTTTATTACTGACCATTTATATTCATATGATTAATAGGTGGACTTATAGCGATGCTATTCGGTTAAAGAGCATAGACAGACTGGCATATTGGATGTTATCATACTGACGATAATTGACGAACATCTGTTATCTTATTGGAAATGTGAACATATTACTGCTGTATCGTGCTAATGTGTACAATGTGTTGCTAATTTGTTTCTATTCTGTATATACCGTGTTTTTTTATCAATAAAGACTTTTCAATGCAAAAAACCCCCAAAAAACAGGAGGGAGGGTTGTCGGGTATATTAGAATAAGGAAATATTTAAATGGATGCCTGTAGCCATTTTGTTTTAAATGGAAAGTCTTTTCTTTTTCAATTTTCCTTAGTTTTAGAAATGGACAGAGATTTTTTTTTAAATAGTTCACGGCTAGGTGAAACTTTAAGAGGTTTTTTTTTATAAATACCAGACATTATGAAACCTTAAAATGTTTTTATTTGATATAATGCCGAGCTAAGTGCCAGAGAAAGGAATTTACTTAGTAAAATTTTTGAGAAGAGTAGAAATATAAATCTAATTTTGGACAGCAGAGACTCAGAGTCTACAACTGAAATAGAGGGTCTTTGTTAAGACAGATTGACCTTTGATCTGAGATAAGAGATATTAAAATTAAAATGTGGAATTAATTGGAAGTGCCATACTGCCCTCTTGAGGTATAGTAAATGTTATAATTAATATAGAGAATAATATTTAAATGAAAAGAGGTAGATTGTCAGTAACGTCAAATTGACTATAATTGGAGCTGTAATGTTCATTGCATTCATTCAGACTTGCAGGACAGGATTTCATTCAGACTTACACGACTATGCATTCAGACTTCCAGGACACGACAATGCAGTCAGATTATTCCAGGACATAATGCATTCAGACAGAGAGACCATAGAAGGCAGATCATGCAAGCAGACCATCTCAGGACACTATGAATTTCAGATCATATTAAGACACGATTATGCATTAATTCAGACTGCCGATCATTCCACCACATCTCTAACTCACATGTATTGAATATCTACATTGATAATTTTCACATATTCCAAAACAATCAAAGAATATTCCAAGGCTGTAACTCATTGAATCCAGATTGGAGGTAATGTATGAGAGAGAGCAAATTTAAGGTTAAATAAATTATATATATTTGGAGTATTTCTTGCAACAGATAGACTGAGATTTCTCAGATTACTGTTAGATCTAGAGTCTTCAAAATATTTCTATTCTGCAGATAGAAATATGAAGAAGAATCGGACATAAGGATTTATCCTAAAGAAACCGTTGCAAGATTGATATACCGATATATATATTGTGACGGGTTCACTCGGGGCAGGCTATGTGAGGGCCGGTACCTGAGTAGACGGCTGGAAGTAGCCACCTTCCCAGTTCAGAGTTAACTGAATGATTGCTCATTTACCACAGCTGCCCCACCCTTCCCTATAAGAAGTCTCAGTTCCTTCCAGTTCATTGAGGGGTTTGGAGACAGAAGGAGGAAGGAGTTGGAGACTGTGGTGGAAAAAGTAAGGAATCTGTTATATTGGAAAGTGTGTTTTGTTTTACTGGGGGAACCCTTTTAGTGGGCTCAGGAGTAGACAGGTCCGTCTATTTGTCAGGTAGCCTCCCAAAAGGGAGTAGGATTTTTTTTGTTGTTTATTTTTCTCTGTTTGTGGAAAACCCCTTTGCTGCTGCAAATAAAAAAAACGCTTAGAAAACCCACGTTGCTGTGTCCGCAGTACCTGCTTCTCCACAAGTGGTAGCAGCGGTGGGATTTTGTACCTGCTGTGCGCTGGCAGTAGCAACAAGGGTACAGAACCCACAGTTACAATGGAGGACTTATTAAAAGCACTGGTAAGTGCCACGGCAACGCAGCAGGAGAGCAACCGCCTAATACAGGCACAGATTGGGGCCGTGATGGAGGCCCAGAAAGCTGACCACGAGCTGCTTAAAGCAACTGTACGAAGTTTGGCGACGCAAGCACCCCCTAGCCAGGAGACCAGGATTCGAGCTAGTTGCTACCTTCAGAAGATGTTGCCTGAGGATGACGTGGAAGCATACCTCCGTGCCTTTGAGCGCACTGCTACCCGGGAGGCCTGGCCTGCAGACAAGTGGGCGGGGATTATCGCACCCTTCCTGATTGGAGAGGCCCAAAAGGCCTACTATGACCTGGAGGAAGTCCAGGCTACGGACTATAAACTTTTAAAGGCCGAAATCCTGGCCCGGTTCGGAGTAACAAAAGCTGTGAGAGCGCGGCGCTTCTCTAACTGGACGTATGAGGAGAAGACACCACCCCGGATGCAGATGTTCGACCTAATGCATTTGGCTCGGAAGTGGCTCCAACCTGAGCACCAAAGCCCCACGCAGATAGTGGAAACCCTGGTGTTGGATAAGTTCCTACGCGGACTCCCACGCAGCCTCCGTGAATGGGTGGGACAAGGGAACCCAGGTACCTATGATGACATGGTGGCCCAAGTAGAGCGCTACCTGGCTGCCAAAAACTTCGAGGACTCGCCCAGGAGGTCTCCAAAAGTCGTTGTGGGGAGCATCCCCACCCATAGAAAGGAGCAGCCTCAAAAAGTCTTCGGCTCCACAACTAGGTCAAAGGGGTCGGCAATCCTGCCAGCACCTGGGGGACCAGTGCGTTACTCAGACCACAGCGACACTTTTCGAAGAGGGAATGAGCCCCAAAGGAACTCGATACAGTGCTTTGAGTGTGGCGAACTGGGACATATTAGAGCCAGGTGTCCTAACACGTCCGAGCCCATGCAGTGTGGGCTGGGTGAGGACCCCCGGAATTTCTGCGGACTGATATGTCTTACTGGCCTGGTGGAAGGGACTCAGACTTTTCGAGTGCCCGTCCTGCTGAACGGACTACAGGCAGTGGCACTTGCGGACTCCGGTAGTGCCATAACCTTGGTGTCAGGCAAACTGGTCGGCCGGGCCAACTTACAGAAAGATAAGACTGTGGGAGTGTTGTGCGTACATGGTAGTACTGTTCGTTATCCCACGGCGCTAGTCGCTGTCTCTGTGGGGGCGAGGGTACGGTCTGTCCCAGCTGTGGTGGTACCCAAGTTACCCTATTCCCTTGTCTTAGGGAGGGATTTCCCGGACTTTCAGACCATATTGCAGGGGTTATCCGTTGGTACGGCCACTGCCGACCTTGATGAGGGTACTAATGACATCACCGAGGTGTTCCCATTCCACGATACGTTTTTTTGTCAGAAACCTCCTAAACCCCGGAAAACACGCAGAGAGAGGCGAGAAGCCAAGCACGGCTTTACCAGAGCTCGGGCTGAGGCTCTGGTGAACACCCCGGCCAAAAGATCTCGAAAGGGGGTGGCCACCCAGGTGACAGAGACAGAATTGGGGGTCCCTGTAACACATACGAGTGAGGAGGTGAATGAGGCTCCTAACTCTGGGGGCTCTATCTCCGATGGGAATGACTCAGGGGGAGGGATTTCCGGGAACACTGTTTTTGGGAACGACCAAGCTAGTGATCCTTTGTTGCAGACTGCGAGAAGCAGGGTGATTGAGGTGAACGGGGTGCCGGTGGAAGGGGCAATAAAGAGTTATCCGTACTTTATTTTGAATAGTGATCTGTTGTACCGGGTCATTATGGAGGGAGGTCAGGAAATTGAACAGTTGGTGGTTCCGTCCTCTCAGACCAGAAAGGTACTCGACTTCGCTCATTCCCATGTGCTAGGAGGGCACTTAGGGGTTGAGAAGACCCAAGAGCGGGTCCTGCGCAGGTTCTTCTGGCCGGGGGTTTATGAGGCGGTGAAACGGTACTGTGCCTCATGCCCCGAATGTCAGTTGGCATCTCCTAAACCACACTTGAGAGCCCCTCTCATACCCCTGCCGGTCATTGATGTCCCCTTTGAAAGGATCGCAATGGACATTGTGGGTCCGTTGGAAAAATCCGCACGTGGACACCATTACATATTGGTGATCCTGGACTATGCCACCCGGTATCCTGAAGCCGTTCCCTTGCGCAAAGCAAATGCAGTGAACATTGCCCGAGAATTGGTTCAGGTATTCGCACGAGTGGGCATCCCGAAAGAAATCCTGACCGATCAGGGTACTCCATTTGTTTCCCGTCTGATGAAAGAGCTGTGTCACTTGTTAAAGATACAGGCGCTAAAGACCTCCGTGTATCACCCGCAGACGGATGGGCTTGTCGAGCGGTTCAACCGCACCCTAAAGGGGATGCTGAGGAAGGTTGTTAGCAGGGAAGGAAAGGACTGGGACATGTTATTGCCCTACTTGTTGTTTGCTATACGTGAGATTCCCCAGAGCTCGACCCGCTTCTCTCCGTTTGAACTCCTATATGGCAGGCACCCACGTGGTCTGCTGGATATACTCAGGGAAACGTGGGAGGAGCAGGGAGTGACCGGAACCAACCCGATACAATATGTTGTAAGCATACGCGAGCGGATGGCTTGGGTTATCCCCCTGGTACGTCAACATATGGAAAAGGCACAGGAGACCCAATCCCGTATCTATAACCAGAAGGCCAACGCAAGACGGTTCTCGCAAGGGGACAGGGTGATGGTACTGGTTCCGACTGCAGAAAGCAAACTTCTGGCTCATTGGCAAGGACCATATGAGGTCCTGGAACAGACAGGCCCTGTCAACTACAGGATTAGGCAGCCTGACCGCCGGAAGAAGGAGCAGATCTACCATGTCAATCTCCTGAAGCCATGGCAAGACAGAGAGGCCTGCGTGTCCCAGACCGGCCATGCCCAGTCCGGTCCTCAGGCCCCAGAGCCTGCGGTGGCTATTTCCCCTGAGCTGACTCCCTGCCAGGTAGAGGAAGTCAACCGAATGGTCGAGAGGAATAGGGATGTGTTCTCACCGATACCGGGTAGAACACATGACGTGTTTCACGACATTGTGACCGAACCCGGTGTAGTGATTAGACTGAAACCCTACCGGATACCGGAAGCCAAAAGAGAGGCAGTCAGACTAGAAGTCAAGAAAATGCTAGAGCTTGGGGTCATTGAGCCATCCCACAGTAATTGGTCCAGCCCCATCGTTTTGGTGCCAAAGCCAGACGGCTCTACCAGATTTTGTAACGACTTCAGGAAGTTGAATGAAATCTGCAAGTTTGATGCCTATCCCATGCCCCGTGTGGATGAGCTGGTAGAGAGATTGGCAAAAGCCAGATACCTCTCGACTCTTGATCTGACGAAAGGGTATTGGCAGATACCCCTAACCGGAAGGGCCAGGGAGAAAACCGCCTTTGCCACCCCAGACGGGTTATTTCATTACAGAATTATGCCCTTTGGCCTTCATGGAGCCCCAGCCACCTTCCAGCGGCTCATAGACAAGCTGCTCAGGCCTCACATCCAGTACGCTGCGGCATACCTGGATGACGTCGTCATCCATAGCACGGATTGGGAGTCCCATCTGCTGAAGGTTGAGGCTGTGCTCGACACGTTCAGAAGGACCGGTCTAACAGCCAACCCCCCAAGTGCTCTATTGGGCTGGCGGAGGCTAAGTACTTGGGCTATGTGGTTGGGAGGGGATCGGTGAAACCCCAAGTCCATAAGGTGGAGGCAATACGGAGTTGGCCTCAACCTCTTAGGAAAAAACAGGTGAGGGTCTTCCTAGGGATTGTCGGCTACTACCGCCGATTCATACCCCATTTTGCGACTAGGGCGGCGCCGCTAACCGACCTTATTAAAGGCAAAAGCCCCGATATGGTGAGATGGGATGGTAAGGCTGAGGAGGCCTTTGGCGATCTGCGCTCTGCGTTATGTGACCGGCCCATCCTCGTGGCACCGGACTTCGGGTCTGAGTTCTTCCTGCAGACGGATGCCTCAGAGGTTGGTTTGGGGGCTGTGCTCTCGCAGTATGTGGATGGTGAGGAGCATCCGGTATTTTACCTGAGCAGGAAACTGCTGCCCCGGGAACAACGCTATGCCGTAATCGAGAAGGAGTGTCTGGCGATTAAATGGGCCACAGAGATGCTACGGTACTATTTGCTGGGCAGGCAGTTTACCCTGGTCACCGACCACGCCCCTCTGAGGTGGATGCACAGTAACCGGGACCGCAATTCCCGGATCCTTCGGTGGTTCCTCTCCTTACAGCCCTTCAAGTTTGTAGTGCAGCACAGGGTGGGCCTTCTCCACGGCAACGCTGATGCGCTGTCTCGGGCCCATGGGCTCTCCGCTATGGTCGCTCCTCACCCTGGTGTTGCACTGGGGAGGGGGATGTGTGACGGGTTCACTCGGGGCAGGCTATGTGAGGGCCGGTACCTGAGTAGACGGCTGGAAGTAGCCACCTTCCCAGTTCAGAGTTAACTGAATGATTGCTCATTTACCACAACTGCCCCACCCTTCCCTATAAGAAGTCTCAGTTCCTTCCAGTTCATTGAGGGGTTTGGAGACAGAAGGAGGAAGGAGTTGGAGACTGTGGTGGAAAAAGTAAGGAATCTGTTATATTGGAAAGTGTGTTTTGTTTTACTTTTGGGAACCCATTTAGTGGGCCCAGGAGTAGACAGGTCCGTCTATTTGTCAGGTAGCCTCCCAAAAGGGAGTAGGATTTTTTTGTTGTTTATTTTTCTCTGTTTGTGGAAAACCCCTTTGCTGCTGCAAATAAAAAAAACGCTTAGAAAACCCACGTTGCTGTGTCCGCAGTACCTGCTTCTCCACAATATATATATATATATATATATTGAATTTGGAAATTACTGTGATTGAAATTAATAAGCAAGGAATTATATAACTAAAATATAAAAAGCAGAAGATTAGATGCTTAATTCTCGATATTAGGGGAGGATTCACTAAATAAGTTTTTATTACTTATCATTCTAAAAATAGAATAAGTGATAGCTCATCTTTTGTTGATCCACGTAGCATAGAGAGATACATCTATCTCTACAAGATCTAGCTTGTTAAACATTGGTTTGCTGGGAAATATAATTGTTTTCGTTAAGCAGAAATGTTATTAACCATTTGTGTATAGTTACTAACTGATAAAGTAAATGATATTAATCATATATGCAGTTACTAACAGGTGATACATATATTGAGAAGCTAGTGTCTATGTGCTGATGGATTTTGTGGTTGTTTATAAATTTTTGTTCATGATATGAGATTTGAAACTTTTTTGTATACGTAATAAATATATATATTTTTATCCGATTATTGATTAGTGTATTTTTAAAAGCAAAACACAGACAATTAAAAGAATTTAGGAGAATTTCTAAGAAATATAAACGATTGATATTTGTGTCTCGTATAAGTTTCTTATTGAATTATAATCCCTACATATTGGAGGCACTGAACCGAGATTGTAGTTTTTGTTTGGAATATAACTGTCAGTATTGTCTGATTAGACAGAGGTAGAATATATATATATATATTCAGATTTTTGCTGTTGTATATTGATTGTGGTTTTAGGATTGTTTAGTAAACAATGTCTGAATCAGAATCTGAGATTTGTGACAACACTAATTAAGATGATGTACGTACAAATCAAATTATTTTGATAGATGTGGTATCTTATTTAAAAGACAAGTTACATGTCACAGATGAATTGTTTGATTGGACAAAAGCATTACAAGCAAATGTTTCTAAATATGCTGACGCAATCTGGTCTGATCATTCAATGTTTCTTGATTATTTGCGACAAATCTGTACCGCAAAGACAAAAAGAGACAAGGAAATTTTGGCTTGTCAATTTTTGCCTGAATGTATATATTTGATTGTAGAATTAAACAAAAGATGGAATGATACAAATGAGACTATGCAAAGTGTAGAAAAAAGAAACAGCGAATTGCATGTTACTGTAAATCAATTAAGTTCTGATTCGGAAGGTATGATCAAAGAATTGAATGTTTATAAAAAAGTAAAAACTCAATTGCAAGATGAGATTGATCAGTTATCAAATTCAAATAAGGAACTGAGTGCACAATTGGCGAGATTGAAACGCGAACATGAAAAATTCGCTGATGAGTTACGTCAGGTTGAAGCTGATGCTCAAAGGGTTAAAACTCCTTCCTTAGAGAAGTTCCCTTTGAAAGCTGGGAGCTATAAATTAAAGCCTGGTGACAGATCACTGCAGGGCGTTAGCAAAAGTGAAACTAAATCTCATGATGAAAAATGAGCAAAGCCTCTTACACAGGAGTATTTCAAAGTCACATCTCTCTAGCCAGCCACAGTCTATTAAGAAATCCCATAAAGTGCAGGATTCAACTAGAATCGTCCACTTTTTTTTTTCCATATAAAAGTTTTTTATTGAGGTTCACACGTAAAGAACAAGTGCCAGAAATAAAACGCAACTATTGAGAAAAGAAAGGATCGCGCAGGATCCTACAGCGAAACAAGTCTAGCAGCAGCCTAAATTTTACTTATAACAAATCGGGTGAACCAACATTTTCATTCTAAACTAAAATACATAAAATAATAAGGCATAACAAAAACACACAAAATTATAAAATACTCAAAAATAAAGAAAAAGAAAAAAGAAAAAAAGAAAAAAAAAAAAAGAGAAAAAGAATATGCTCAGTTAGGTCCAACATCAGCCACACATATATCATCATATCATCAACCCCATCAATTATATCAAGTCTCCAGAAGCTACAAAAACCTCCCAGCCTTCCCATACACCTTGAAACAAGGCTACAGAATTAGCGGCCCTGTGATACATTCCCTCATAATGGTAAACATTCTCCAGTGATGACATGACTTCCCTCATAGAGGGACTGACTTTAGAAAGCCAGTGACGCGCTATAGTTGATTTAGCTACGCTAAGTATAATCGATATTATACCTCTATGTCGTTGTTGTATAGTAATAGGAAGCATATGCAACAGATATTGTTTGGGGCATAAAGGCAGAGACAGGCCGGAACAATGAGATATCAATCTACAGATTTTTCCCCAAAAGGTAGCAAGGAGCGGGCATTGCCAAAAGATATGAAGAATAGATCCGACACAGGTACCACAGCACCAACACATACCAGAGTGTCCGGGTATATGAGCCAAACGATTCGGGGTCAGATACCATCTATATAAAAGTTTAAGGTGTGATTCCCGTAAGTTGGTGCTCCTAGTGTATTTATATACCATTTCAGTGGCATAGAACCAGTCCTCCATAGATGAGTTGAATGACAAATCTTTGTCCCATCTAGTCATATAAGGCAGTTTCTTATTAGAGTTCACATTTAACAAACTATCATAGCATAACAACAAAGGTTTTTTCATAACTTTTTTACCTAAGCACAGTCTATGAAAGGCCGTAATGTCCATCGCTGCAAAGGAAGAGATACCTCGTTGCGTCAGTGCATGTTTTACTCTAAGGTAAGTGAAACAGTCGCTAGCGGGAAGGGCAAACTCTCGTGTTAGGTCCGGGAAAGTTTTCATTGAGGAGGCTGTGAAGAGCTGATTTAAATGAGTAAGACCTAACAGGAACCATTGGTCAAGATTCAGGTCCTGGATAGTACGGCATAGGAAGCGCAGCGGGGCCAAGCTTAGCAACGGGAAGGGCCGTAAAAGTTGTCTACTCCATAAGCGCCATGACATACGGGAAAGAGAAGTAGAAGGGAGAATACCTTCTAATGTGCGATGCGGGATTGTCGCGAACCACAGCAGGTCATGGATTCGAAGAGGGGCAGTATAGGCATTCTCCATCCGTAGCCATAAAGGCGTTTCTCGTTGGTACATAGAGGACAGGAGCTGAGCCAATAAAGCCGCCCTGTAATACACATATTTATAAAGCCTAGGCCCCCCCTACGCCTAGTCGCATTGAGTGTGGAAGCTGAGATTCGCGGAGGCTTCCCCTTCCATATGTGTGCATGTAGCATTTTTTGCATGCGGAGCAACATGTGAGCCGGGATAAAAACTGGAATATTGCTGAAAAAATAGAGAATCTGGGGCAGAATACACATTTTCAGAGCTGCCATGCGTCCCATCCAAGAGACCTCCAGGCCATGCCAGGAGGTCAATTGGGAGGAGATAGAGGTCATTAGGGGGTTATAATTGAGTTTAAGGATCGAGCCCCTGGATTTGGTGAGAGAGATATCTAAGTATTTTAAAGAGGTCGTTCTCCAGTCAAATGGGTACAAGGCACGTAAAGAGGAAAGCGAAAAATCATCAAAATGTAAAGGTAGTGCCTGTGTCTTGCTCACATTGTTTTTATAGTAGGAGACCAGGCCATATGAGGTAAGCTGGTGCATTAGAGATGGCAGAGAGTTTTCAGGGGAGGTAATAAAAATAAAAATATCATCAGCAAACATAGCTAATTTATGGGTTCCATCTAGGGTAGAGATGCCAGAGATAGAAGGGTCTTGCCTAATCCGTGAGGCCAAAGGCTCCAGGGCCAAAACAAAGATTAGTGGGGAGAGGGGGCATCCCTGTCTGGTACCGTTGGTAATGGAGAATGAGGAGGAAAGAAACCCAGACGCCAGGACTTTTGCTGTCGGGAAGGAATATAGACTCATGATACTATTAATAAATAGGGCAGGAAAGCCAAAGGATTCTAATGCCTTGCGCATATAGCCCCAGTGTAGGCGGTCGAATGCCTTTTCGGCATCCAGTGCTAAGAGGAGCCCAGGCGTATTGGTTCTATAGGCAATGTCAATAATATTATAAAAGCGGCGGGTATTGTCACATGTTTGTCTACCGGGTATGAAACCAGTCTGTTCTGCTGAGATCAGAAGGGGAAGCAGAGGTGCTACTCTAGACGCCAATAACTTGGTGTACAGCTTAGCATCTACATCTAGTAATGAGATAGGATGGAGATTCGCACAGCTCGTCGGGGGTTTGCCAGGTTTAGGTAGCGTTATAATAGTAGCTTGGAGCATTTCTGGGGGTATTACACCTGTGGTTTTGATTTGATTGAAAAGTCTCGTAAGGGTCGGTATTAGAATATCTGCGAAAGTCTGATAATATAAATTAGAAAAGCCATCCGGCCCAGGGGCTTTATTCTTTGGGAGAGCCTTAACGGCCTTGCGCACCTCTGCCTCCGTAAATGGAGCCAGCAAATCTGCCGCCTGTGATCGGGATAATGAGGGGAGCTCTGCACCCTGGAGGAATCTAGTTATCTCATCTGGGTTTGGGTCGGGGGTCATAGGATCCGACTTTAGATTATATAAAGAGGCGTAGTAGTCAGCAAATTCCTCCGTGATCTTTAACGGGTTGTAAATCCTGTCCCCCCCCTATCTAATAGGTAAGATATTTTGGTTTGAAGTCTTTTAGATTTTAGCTTAGATGCTAATAAGCGACCAGCATTATTGCCCTGGGTATAATGAGTGCAGTTTAAGCCTCTTATGGCTCGTTCAGAGGATTGTAAAGTCAAGTGAATTAAATCCCGTCGGAGGGTTGTTAAACGAGACAAGAGGTCAGATGTAGGACTTGTTTTATGCTGGGATTCCAAGTCAACTATTTGCTGCCGTATCGAGACCGTCTGGGCACCAAGTGCCTTTTTCCGTTTAGCCCCTCTTTGAATCAAATGGCCCCTCACCACTGCTTTATGCGCCAACCAAGCCACCTCTCCTGTCTCATTTAGTGCGAAATATTCCTGTAATACCGCCAACGTATCAGAGACATCAGTGTCACTTACAATAAGGGAGTCATTTAGTCGCCAAGTCCCCATTCCCCTAGCAGGGTAGTCCGCCTCAAAATCAATCGTAAGAGGGGCGTGGTCAGACCATGTTATAGAGCCGATATTGGCGGCTAGAAGGCGAGGGACTGAAGAGCCATGTATCAGACACAAGTCAATGCGACTGTAGGACAAGTGAACTGGGGAGAAAAAGGTAAAATCCCTGGTTAAGAGGTTGATAATTCTCCATGCATCATATAAGTCAGAGGAACGTAAAAAATCATTTAGTTGGCGGCTAGAGGGGGGCTGTTTACGAGGCTGTGTGCGTGACTGGCCCGGTCGTGTATCCATAGCCGAGTCAGGCACACAGTTAAAATCTCCACACAAGAAAAGGGAACCCTCCATCATATTCTTAATTTTACTATAAGCTTTTTTAACCACTTGAATGCTAAGGACGCGCTCAGCGCGTCCTCAGCATTCCCCCTGGTATGCGGAGGACGCGCTGAGCGCGTCCTCGCATTGGGGTCAGCGTTCGGCCGGGTACCGGCCGATCGCTGGCCCCTCCGGTGCGGGCTGACATCCTGGATGTCAGCCGGCATCCGGAGCAGTGGCCGCCATTATTATGTGTCATCGCGCCCCGCGATGACACATAATTCAGGCGCCCCCCCCGCATGTGCGGAGGAGGCGCCTGAAAGGGAGGGGGGGAGGTCCTTCGGACCTCTCTCCCTCCCGATCGGCGGCTCACAGGGGCTTAACCAGGCATCATTTGGAAGGGCACAGCCTGCCCTTCCAAATGATGCCTGGCATTAACCCCTGGGGAGCTGGATCGCAAATCGGCGCTGAAAAGCGCCGATTTGCGATCCTTCCCGGGAGCTGGCCGACATCTTGGATGTCGGCCAAGCTTCCGGGAACTCCCCCAGAGGACTGGCGTCATCGTGCGCAGCACGATGACGCCAGTCCTAGCATTAACCCCTAACTGCCACGAAGTGTGGAGATAGGGAGTTCCAATGAACTCCCTATCTCCCGATCCGTGGCAGTTAGGGGTTAAATTTTGATATCGTTGGATCGGCCAGAGCATGGCCGTTCCAACGATACCAAACATGAAAGTAAAATAAATTGTAAAAAAAAAAAAAAAAGAAAATAAAAATAAAAAAAAATTTAAAAAAAAAAAAATAAAAAAAAAATAAACACTTTTTTGTTTTTTTTTTTGTTTTGTTAATGCAGCAATATTGTTCCCATTTCAATTATAATGTGAACAATGATGCTGCATTAACGATTTTTGTATGCGGTGCGTTTGTTAAAAATGGTGTCATTTTCCCCAAAAAAAAATGTAACGAGACCCCATCTCTAATTTTTTTAACAAGCGCACCCCATACAAAATATATCCGCAATTGCTCGCATGTTAAAATGTGGAAAAAAAACACTTTACACGCTGTAAATTATTGAAAATACATATTTTATTGCATTTTTTTTGTTATAATATACAAACATGACATAACGTATACATATAATAATGACATATTATGAATCTACCGAGTCTGACGGAAAGAACGATATATAATAAATGTCGATGTCATATACTAAAATAAGCCTTCAAAACACGTTTAAACATGATGCGCAAAACAGGTAAAAAATGACCTCAGCACAGGGGCGGGAAAAGCCTCAGCAGCGAAAGGGTTAAGAAAACATACCGGATTAACATTAGGCAAATACAAATTAGCAACAGTTATTGGCAGTTCATTCATGGTGCCCACTAAAATCAAAAGGCAACCCATCGGATTTGCGTATTGATTCGAGCATTTAAAGACCCAGTCCTTATGGAAAAGAATTGAGACGCCTTTGGACTTTGTCTGGGCAGTAGAATGGTAAGAAACAGGATACATAGCAGATTTTAAGTGTGGGGTACGCAGAGCACTAAAATGCGTCTCCTGCACACAGACTAACGCCAGTTTATTTTTATGTAAATCACGAAACAGAGCATGACGTTTAAACGGAACATTCAGCCCCCTAACATTCATTGAGAAAATTCAGAACTGAGGTTTACTCATGAATAAGTAACCACAACGATATAATATGCATGGTAGGACTAAAAATAACAGAGGGGAGGCATGGGGAGTATGAAAGCCATGACCATGAGAGCATATCAACAAACAAAATGAGAAAGAAAAATAAAAATAAAAAAAAATTTAAAAAAAAAAATAAAAAAAAAATAAACACTTTTTTGTTTTTTTTTTTGTTTTGTTAATGCAGCAATATTGTTCCCATTTCAATTATAATGTGAACAATGATGCTGCATTAACGATTTTTGTATGCGGTGCGTTTGTTAAAAATGGTGTCATTTTCCCCAAAAAAAAATGTAACGAGACCCCATCTCTAATTTTTTTTAACAAGCGCACCCCATACAAAATATATCCGCAATTGCTCGCATGTTAAAATGTGGAAAAAAACACACTTTACACGCTGTAAATTATTGAAAATACATATTTTATTGCATTTTTTGTTATAATATACAAACATGACATAACGTATACATATAATAATGACATATTATGAATCTACCGAGTCTGACGGAAAGAACGATATATAATATGTCGATGTCATATACTAAAATAAGCCTTCAAAACACGTTTAAACATGATGCGCAAAACAGGTAAAAAATGACCTCAGCACAGGGGCGGGAAAAGCCTCAGCAGCGAAAGGGTTAAGAAAACATACCGGATTAACATTAGGCAAATACAAATTAGCAACAGTTATTGGCAGTTCATTCATGGTGCCCACTAAAATCAAAAGGCAACCCATCGGATTTGCGTATTGATTCGAGCATTTAAAGACCCAGTCCTTATGGAAAAGAATTGAGACGCCTTTGGACTTTGTCTGGGCAGTAGAATGGTAAGAAACAGGATACATAGCAGATTTTAAGTGTGGGGTACGCAGAGCACTAAAATGCGTCTCCTGCACACAGACTAACGCCAGTTTATTTTTATGTAAATCACGAAACAGAGCATGACGTTTAAACGGAACATTCAGCCCCCTAACATTCATTGAGAAAATTCAGAACTGAGGTTTACTCATGAATAAGTAACCACAACGATATAATATGCATGGTAGGACTAAAAATAACAGAGGGGAGGCATGGGGAGTATGAAAGCCATGACCATGAGAGCATATCAACAAACAAAATGAGAAAGAAAAATAAAAATAAAAAGACTGAAAATAAAAAAACACAAAACAAACAGTGCTGCATCACAAAAATACAGCAAAAATGAGTCATTCCAGGTGACAAAAAAAATGCAAGAATATCTGCTAAGGAGACTCAAACGGGTGACGAGTGGACGCTCGCTACTCAGAGCTCAGCGCAAGTACCAAGCGCTGCATCTATAAGCATAGGGTCCCGAGGCAATCATGTGGAGGAACCACTCCCTCCATGGGCTTAACTGTCCAGAAATCCGGACATTTTAGGAGTAACACAGGAAAGGAGACACCCATCATTTAGGCCGGACTCTATGCCATTCTGGGGAGACTTTGATCGGCGATGAAGAAGGCTCGCGTGGAGGTGAGAAATCAGCCAGAATATTCCACTCTTTCAAAAACTGTAACCCAGTGGCAACATCGGGAACAACATGTAGGGTTCCATCCTTCCATATCAAGAGCTTCGTAGGGAACCCCCATCTGTACGCCAACTTGTGAGTACGAAGAAGCTTGGTGAAAGAGGAGAACTCACGGCGTTTGGACATGGTTGAAGCCGACAAGTCAGCGAAGAAAGAGATATCAGCATAAGGGGCAGGTAAAGGCAAAGACTTCTGTGACGCAGACATTAAAGCCTCTTTAATATGAAAAAAGTGCACCCGTATAATAACATCACGGGCCACCGATGTAGGCAGGTTTTTCGCACGTGGTAGACAGTGTGCTCGGTCCAGTAATAGGTCTTGCGCGTAGCCTCAGGCAGCAAAGTTTCTAAGGGTCTAAGGGTAAGTAGTCAATGTAATAGAGCAGCAGGAAATGCTAGCAGAATGCTTGGTTGTGTAGGGAGAGGTATTAGCAGTAGGAAAAGGGAAGTGCTCATGCCACTGTACAGAGCACTGGTGAGACCTCACTTGGAGTACTGTGTGCAAGTACTGGAGACCGTATCTCCAGAAGGATATAGACCTCTTAGAGAGAGTTCAGAGAAGGGCTACTAAAATGGTGTACGGCTTGAAGGAGAAAAGTTACCAGGAAAGGCTTAATGATCTTAACATGTACAGCTTGGAAAAAAGACGAGACAGAGGAGATATGATAGAAACATTTAAATACGTAAAGGGAATCCACAAGGTAGAGGAAGGGAGTATATTTAAAAGGAAACAAAATAGCAAAACAAGAGGACATAGTCTTAGATTAGAGGGGCAAAGGTTTAAAAGTAACATCAGGAAGCATTATTTTACTGAGAGGGTGGTGGATACATGGAACAGTCTTCCAGTAGAAGTGGTAGAGGCCAAAACAGTAATTGAATTTAAGCAAGCATGGGATAGGCATAAGGCTATCCTAAACAAAAGATAAATCCAGGTAAAGTATCCATGTAATTGGGCAGACTAGATGGGCCGAAAGGTTCTTATCTGCCGACATTTTTCTATGTTTCTATGTTTCTATGTTTCTATGAAACAACTCCAGAAGGTATGGATGTAAGTCCGCTAGGGTGACTGCTTCTGCGATGCCCCTGATTCTAATATTATTACGCCGTGAGCGATCTTCAATGTCAGCCATTTTAAGTGCTAAGGAGTCATGGGCCGCTTGTAAGGCCTGATGCCTGTCTACCAGATCATTGTGGGCCAAACATAAGTCATCCACTTTGGTTTCCAACGCGTCAATGCGCTCACCTAAGTCCAGAACGTCCCGGCTCAGCTCCTGCAGCGCTCCTTTGATATCAGCCTGTATCGTTGTTCGTAGATCCTGCAGCATTGCATGTAATCTGCTCTCTGAGGGGGGCAAGGAGTCAGAAAGGCCGAGCGCTGCTGAGGGTGATGTGTCTGGGTCATGGGCCAGCTCATGCTGCGGGGATCCGCCATCTTGGGCCTCCTTACCGCGGTCTTTCCGGGCCGATTTTGGGGGATCTAGCACTCGTTGTGCCTTGGGAGGTGCCATCGGAGGAGCAGGGTAAGTTCCCCCACCTTATGCTGTAAAACATTTGCCTCGGGTTGCCCCTTAGAAGTCGCGGGATTGCAAAATTTTAGCGCTGGCCGCGGGAGCTATTCAGCCATGCGACCACGCGCTGTAACGTCTGGACACGCCCCAGAATCGTCCACTTTTTAAAAAATTCAGTAGGGATATGGGACCAAAGGAACTCTCCAAAGATCATAAACCATTTAGAGGTGTTTGAAGAAGCATTATCAGTCCTAGGTATCACTTCAGATGCTCAGAAAATTGAGTTTATCCCATGGGTCTTTGAAGGCAAACATAGGTATTTTTTTCAGTCTTTGAAAGAATCTGGTATACGTAACTCGAGTAAAATAGTCTCTGAGGTCAAATCTGTAATTGGGCCTCACCGCACCAGCCTAGCTGCGAAAAGAGCAATTTTAACTCTAAAATGCAGACCTAATCAAAGCCCCCGTAAATTTCTTTCAGTCCTTAAAAAGGCGTAAAGCTTGGCTGAAAGAAAACCAAATTTTGAAAACCCTGAATTTATCCAATTATTTTATGACGCAATGCCAAATAAAATAAAGGTTATTTTGGCAAGAGATTATGACCCGAGAAATGGTTTGGATTGGGCACTAAAAGAGAGTATGACCCTATTTACTGTATTTGAATATAGTGAAGAAACTCAGGGGAAAAGAGTGAAAAACTCACCTGAGGAAATAGCGGAAACTCACGTTAAAAAGGGTGATATTAAATTTGAGTCCCAGAAAAAGAGTTATGCAGAAATTGTGCGTGACTCCATACCTAAAAGGGAGAAATCCAAGCCAGATCAGGAAAGAGGGTTTGCCAGAGAAAATTCAGGAAGTAAATTTCAATCTAGGAAGCAATGGGTACCTAGAAGTCAGTGGGTTAAATCAAGGAAAAATGTACCTAGACAGGAAGCGACCAGAGGTAAAACTGATTCTGATGAGTCTGAGAATGCGCAAGCTTCGTCCCCAAGGACGAATAGAAAGCGGAGATATAATGTACGCCAGCGTATTGGCCAAATGCAGGAAAATTTCCGTGTGCTGACAAAAAACCTGGATCAGATCACTCAGTTGATGACTGGAAATAACCCTGGTCGGGTTGTAAGCGTTGCAACACCTGCAGGCCCGCCCAACCAGTGACTAGAAGATGATTCTGATGAAGTAACCAGTGTCCATGACAATTTACCAGAAAGTGATGATGAAATGGTTAATACAAATGTTTGTATGGTTGATGACTTAACCCCTTCCCTGCCAAGAGAAGGAAAATGTATTTTATCTCTCCAGTTGAAGTGCGAGCAAGCTGAGAAGACTGAATCCGAGAAGGACAGCACAGCTGCCAAGAGCATGCCTGAGAGAGGAAATTCTGTCAGTAAAATCTGTACAAAACCTAATTTCATATCTCACTCTAAATTTCTCTGTAAATTGCATAGCATTGAAGACCGATATTATGTGAATGTAGAATTACAAGATAATTTACCACATATTATATCTTTGCTAGACACTGGAAGCCAGGTTACATTAGTATCAGCTAATTATTTTGACCAGGTTCAAGAACTGTCCTCCAGGAAGCCTAGATTAGATAAATCAAATGCTAATCTAGTGAGTGTGAGTGGCACATCTCTGAAAGTTCTGGGCACAGCTAAATTGGATTTTAAATTGTTGAATAAAGTAATTCGGCATCCAACGCTTATCGTGGATCTGCCCCAAAATCGCCTAATTATTGGAATGCACCTTCTAAAAAGGTTAAATCCAATCATTGATTTTATCAATGAGGTTGTTTGGTCCCAAGTAAATGTTCCCATTAGCTATGATAGATCCCAATCCCATCACACTCAGCGTAACTGCCACGTGATTGAGGAAAGGCCGGATTCTATTGAAGTCCACTTCAGAAATAGCCAGATACCTGATATCTCTTTCTTAAGGCCAAAGCCCCTGACTCTAGGAGAGCAGGAGGATAACACCATATGTGTTCCCCCTGAGAGAATTCGAGATATATGTCTGGAGAATGACATGCTAATTATTCACCTCCACAAGAGAAAGACAAAACCAAATGGACATAGTGACCATTCTTAGTTCTTAACTGAAATAGAGAAGATAAATGAAGAGGTATTTTTCCCTATACGTGTAAATAGTTTAGCTAGAGAAAAAATGGCTAAGCTAGATTTGCGCCAGGAAAATAGCTACATTAGCAGGGAGCTGCTGAATAAGATGGCTAAACTTAAAGTGATCAGATACCCTAATCCTCAAGATGAGTGGATAACAGATCTAGATAATGACGGAGACAGTCATAATGTCATTGGAAAATGTATGTTATCTATTTCTATAGGGAATAAAACTGCCACACATTTATTTTTGGTCCTAAATGAACCCGGTTATCAGATCTATGTAGGTAACGATATAATTCATCGTTTTGCTATGCAAGTGGATCTGATTACCTCTGCCCTCCACTTGGCCAAACAATCCTTCTTCTCATCTCTTATATCTACGCTGTCCTCCAACCCTAAACGACTCTGGTCCACCTTCAACACCCTCCTCTACCCACCTGCACCTCCCCCCTCAGCTGCCTTCAGCGCTCAAGACCTGGCAGACTACTTCCTCAGTAAAACTCTAACTATCAGAAGCAACATCCCAACACAAGATAGTTATCTGCCACCTCCACTCCCAGAGGTCCCCTCTGTCACCCTCTGCCGCTTCCTCCCAGCCACTGATGAGGAAGTCCTTATTGTCCTCCTCACATCTCACCACGTGCCCGCTCAACCCCATTCCCTCACATCTAATTCCTCCCCTCTCCTCCCTCACCCCTGCTCTCACACACATCTTCAACCTATCTCTCTCCACTGGCTCCTTTCCATCCGCCTTCAAACACGCGCTAGTTACCCCTTTACTAAAGAAACCATCCTCGATCCCAACTCTCCATCCAACTACCGCCCTGTATCCCTGCTTCCCTTTACCTCTAAGCTCTTAGAAAAACTAGTCTTCAACTGCCTCTCCCTCTTCCTGTCCTCCAATTCCCTACTTGACCCCCTGCAATCTGGCTTCCGTCCCCTACACTCAACTGAAACTGCCCTCACCAAAGTCACCAACGACCTCCTAACTGCTAAAAAACACTGCCACTATTCTATTCTCATCCTGCTTGACCTCTCGGCTGCTTTTGACACTGTTGACCACCCCCTCCTTCTACAGACCCTCAACTCTCTGGGTCTCGGTGACACTGCACTTGCTTGGGTTGACTCCTATTTATCCAACAGGTCCTTCTGTGTGTCCTTTGCTGGTAACTCCTCCTCTTCATTGCCTCTATCTGTTGGTGTACCTCAAGGCTCTGTCCTTGGTCCTCTGCTCTTTTCCATCTACACCTCCTCCCTGGGCAAAAATCATCAACAGCTTTGGCTTTAATTACCACCTCTATGCTGATGACACTCAGATCTACCTCTCTACCCCTGATCTCTCTCCCCCTGTCCTTTCAAAAGTCAGTGACTGTTTATCTGGCATCTCCTCCTGGATGGCCTCCCACCACCTAAAGATCAACATGTCAAAGACTGAGCTCCTACTTATTCCTCCCTCCAATGCCTCCCCACCTCCTGACTTCTCTATCACGGTGGAGGGTATCACCATCTCCCCATCAAGTTCACTGTCTTGGAGTTACACTTGACTCTGCTCTTTCCTTCATCCCCCACATCAAGTCTCTTTCCTCCTCCTGCCGATACCAACTGCGTAATATTTCCAGAATTCGGCCATTTCTTACCGCTGTCACCAAAAAACAACTCATACACGCCCTGGTAATCTCCCGACTCGACTATTGCAATAATCTCTTATCTGGCCTCCCTCTGTCCCGCCTCTCCCCCCTACAATCCATCCTGAACGCCTCCGCCAGGCTAATTCACCTCACCCGCCGCTCTGTCTCTGCCGCTCCCCTCTGCGAGTCCCTTCACTGGCTCCCCATCCACTGCAGAATTAAGTTCAAAATCCTTATCCTTACCTACAAAACCCTCACTAACTCAGCTCCCCACTACCTGTCCTCACTAATCACCAAATACACCCCAGCCCGCTCCCTAAGGTCAAACAGTGACCTGCGCCTAGCTTCTCCCCGCATCACCTCTTCCCATGATAGACTGCAGGATTTCTCACGCGCAGCCCCCACTCTCTGGAACGCTCGACCTCGTACTGTCAGACTTTCCCCTAACTTCTCTTCCTTCAAACGCTCCCTTAAAACGTTCCTATTTAGGGAAGCCTACCACCCAACTCACTGACGCAACCATCAATCACTCTCAACTTACAGTCCTCTCCTCCTGTTTCCAACCCCAACCCTCCTAGATTGTGAGTTCCTACGGGAATAGGGCCCTCATCTCCTCCTGTACTGTTTGTCAAATGTTGTTCAATGTATTATAACCCTGTCTATACTGTGCCTATTGTACAGCGCTGCGGAATATGCTGGCGCTTTATAAATAAAGAATAATAATAATAATAATAATAATTAATTTCCACATATGGACCAGACTAAAAGAGAACCCCTGTGAATTCCAGGACGAAGATAAAGCTCTTAAGTCATGCCTGACACTGCCATATGCAGTAAACTTGCAGGTACCATATGAGGTTTGTATTCCACCAGGCTCTGTAAATTACCCATTACCTTTACAGGTAATGGAGGTCAGAAGTTGAGAAATTCTGAGGCACTAGTCTGTCTTTCAATCGGATACATGGGTTAGGAATTTCAGCAAATCCTACACCCATGGTGAAAATACGCCAATCTAGAACCCAAATCATTATAAATAATAATTCCTCACAGGAAATCCATTTGCCTAAAGACACTACAATAGGTCTAGCACTGGATACAGATTATTATACATTCGGGTTCCAGAATGCTGTTATCGGGTTAATACCTGATCGTTACCTCACAGAGGAACAAATGATTGAACAATCATTTAATTCGTGGCCCGAAGGATTATTCACGATACATTCTGTTTATCCTTTCAGTTCTGAAGAAGGAATCTGCAAGGTAGAGGAATCATCCTTAATCTTTGATCATCCCCTGACCACACAGGAAGCAGAGGAGTATACTCATTTTGCTGGAGAAGCAAGTATGTCAAATCATGACCTCTCTGAAAGGCTTGAAGAGGCCTATGAGATCGGTCAACCTGAAATCTTTCCAGGATTTCAGGAAATGGTCCAGCAGCAAATATCTTTCGCTGACAGATGTTCTAATGATATGGAGCGCCAGCAGTTAGAAGAAGTTCTAATGGAATTTCAAGATATTTTTGCTAAAGATTCATATAATTGTGGAGTCACCGACTTACATATAGCTAGGGTCCAAACTGATCCTAAAGCTCCTCCTTTATATGTCAGACAATATCGGCTTCCCTTAGCGTGTTACGACTCGCTGGTGGAGATATTAAGGAATCTAAAAGAAAGGGGAATTGTAAGGACGCTGCACAGCTCCTATAATAATCCTATCCTCGGAATCCTTAAGCCGAATGGTCAATGGCGTTTATGTGCTGATTTGAGACAGCTAAATAAACGTGTGTACAGATCCGGCTGACCCGTACCATATATTGATCAATGTCTAGTCCAAATGCAAGGTTGTAAGATTTTTATCGCGCTGGATTGTGCCCAAGGATACTGGACAATTCAGGTAAATCCTGAGGACCAATATAAATTGGCCTTCACCTTCAGTCAACAACAATTTACGTGGACCAGAATGCCCTTCGGCTATATAAACTCAGGTCATGAGTTTGCTGTCTTTTTACATAAAGCCATGCCAGATGCAGCCGAGAGGGGTAATTTGACATATGTGGATGATATTTTTCTGAAAAGTATTTAGTTTGAGAAGCATATTAAAGAAATTAGACATGTTCTTAACCAGTTGAGAGAGGCAGGCGTTAAATTCTCATTGCAGAAGGCACAATGGTGTCGCACCAGAGTTAATTTCCTGGGACATGAGGTTACATCCAAAGGCCTAAATCCTCAGCGGAAGAAGGTGGAAGCAGTGATGAAGTCCAGAACTCTGTCAGACTAACATCAGTGAACTAAGATCATTCTTGGGTATGATGAATTACTCACGTAAGTTTACTGAAAATTATGCAGAGATTTGTAAACCTCTATTAACATTGCTTAAGAAAGATGTAAAGTGGATATGGGGGGAGACCCAAGAACAAGCCATGACTGAGCTTAAAATAAAACTCTCCCAAGCTCCAGGCCTAGCCTATCCAGAGGGGGGTAAACCTTTCTATCTGGAGACTGGCTTTACTGATTTGAGCATGAGCACCGTTTTATGTCAAAAGCAAGATGATCAGAGTAAAATTATTGCATATGCCAGTAAGTCTTTATCTCCAGTGGAGATTAAATTTAGTGACTGTGAAAAAGCATTACTAGCCACAGTCTGGGCCCTACAGAATTTTTGGAGTTATATCCAAGGAGAGAGGATCCTAATCGAAACTGCACACCAGCCCTTACAATATCTACACAGTAGTCGAATAAGTGACGGGAACCTATCCAATAGCAGAATAACTGCATGGACGTTATCCTTACAAGGATGGCCATTGGAGGTACGGTATAGACAGGATCAAAAGAATCCAGTAGCTCAAGGACTTGCCGAACTCCATGATTGTGCAGATCCCTCCTCTGAAAAAGAATTCCCAGGAGATGATTTCTTAGAAGAGCAAGCATCATCACCTTACAAGGCCTATGACGAAGAATACTGTTCCCTACTTCCACGTGTATATATAGATGGTTGTGCTTACCACGCCATCGTGGGAGAAGAGAGGAAACTGGTAGCTGGCATTGGTATTGCATGGATAAAAGAATATCCCAATATATCAGTAGGATATAACATCGGTGCTAAAAGTAGCCAAGTCGCTGAATTAGCCTCAGTTTACAAAGCCGTTCAAATGGCTATAGACTATGATGTTAACCCTTTCGCTGCTGAGCCTTTTCCCACCTCTGTGCTGAGCTCATTTTTACCGGTTTCACTCATCATGTTTAACCGCGTTTTGAAGCCTTATTTTAATATATGACCCAGACATATTATATATCGTTCTTTCCGGCAGACTGTGCAGATTCATAATATGTCATTATTATATGTATACGTTATGTCATGTCTGTATATTATAACAAAATATGCAATAAAATTAGAATTTTCAATAATTTACAATGTGTAAAGTGTTTTTTTTCACATTTTAAAATGCGATCGTTTGCGGTTATATTTTCTATGGGGTGCGCTTGTTAAAAAAATTAGAAATGAGGAATCGTTACTTTTTTTGGGGGAAATTACGTGTTTTTTAGCAAACGCCCCCCATAGAAAAAATCGTTAGTGCAGCATCATTGTTCACATTATAATTGAAATGGGAACAATATTGTTGCACTAATAAATCTAAAAACAAAACCAAAAAACAATTTTTTTTTTTTTTTTAATTTTTAATTTTAATTTTTTTTAATTTTATTTTATTTTTTATTTATTTTTTTTACTTTTTAGATGGTCATGTTTGGTATCATTGGAATGGCCACGCTCTGGCCATTCCAATGATAGTAAACATTAACCCCTAGCTGTCACGGATCGGGAGATAGGGGGTTCATTGAAACCCCCTATCTCCACTATAGGTGGCAGCAAGGGGTTAATTTGAAAACTGGCGCCATCGCGCTCTGCGACATCATCCAAGATGTCGGCCAGCTCCGGGAGGGGACCGCGATACGGCGCATGTTGGCGCCATATCGCGATCCAGCCCCCTAGGGGTTAAAGACAGTCGCCGCTTGGAAGGGCAGGCTGTGCCCTTCCAGGCGGTGCCTGCCTTTAACCGCTGGCATGCACGGATGGGAAGGGGGAGAGGTCCGAAGGACCTCCCCCCCTCCCATTCAGGCACCTTCCCTGCAATGGCGGGGGGGTGCCTGAAATAGACGTCATCGCGCATGCGCGATGACGCCTATTGTGCCCGCCGGGGTCCCGGAGGTTGGGCTGACATCGATGATGTCAGCCCACACCGGGGGGCCAAGCGATCAGCCGGAATACCGGCTGATCGCGGGCTGCGAAGGGAGGACGCGCTCAGCGCGTCCTCCGCAGCCAAGTACCAATGCGGTTGGACGCGCTGAGCGCGTCCACCGCATTGAAGTGGTTAAAGAATTTCTGATAGTCACAGATTCTAATTATGTCCGTAACAGTTTCATTGAATATTTGCCATGGTCCGATATTCAGATCGACTTTATTGGTCTTGTCACAAGATCAACTAGGGAAAATAAATATATGTTAACAGTTACCTGTCTATTTAGTAAATGGATAGAGTGTTTACCAGCTCCTAATAATACTGATGAAACATGTGCAACCCTTCTCATTAACCATATATTTTCCAGGTTTGGTCTACCTCAAAGGTTGGAGTCTGACCGTGGTAGCCATTTTACAAGTGATGTAATGACAAGAATGTGGAAAATGTTAGGTGTCAAGCGTAAGTTGCATATTGCGTATCGTGTCGCGTCTAGTGGAAGTGTCGAACGCTATAACCAGTCAATTGTAAATGTCCTAAAGAAATTTGTAAAAGAATCAAGAAAGGACTGGGACGTAAAGTTGCCCTTAGTGCTCATGGCTATTAGAGCCACGCCAAGTACCGCAACTAAGATGTCACCATTTGAGTTAATGACTGGAAGGAAGATGGTGTTACCACAACATCTATTGTATTGCACTTCAGATCAGAATTTAATAAATGCTGGTACCACACATCAGTATATAAAAAATCTACGTTATTATTTACAGCAAGCATTTGCTTTTGCGCAATGGAACCTAGAGAAGGCTGCTGTATCTAATAAGACTTATTATGATCTTAAGACTACCAAAAAGGAGTATGAGATTGACGATAAAGTGTATCTGTATAATTTTAGTAGAGATCGAGTAAAAGAGAGAAAGTTTCTTCCATCCTGGAAAGGACCATACTCGATAATTGATAAAATGTCTCCTGTGGCGTATAAAATAGAGATACTCAAAGGAAAGGAGAGTATTGAAAAATGGGTTCACATTAATCAATTGCGTGTTTGTCATCCTAGATCTCACCTCAGGATGTGTGAAAATGGACCAGCAGAAGACACTTAACTGGTATCATGTGAAGTGATTGTTGTGATTAACATGTGATTATTCTTCCCAGCATTCAGATGTTTTACTCAAATTAGTAGATAGACTAGATCTGTACAGTTAATTAAATTTAATCAGAGATCAGAGACTCTATAGGGAATTTGAGTGAAATCGCTAGTTGTGTTTAAGGAAAACTGACTGGTGTATAGATTGAAATCTATGAATGGTTATTTATACTCTTTTTTTCAACAGAAATAGAGAAAACTGGTTAATCCGAACTGCGACGCTAATCTGCAAAGATGAGTCGGACCACCAAGGAGATTGCGATTATCTGGAAATTCAACGGTTTTCCGCACAATTTCCAAGTAGATCCAATACTTGAACCGGGACCGTCTTCTGGCATAATAATCCAAGAAGCGCCCGGATTTCTTCTGACGGAAAGGAGAATGCTAAAGTCCCATGTGAATCAAGCTCATGCAAGTGTGAAAGACATGCTGGATAAAGCCAGGAAACCGTTGATTGCTATGTACAAGAACCACCGGAAGAAAAGATTTGCTGCATATTTTATTACAACCGCTGTTTTACACAGAAAGAGAAGCAAATGTTTACCGGAAGGATCTGGTAAAAAAACAGAACGAGTTGATACCTACACCAGTGATTCTCGTGAAAGTTTCTAAACAATCAAGAGTCACTATCGGAGAAGTTACTCTTTATCCAGTCGGAAATGAAGTCTGGTATGACGAGATACAAATCGTCAACGTATTCCAAGGACGAGAGATACCTATGAATCCGGATTTTAAATTTCTGCTAGAGAACAAGCCTGATCATACCATTGAACTTCTAATAAAGAAAGATAATCTAACGATTTATGCTCCAATGTATTCACAGCTGGATCATCAATTGCTATCTGCTTATAACGGGCCGAAAATTACAGAGATTGTGATTTGTATAGTAATTATGTTTCTAACTGTCTGGATGATTGTACTAACAAAGAAAGTACGTACATTGAAGTTTAAAAACACTGCATCTTCAATTATTAAATGGATGAAAGAAGAAAGACGTTTTGCGAAAGGTGGAAACCTAGCCTAATTGGTAAATGGTGGAAATATTGCATGCTTCCATCAAGTTCTCTTGCAAAAGGAACAGATGAAATCAAAGGGGGGTTATGTCGGGTATATTAGAATAAGGAAAAATTAAAATGGATGCCTGTAGCCATTTTGTTTTAAATGGAAAGTCTTTTCTTTTTCAATTTTCACTAGTCTTAGAAATGGACAGAGATTTTTTTTTAAATAGTTCACGGCTAGTTGAAACTTTAAGAGTTTTTTTTTTTATAAATGCCAGACATGATGAAACCTTAAAATGCTTTTATTTGATATAATGCCGAGCTAAGTGCCAGAGAAAGGAATTTACTTAGTAAAATTTTTGAGAGGGGTAGAAATATAAATCTAATTTTGGACAGGAGAGACTCAGTGTCTACAACTGAAAATAGAGGGTCTTTGTTAAGACAGATTGACCTTTGATCTGAGATAAGAGATATTAAAATTAAAATGTGGAATTAATTGGAAGTGCCATACTGCCCTCTTGAGGTATAGTAAATGTTATATTTAATATAGAGAATAATATTTAAATGAAAAGAGGTAGATTGTCAGTGACGTCAAATTGACTATAATTGGAGCTGTACCGTTCATTGCATTCATTCAGACTTGCAGGACAGGATTTCATTCAGACTTACACGACTATGCATTCAGATTTCCAGGACATGACAATGCAGTCAGATTATTCCAGGACATAATGCATTCAGACAGAGAGACCATAGCAGGCAGATCACGCAAGCAGACCATCTCAGCACACTATGCATTTCAGATCATATTAAGACACGATTATGCATTAATTCAGACTGCCGATCATTCCACCACATCTCTAACTCACATGTATTGAATATCTACATTGATAATTTTCACATATTCCAAAACAATCAAAGAATATTCCAAGGCTGTAACTCATTGAATCCAGATTGGAGGTAATGTATGAGAGAGAGCAAATTTAAGGTTAAATAAATTATATATATTTGGAGTATTTCTTGCAACAGATAGACTGAGATTTCTCAGATTACTGTTAGATCTAGAGTCTTCAAAATATTTCTATTCTGCAGATAGAAATATGAAGAAGAATCGGATATAAGGATTTATCCTAAAGAAACCGTTGCAAGATTGATATACCAATATATATATATATTGAATTTGGAAATTACTGTGATTAAAATTAATAAGCAAGGAATTATATAACTACAATATAAAAAGCAGAAGATTAGAAGCTTAATTCTCGATATTAGGGGAGGATTCACTAAATAAGTTTTTATTACTTATCATTCTAAAAATAGAATAAGTGATAGCTCATCTTTTGTTGATCCACGTAGCATAGAGAGATACATCTATCTCTACAAGATCTAGCTTGTTAAACATTGGTTTGCTGGGAAATATAATTGTTTTCGTTAAGCAGAAATGTTATTAACCATTTGTGTATAGTTACTAACTGATAAAGTAAATGATATTAATCATATATGCAGTTACTAACAGGTGATACATATATTGAGAAGCTAGTGTCTATGTGCTGATGGATTTTGTGGTTGTTTATAAATTTTTGTTTATGATATGAGATTTGAAACTTTTTTGTATACGTAATAAATATATATATTTTTAACCGATTATTGATTAGTGTATTTTTCAAAGCAAAACACAGACAATTAAAAGAATTTAGGAGAATTTCTAGGAAATATAAACGATTGATATTTGTGTCTTGTATAAGTTTCTTATTGAATAATAATCCCTACAGGGTGTAGAGGGGGTGTGGAAGAGTTTATGTTTAATGCCTCCATTTCCCCTCTGCTTTCTAACCATAGAGTATTCAATTAAAAAGTCTACCTTATTTAACTTTTGTATACCTCTATTTACTTTTCAAGTGTAGTTCATGAGAATATAGAGATGATATCTGTATGAAAAGTATGTGAGATCTGTCAATCCCAGAGCTAATTGATGTTGCTTTTGATAAATTCAATTTCAATTCTACATAGTTAAAAATGCAGCTATGTTCTGAAAATATAAAAGTTTACAAATAACTGCAGTACTGAATGGAACCTACGTACATTACAGGAGCTACTAAGTAGAAGCAAATCTGGCAAACAAGGTTGTTTTTTTACTGTGATCTACTACTAAATGTTGCCCTCACCTTATATTGCTGTCTTGTTCAACCTTTTGCTTGAAAGGTAAGAAAAAGGTTTGCTAGGAAGGAAGGTTAGCAATGTCACTGTGAGAAATGTTCTTTTCTAAGGATAATTGCTGTCAGGGCCGATGCTAGGCTATTTTGTGCCCTAAGCAAGACCAGCTACTTCGACCCCCCCCAAAAAAGAGCTGTAAGCAGAAAAGACGTTGAATGCTCTGTGCATTCAATTCCAGACTGGAAAGGGACCACCCTCACTATACAAGCAGGGACGTTCCCAGCAACCATATCTCAAGGGATGAGATATCGTATTAATTTTTACAACAAATTACGATATTCAATCCCCTTATATATTGCGTGCAAAGTGCACCTACTAAATCCCATACAAAACGGCATCTACTCCCGATGAAGCAGTCTGCAGACTATCAGCCTCACTGTGGAGAATTCCAGGTGACTGGTGGTGACAACATCATGTAAGTACACAGTGACATCACCAAAACCCTTAACATCAGCATGCTGTACTACTATATATAGTAGTACAACAACTTAGAGTGTATCTACCATTTTTTTAAGGACTGGAAACATAAAAAAAGTTTATTTTTGCACCCAAAATATTTTTCCCACTAACTGTCATGCATCCTATTTATGTGTTATAGATATCAATAACCCCTCATCTAACTGTGTAGTTTCTAGAAACATATTCTTTATTAGCAATATTTAAGTTCAACGGGTAGGTAGTTGCAGGTATATAGCTTTCAAAAGGTGCAGAAAAATGGGGTTTTTAATTGTGGTTGTGCATGGTGCAAATTGGGACTCCAATCTTTATCTATGGTTACTCGTTCTAATAATGTGAGGTCCATGTTGTTTGCAACTATGGCAAACAATAGTGATTACTGACTAAGCCCCTAGGTGTTGTGCCTTTGGTGACTTGTATGTTTATAAGTGACTTGTGCAATTTGTATAGCTTGTTCCAGGCATGTGTGTCAGTTTTGCTCACAACCATTTATCTTGCACTCCATTGAGACGTAGGATCTCTATACTTGTTGATCCATCAATGGTCAGAAAGTAGCTGCTCATGTGTCTTCATCAGTTTTTGCAAAGGGATAATTGGACTGGTCCCTATACTCACTAAAGTGAGCATTTGCCTATTATGGGTATGGCCATACAGTCACTTCTCATCATTTTGGAGTTTGGCGATGTGGCCAAGTTTTAATGGGCATTGTACTTCTAATGGAGGAGAGTTCAGCAATGTGCTCATGGAAACTCCCAGGTTAATCATACAGATTTTGAGGCTCAGTGATTCTAGGCCAATAACAGCAATATGCTATAGTTTATATTTCTAAACTGGGTATACATGTGGGGGTTCATAGTATTTGAGAGACCACAAAAGTTGTATAACTCATGGCAGTATTCATCCAAACAATCAAACATGCTAGCCTTAAATACTTTTAAACGACAGTGAATAAAATATTTAAAACAATATTTAATAATTTTATAAAAGACAAGAATTGTCAAATAATGTTAGACGTTTTTAATATATTTTACCAGGTTACAGTGTACAATAAGAGCAAGAATCATGACAACAGACATCAGCTCTTGAATGTATTGTAACATATTGGTGTGATATAACTTTTAATCGTAGCATTTTTATTTACTCATTAATGGGAAAATATACTGAACTGTAACATGGCTACATGTTTTATTCATTTTCTATTTTTTTTTATTTTAGCATTCAATTACAGAACCACCTACCATGCTGGCATATTATATATATTATAAGTAATTCATATTTACTGAAAGCTAATACTAATGTAGAAGAAAGACAAGCACACTTTGTTTCTTGGAAAATGCAGGAAGAAGAATTATAATGTATTCAGTGGAGTGAAAAAGTTTTCTGAATTCAGATCACAGCTGACCGAGCCACAAGTCCAATGTTTGCATGAATCCCAAGAGAGGGCAATGATCCAATCTCTGCATGCAGGGAAAGAAAACAAAAGCTGAATGTCTGGATTGAAACATGATGTTTATCTCTGCATGAGACACTTCTGAGTGGGAAAGCAGAGTTTTGCTGCTTCTGTGATTTGACCTTGGAAAAATAAAGTATTTTCAGTACTTATTTTGAATATTTAATATAACCAGATGTGATTTTTGACTTTGTGAAAACCATTTAAATAAATGCAGATGTACAACTACACTTCTTGAATAAGTTGTTGCAATTTATACCAGCAAACAATACAAAATGTATTATTTGTATGAATGAAAAAAAACAAAATTCGCACTACCACTAATTCTTAAATGATTAACTTATTTTTTAATTGTTTTTGGGATTTGATAACATTATGTAGTTTTAACCCCTATGCTACTCAGTACTTTTGACTGAATTTATACAATTTTATTTGTTGTTTCATTCTTTCCTCAAATATTATTTTGGATAAACAAAGATTTTGATGTCATATGAAGTTTCTTATCTTGCAGTATTGTGACTGTGGTCTGAAATATAAACATAACGGCTTTTAACATATTTTGCAATGCAGTGTGCACAAAACAAGCAGGGTGAAAAAAATATTGTGTTTATATAGGTATGATGCTTGCATAAAGCAGGTACACTTACAGTGTCTCTCTTTGGTAAACAGAGATTTTCAGTTTATCATTACATCTTTTTTCTTGTCTCTCTCCCTTTGTTTTCTCATCTCGGTTGTTGATACAGAGTCGTAATAACATTCGTTGACACTTTTACAATAAGAAAGGAACTTACCATTTCCAATCCTGAACAATAACTTGTTATAGGATAAAATCATGTCAGAAAATTGTGTTTATCTTCAGGAGAAGCATCAGTTCAGACATATAAAGGAAAACATTTTAGGTTTTGTAGGCTACATTTTGTTTTGAATTGTTTGTCAATAATAAAATGATGTGCACATTTGAGTTGTGAAGGAGCTAATAAGGTAAGATAATAATGTAAAGCTCTAAAAACACAGAATACCAAATTCCCTACTGTGTATTGGCATATGTATGAATGCCACGTTTTGATAGCAAATGCATATCTCAACTTATCTATCTACCTATGTCTATCTGTGTGTATATATATATATCCTTCAAACACTTTGTCTTTTACTATCTATAATTTATCTGTCTGTACACAGGGCTCAAAATTCTCTGAATTGTATTATAACATCCCCTTAGTGGGGATCGTTATACTGAATCACTACATGCTATCAACAGATGGGAGAGACGCTGGCAGTATGTCTGCTTTCTGCATATTAGCCTCTGGGGTTCTAAGGCAATGACACAAGCACACAAGTCTGTTTTTCTCTGAATACCATTATCCAGACTCAAAATAAATGCTATTAAAAATATACAAGACAAAACACAGGTTAACTCAGAAATAAAAATGTGTTGTTCTCTCCAAACACATATTTATTTCTACTATGTGTTGCATGGACATTATGTAAAATTAATGTAATGCATAGTACCTAATACTGCATATTGTTAAACTTTAACAAGAAGTTATAGGCTTGATTAGCAAATAGCATACTGCTACCCATTAAAGTATTCTTAATTTATAACTGTAGCTTATTTTTAAAAGAAAAGAATAAGTTAGACAGTGCACGAAAGTGTTCTTGCTAGTATGTCAAAACAGGAATGGCGTGTATGAATTCTATATGGTAAAGGTGATCAATGAAAATAAGGGGGTAACCCTAAATACAATGTGCAGAACTGAAGGGCGATCTAGGATAAAACGTAACTTTTATTGCTTTTATCAGATAAAAACAATACTGGAAGGAAAAATAAAGAAAAACCAAGTAGAGCTGACACAGGGATTCGTATTAGGAAAGAGCTAGCAAAACCCTGAAGAAAGCAAATGGTCAATACAGCCTTTCCAAAATAAGTAGAAAGTAGTGTTTGACTGTCACAGTATGAAGTGGGCCTTCGTGGGTCTGGGTAAATAGGAAAGATCAGAAATCACACTATGGACCAGTATATAGGAAAAATGCCTTGCAAGAGACAAGATAACAAGAGGTGGAGACAAAGTTTCTTTTCCTATCTCTGCTGAGAATTCAGGTGCTGTGCAGGAGTATGGTGCCACCTATCCTGCACATTGCTTAGTGTGGAGGCCCAACAGGCAATGCTGGAAAGAAATAAAATGTGCTAAAAAACTTAAAGAAATAATAAAAATATCTCAAAGGAATTGAATGTGGCTGGTGGTCATGAAGAGTACACACCACCACATTGTGTCATCAACGCGTTTCTAACAACATCAACGCGTCTAAGTACAGGGTTGAAAAATAGCTTCAACAGGATGAAGCATCCTTTGTGATGGAGGAGATAAATGCCTTTCCTTTTTTCCTATATACTGGTCTTTAGCATACTCCATAGCATGGTTTCTGATCTTTACTATTTACCTGGACCCACGAAGGCCCAATTCATACTGTGACAGGTAATATCTACTTTCTACTTATTTTGGAGATGCTGTATTGACAATTTGCTTTCTTGAGGCTTTTGCTAGCTCTTTCCTAATACTGATCTCTGTGCCAGCTCTACTTGGTTTTGTTCTGCACATTATTTGGGAAAGCACTACTTGCATTCTGGTCAGTTTTAAAATATTATCCATTCAGCGATGTGTTGGAAATCAAATAGAGATGCTGGCTCAGCTTCATCGTGTGTATAATTTAAGGGTTGCTCAAGTGATTCTTTAAAACTGCATAAAAGCAATTCTTCTTCTGTGCCTTGGAGACAATTTTCCTATAATAGCCCGTGCATACATCTGCATGATTACGTTTAGCTATTCAAATTTAATACATTCTTAATTTCTTTTATGTCAAAGTCAAAAACAATAATCTAAAGATAAAGTGAGGATTTTGCTGCTTCAGTAGATTTTTTCCACATTCAACCATGCGTGTTTTGCATAGTATTAAAATAAAAGAATCACAAGTCCAATATAAAAATGAGAAGTATGTTTATGTTAAGTTATATTATGTTTAAAATCTGTTCTAGTTTTCCATCTTATCTGAATATCGTTTCATAAATCATTTTAAAACAATTATGTCATTTTATTGAAATTAATTTCCATCCTCACTCAGCTATTGGGAATGTACCAGTATTTTTGCCTTAAAAATCTGTCAGTGATTTAACATGGAGGTTATCATATAGTGGTTAAATGAACTTGCTGATAAAATAGCTACACATATCAACAATTAATCGAATGGTGTGTTTTTCAGATAATCCCCATCTTTGTGCTTTAAACATGAATCAGTTTAAGTTTTAAATCTCGTGTTATGATGCACATACTCAGAAATTGAGTGGGAAATCATGAGAATGTAGATCCTTTACTTTTTCCCAAGAAGAATTAAGTTCCCATTTGGTCAACACCCTGAAAAGCTTACTTTTTAGGTCACAGTTAAACCTTTCTTTTTAAGTACAATAAATATACAGTATTCACTATAATCAGCATCATAATTCCCTAAAAACATTCTTGGTAATGGTTTTGTTGTCACTATCAAATTTCAGTGTGAACTACAGCTGAGATGATATTGATTTCTTGGAGGAATAGCGTAGCCAGAATTCTTTATGAGTTCCCATACTTCTTTATTTTGGACTTGACCACTGCGCATACTACATATTATTTTGGAGGCATTTCAAATTACATATCAACACATGCATGGCTTTCATACCATCCTGATAAGGTGAGGAGTTTGCCTTTCAATAACCTTATTTGGATGATGTGCAGGGTACCAAAATGTGGTGTAGATAACAAGACAGTAACTCAGAGTAGGCTTCAAATCACAACAACTTAAACTAAATAGAATCATTGTTGAGAGAGTTTATTATTTTATATATTGATTATGGAAGCACCGCTCTCCAGGTCAACATAGGTATTTGACTTTTGATGTGAGAGAGAGAGAGAGAGAGAGAGATAGAGACGAAAAGAATGAGAAAAAAAAAACAAATCTCCCACTCTTTCAAAAATTTAAAATGAACTTATAAAGCCACCTCTACTCAAAAAAGAAAAAAAAAGAAAGAAAATTTAGTTGTCCTATTGCAGCCTATGGAAGAGTAAAGTACACCAATTTTATTATATCACAACCATAATATTATCACACAACAATAAATAAATAAATAATTTATCCTCCAATAATTAAAATTAATGCATCCAATTTATAATGTCTCCTACTGTATAACTAACTGATGACTAACTATATATTGCAAATGCAAAAATTCTGCTATACAAATAATGCTAGACAAATGATCGGAGGGAAGGCTAAGCTGAAATAAATGCCTTTGTTTACTTTCTTGTCACAGTTCTTTTTACCTTCAGGTGTATTCACTAAAGTGTGAAACTCAGGACAGCTAGGTCAAAATAGCCAACCCAGAAAAATTCTCCTATTTATCTCACTTTTTCAAATCGGCATTTGGTCTAGATTGTTCTCTTCTACTGCCAGTTCTCCAGACTCCACTCTTTAGTGAAAAGACCTTTATGGCGCACAATGATGCATACCTGTCAACTATAATATATCTATAATGGTAGCATTTTAGCCTAATTGAGCCTTTTGTGAAAGAGCGATTAGGAAAAAAAGCCCTCAGAAGTATTCTACAGAAAGGGAAGATGTTAGTCAACCAATAATTACCTGCTAAAAACACTGCAATAACCATATACAATAAATTCATTTTGACTAATGCCAAAGTCTGTGAAATGACATATAGTGATCTAAATACCACTGGTAATTGCTTTGTGTGTGTGAATAGCGTTACTAAAATAAGAGCCACATTATTAGAGAGGTATTACCTATTCATTATTTATCTCTGGCTTTATCCAAGATATGTAATCCAATTAGGTACTAATGGTGTCCTCATTGCATTACAATTATCTTATATTGAATCTTTTTTATTACCTTTCAGTATAGTATTAATTTGTTTTCTATAGAGGGAATTTCTTTTGTAACATAAATATCTTCTTGGCTGTGTCCTGCACGTCAGCAATGCTTTATTGGTTTGAATAATCTTTAAAGGAATGCTAGTATGAATTCTCAAAGAAATGCTCTTGTGGCAGCAGCTGTTACACAGAGTCAATTATTCTGCTCAATGCTCAGAGGCAAACTTATTTTGTGTCGAGCTACACTGAATAAAGCACAAGGTGCACAAACATCTCCATAGTGATTGAGAACTGACTTTTCCTTTGACATAAGATCTTAGAAAAAAGGAAGTCTGTTAAATGATCTGTGACCGTTTTCTACTGGGCAATGCACATGTCTGCTCATCAGCGATGGAATTAGTTATTGCTACATTTGCTGGAAAAATAAATCAGACTGAAACAGGCCTCACCATGCCACCCATTGTAACAGTGTTTCATGAATTAGTCAAACAACATGTTTTTTGGATAAAACTGTACGTAATAATGACATACCATGACAAATGCATAACCATGTTGGAATATGTGTTGATGTATTTATTTATGTTTACTAATTAGCCCTTCTAAATTAAAGCGATGTCATTGGAAAATAACTAAAGGGGTTATTCAGAGAGCACCGAAATGTCTCTGACAGTTCGGTGCTCTCCCATTCACCGCACTTCGGCAAGTTAGCAATAGGGATGAGCCGAACACCCCTGTGTTCGGTTCGCATTCGAACTCGAACAATTTCAAAAGTTCAAGTATTTGCAAGTAGTACTCCTAGCAGCCTAAAATGTGCAATGATGTATCACCACATCCTTTCAGTTTTTATTTCCAACAGACACTGGACAGCATAAGTGTGTCAAGTGGGAAGAAAAAAAATCAAGTTTTACATATTATTGTGAGAGCATTTTGCTTTGCGTGTGTAGCAGCTCATTAACACAAAACACAATTGAGATCTTTATTAAAAACAAAATTTCATGATCACCTCATGACAAAAAGTGCAGATGAAAAATATATAAAAAATATGTATAGCCTCGAATAGGCAACTATAATAGCAATATTGTCATATCTGCTCAATGAGAAAACCTCAAAAACAAATAATCTCCCAGTCCCTCCCAGAGATAACCACTTACAGCAGTGGTTCTCAAACCTGTCCTCAGGACCCCCAACCAGGCCAGGTTTGCCAGATATCTGAAGAACAGCACAGGTGATATGATTTGCTGCTCAGTGATTGCAGGATTCAGTCTGCATTTCCCAAAGGTGATCTGCAAAATCTGGCCTGGTTGGGGGTCCCGAGGACAGGTTTGAGAACCACTGACTTACAGTCTACTGTAAAATAATATAATACATTTGGGAAATACAATAAAATTATATTGTAGGCATATCTAAATTACCACTCAGATTTTGTGTGCCCTATCATGGATTAAGGCTTTGTGAATGGAGGTTCTTGTATTTTAATAGTTAATAGGCTAAAATGTATGGTATAGACTGTGTCACCACTGCAAAAAAATTATACATTAATCAAAAACACCTAAAAAAATATACTCTTAAAATAACAAATACAAAAAATATTGGGCCCTACTCCAACCTAACAGTTAATAGCGGCTCTCAAGTGAAAAACGTTTATGTTTATAAAGTGATTAGTGTTTGAATATTGTTCTAGTGTTTATGTAACTGCTGAAAGGAAATATAAGGGAATCTCTGGAATTAATAAACAGTCTTCCATTCCAAGAAGCATGTGTCTGGCTCTGGGTTGTGGGGGACTCTGCTCCTCTCAGTTACCTCTCTCTGATGCTTGGACTACCAGTCAGGTAGTCTGGTGGCTGACAGCTGGTCACTTGAGGGGTCCTGGATCTGGGATGGGACAGAATAATGGGCTGGATCTGATCCTAGAGCTTAGAACAGAAACCCGGTGTGTGCCCATTACGCTGGCTAACAAAATTACTAAGACAACAGAGACAAGGGGTATAACTGGTCCTGCTCAGATCGGGTTACAATCTAGAACTATTTGACAAAAACGAAACTTCCTTAACTATGTAAATATTAACCTCTTCATTGCTGAGCCATTTCACCTCTGTGTGCTGAGCTCATATTTACTGTTTTTTTGCTCATCATGTTTTATCCCTTTCGCTGCTGAAGCATTTCACGCCTGTGTGCTGAGCTCATTTTTATCGGTTTCGCTCATGTTTAAAAGTGTTTAGAAGCCACGTTTTAGTATATGACCCAGACATATTACATATCGTTCTTTCCGGCAGACTCGGGAGATTCATAATATACCATTATTATATGTATACGTCATGTCCTGCCTGTATATTATAACAAAAAATGCAATAAAATTAGAATTTTTAATAATTTACAACGTGTAAAGTGTCATCCAAGAAGTCGGCCAGCTCCGGGAGAGGATCGTGATTTGGCGCCTTTCGGCACCGAATCATGATCCGAGCCCCAAGGGGTTAAAGACAGCCACTGTTTAGAAGGGCAGGCTGTGCCCTTCCAAACAGTGCCTGCCTTTAACAGCAGCCCCATGTCGATCGGGAGGGAGAGAAGTCCAAAGGACCTCCCCACCTCCCTTTCAGGCACCTTCCCCGCACTCGCGGGGGGAGGGGGCCCTGAAATAGATGTCATCGCACTAGCGTGATGACATCTATTGGCCCCGCGGGGTCCCGGAGTGCTGGGCGGACATCCAAGATGTCAGCCCGCACCGGGGGGACACAGCAATCAGCCGAAATCCCGGCTGATTGCTGCCTCCTGTGCTAGGACGCACTGAGCGCATCCATACCAGCACAGGAGAACCACTTGGCTGGATACGCTGAGCGCGTCCTTAGCAGCCAAGTGGTTAAAGGCTCTGCAGATTCATAATATATCATTATTATATGTATACATCATGCCCTACTGAATGCTAAAACAAAAAATGTAAAAAAAAGTGAATTTCCAATAATCTACAGCGTATAAAATTATTTTTTTCACACTTTTATAATAAGGCTTGGGCCTTACAGGGTTATCCAAAGAGATCCGAATTGCTTGAGAAAGGTAACCGAATGCTGAAAATCAGCGTTCGGTTGCCTTTCCTGGCCATACGGCTATCCAGAGAGCAGGCAATTCGCCAAATCCTGGCGAATTGCCTGCACATACGGTGCCTGTTCGGTGCCTGTTCGAGGGCAGTGAAATCCCCATAAAAAAGCACTGCTTCGGCTATTCAGAGAACACAAACCAGCAGTGAAAGGTTTCCCTAATGCCCTGCCATTCGGTGGTTTAATTCGGCAAATTTATTCAGGAGTATCCCATAGGCTTCAATGTTAAAAATATTCCCGATTTAATTCAATATCTAATAAACCATTCATTGTAAAATTATGCAGCAAAAAGTCTCTTTATTTATAGATTTTTTAGGATACTTTAAGCATTTTTCTGATTTTTTTTTTTTAAAAGTCAGATTTTTTTTGATTTTTTCTTTAAGTTTACTTATTTTTTCTGTAACAGCCCTTTTTATTATCATTCCCTGGACCTCCTGTGTAAATTTCAGACATTTTCGCTCAGTAGTTTCTTTGCAAACAGCGTTTCATTTTCACAGATTCATACAAATGGTTTTGCTAATTTATTCACTGCCTCCTCTGCGTCTCAGCTGCTTCGGCTGTGTGTGATTCGGCTCCTGTTCGGCTGCTTCGCTGCGTGTGATCGGCTCCTGCTCGGGTTTTTTCGAAGGTTAATCCAGATGTTTTTGCTTGTTTTCGGCGTGCATTCGGTGGGTTTTGCGGTTAGTTTTCGGTGGGTTTACGGCAGCTTTTCCCTGCAATTCGGGGACCCTGTGCTGTTTGCTGAATACACCGCAGGGTCACCGAAATGCAATCGGCAACAGGAACCGAATTGAAGAGAACGAAAAGTCACCGAATGTGCGGTGACTTTTCGAATCTCTTTGGATAACCCTGACTGTGTTTTATATATTCTATGGGGTACTCTTATTAAAAAATATTAGAAATGGGAACCTGTTACTTTATTTTACGGGAAATTACGGGATTTTAGCAAAAAAAAATTGTTATTGCAGCATCATTGTTCACATTATAATTGAAATAGGAACAATATTGCTGTATTAATAAATAAAATTAAAAAAATAATGACCGTTTTATATTTTATTTATTTTATTATTAGTATTTTTTTTTAATTTTTGTTTACTTGTAACATTGTCATATTTTAAATAATTGGAACGGCCATGCTCTGACCTTTCCAATGATATATAAAAATGACCCTCTAGCGGCCACCGATTGGGAGATACAGTGGTCATTTTGACCTCCTTATCTCCACTTGGCAGCTAGGGAGTTAACTGCCCAGCTGACATCATCGCGCATATGGCGATTATGTCAGTGGGCGGGAGGAGGCCCTAGAGGTTTGGCTGACATCCAAGATGTCAGCCTCCTCCAGGAGAAGACCGCGATCTGGCAACTAAGGGGTTAAAGACAGGCACCACTGAAAAGGGCAGACTGTGCCCTTGTCAGCTGTGCTTACCTATTTTTTAAATCCCGGCTGATTGGGAGGGAGAGGGGTCCGAAAGACTCACCCTCCCTTTCAGACTCCCTCCCGGCAGTGCCAGGGGGTGCCTGAAAATGACATCATCTAACCCGGTGCAATGACATCAGTGCACGCGGGAGGGGGCTTAAAAACAACGCCTGACTTACATGAAGTCAGATCACTGTGGGACTCTGGAGGGGAGAGGTGAGTATAGGAGGGAGAGCCCTCTTAGTGGAACACATATGGGGAATGTCCTACGCATATAGGGGGAGACTCCCATGATGTTCCCCACACGTCTTTCCGCAGTGAAGGGGTTAAAAATTATTAAATACCATAAATAACTGATACAGATACATGCTTGTCCAAGATTCTAACTGGGAGGGGGCTAATGATTCTCTATTCACACATACATTAGCAACATTGTGTGGGATAAAACTACTTACCACATATACTTAACCTTTAATTAAAAACAGTTGACCCCAGTTCAATAAATGGAGTGGCAAACATCTTTCTCAAAGTGCTACGTTACATTTCCATGACCTCTTATTTATTTAATTTAGTACTTTTTTTTTAACTTTCAATTTACTCATGGGGAAGTAGGATAATTTTTATCTCATTTAGCAATCATTTAATGACATAATTACCAGTATTATATAAATTAATTGATTCATTGTAATCTCAAACAGACAACATAGCATTTCTGGCTAAATATCTTTTATTATCATTATAATTTTTATTATTTCTATGGGCAGGATGAGCATAATCTAAACCTATTGACAGAATTCATACTGTGAATATCATGTGAAGAGTCCTAAATATTGTATCGTTTATGCTGTATACAAATATTCAAATGTATAGGTATGAACAGATTCATGCAGGTAAATTTGTATTCCAAAAGAATGTAAACCTGTTATTTTTTTTATTTTTAGTTTATTAAAATGAAATGTAATCTTCTCAAGGGCACAATGTGAAAAAATGTAATTACAAACATATCAACTGGCAAAAAAATAAGCATGCGTTCACTAAATCAAGAAATGTATACAGACAAAAATAAATCAATGCAATACTGCAGTTACGTCCTTATTAATAGGATTTAATTAATTCCCATGTAATCTGATAGCATAAAATTTGTGGATTTGTGTGACTGATTGACTGGATTGGTTTGAGCATTTTCTATAATGCTCACAATGCTCATTAGGTAACAAAGCTAATTTAAATGGAAATTGACCAACATCAAATATATTCAGAAAGGAAACATGATTGCAATACACTAAACAAGCTATGAAGTGCAGCTGAGTGTGGCAACGATTATCAAGGGACAGTATTACTGACTACTGGACAAGTAAACAATTAACTACCAGATAACAATGCTGTTTCCTCATCATCATGCCTAGATTTATTTTTAATTTAGTTCATTATTATAGATGGTGCCACATATACTACATTTTCTACTCTGTATAATTAGTCATATATTTTAAGGGATATATTATTTTGAGCGCTATCAATAATTAACAAGTACATATATAATTGTTGAGAATTACTAGAATTACTAAAAAAAATTATTCAGTGAGCACTAATAACTATAATAAATTATAATTAAGCTCTTACATGCTGTAAAGTACAAATGTGGTCATAAAACTTCCCCTTCCTACTTCAGAGCTACTTTGTCACCAATATATGGAACTCCGCCTCCACCTCCATATTTCAAATACTAAAGAGTTAAACAGAAAACTAAATAATTTTAAGAGTTAATAGATCCATGATAAACTATGACTGTTACTTATACTTTTCAGTATCAATAATAATTAAAAGAGGCCCATCTAACTATTTGCCAGCTCAGGTGGAAGCATTCTATACTAGAAGCAAAATTAATAATCTTGAGCTAAGCATTATTGATACTGAAAGATACTTGAACCCAGGACATACTTGAAAACGAGAGAAATCTCAATGTATCCTTCCTGGTAAAATCCTTTATAAGTAAATATATATTCTTCTTAGTTTAACAATAGTTCTAACGGTCTTAGCACCTCATAGGGAAGATTAAGGGTATACAATTTGAGATAAATTTGTTACTGCACATCCTTCTTGGGGTGTTCTTAAATTCAGATTATAGTAGAACATGATTTGAATAGAGTTTAACCCTAGGAGGACTGTTGAAACCGTAAGAAACAATCTACTCAATACACTAATTGAGTGATTGAATAATAAATTAACCTGGGATAGGAGTAGTTGTTTACTGTTGGCTGAATTACTGGGAAGTATATATGTAACAATAGTATTTTACTGTACTGGTTTTCATGTTTCATATTTGTTATATTTTCTTTCTGCACATTTGTTGTATTTATATTGTTTTAATATCAATAAAGGTTAAGTTTTAATATTTACTTTTTAATATTGGTATCACTCCATTTTAGCCTTTTGTAAGGCAAGTTTGAAGTGGTCTGTCTTGGGCTTATCCACCCCTTTTCTTTGTTTGGGGTGATTTTGGATATAGATTTACTCTTGAACTGCGGGTTTTCTTAGAACTACCCTCAATATCCCAATTAGGGGTTTGTCTTGTGTTGTAATTAAGAGAGTGGGAATTAAAGATTTTTTTAAAGCGTAGAGTCTTGAGAACAGAATAAGAAACAATATTGGTGTGCCTGGTTGAATTTAAGGACCATGACTACTCAACATGCTAAGTTAACCAGGTTGGACAACAATTGTCTTTATTGCTTATTTTAATTACCATGCTCCTGCATGATTTTATGATGCTGTTATTACTAGACTTGCAAATTTTTTGTAATTTTTTCTGTCTGAAAATTACAATTGATTTGCTTTGTTTGACTTATTAGACCCGTTAACACAATTAATTAATTCCTCCCTTTACCCACTTTACATTTACAGCATCAAGAAAAAGTATGAGAACATTAAGGAACTAATTGGTTTTCTACATGAATTGGTCATAAAATGTCATCTCATTTTCATCACAAACACAAGTATAAACAAACATAACGTGCTTAAGCTAACTACACACAATAAGATAAAAAAATGTATGTCTTTACTGAACACATCCCATCAAACGTTTACAGTGCTGTGGAAATAGTTAGTTCATCCTTTTTTAGCAGCTATATCCTCAACCAAACATTTCTAGTAGGTGCAGTTTAGTTCTGTACAATGTTCAGGAGGAATTTTGGATAGCTTTTGCTTACAGAACTGCCACAGCTAATAATATGTCTATATTCTTAGGATGTGTGAGGTAAACATCTCTTTTGAGGTCATTCCAACGCGTTTCTCTATGGTGATAAGGTCTGGCATCTGTCAGGGCCAAACAAAAAGGTGGACTACTGTATATATTTCTTAAGGCAATCTGTCATAGATTTACTTCAATGTTTAGGTTCCCTTGTCCTCCTGCATCACACAACATCTACTAAGCTTCATTTGGCACACAGCCACCCTGATATTATCCTGCAGGTTATCTTTCCACTATAAATTATATACAAAGAATAATAAATTTTTAATTCACATATGGCTATATTACAAAGATGGTGCTAACTTAACCAGAGCTGTTGTAAACTTAACGGACTCTATTACATTCTCCACGCAAATTGGTACGCGCAGCGCAATTTGTTTTGCACGCAGAGTTAAACGTTAACGCGCGTAAATTAACGCTGGTATTACGATCCGAGAACATTTTTTCAGCCGTCAAAAAATATCGTGCATAAAAAAGACGCGCGAAAACAAGCGCAAATTAATGCTGCCCGCAGAAATCGGTGGGCAGACTGTTTTTTCACGCGATTCAGCCAATCAGAATTAAGAACCACAATTGTCTCCCGTTCAGTTTTTGCACCTGCCAAAATCAATCTGAGTATATATGCTGCAGCAATAGAAAAAACACGCACAACCGCTCTCTTTTATTGTTTGGGTATGTGTAGAATGTGTAACTATACTGTGCTGTATTTTTTTTTCATGCTGGTGTTTTTCGTTTCGGCCAGAACGTTCAGATTTGACATTAACACCAGCTTTTCAAAGACGTTAAAATTATGCGCGCAAATGTCGTTCGTAAAAAGTTGCGCATCGATTGTAATACCAGCTGTGTACCAGCGCACGAACGCATTTGTGCTCACAATGTTAAGAATGGGATGCGCGCACGAATGTTTGCTCGTGCACGGTAAGTCGCGTTAGACGTTAACATGCATAGTATGCGCGAACGTCGTAATTTGACGGTCAGTGCAGAGGGTTTTTCCCCTCGCGTTAATGCGTTTTTGCGCAGAGAATGTAATAGAGCCCAACAACTCCATAAATTATAATGGTTCTGGTAAGTTTACAACAGCTCTGGTTAAGTTAGTACCAACTTTGTAATATAGCCCATAATATTTAAAATAGATTTATAATGTATATTTAGCAATAAATAAAATATTACACTCAGTCTGTTGATGTAATATACACTTTATGATAGGTGGTAGTAACATATACCCACTTTAAGTTAGAACACATTCACGTAATTAATCTTCACACTAAAGTGTGAACAGGAAATTCCCAACAAATAAATATATATTAATTATCTATTGATGTGATATGTATTGTTTTAAGTGTCAATAAAATGTTTATTAGAAATGTCTGGGAAGGGAATAGTTGAGTTTTGGCAATAATACAGTTTGGAAATCCATGCAATCAGTGTAGATAACCCAGCATCCACGTTCCACGATGGAGCACATCGTTTGAGCATGCGCAAGATGGAAGACGCATTTGAGTCCTTCCACGTTTCAGAGTGAGACACAGGATGGGCATGTGTCATGGAGAGGATGGACGCAATCAACAGCGGCTGCTTTAGGTTATGGATATGGGACGGACTATTTATACAGCAACAGCGGCATGGAATTAGATACCGATTCCAGCTGATGAAGCCACAGACAATTTAGGGCGAAACACGTTCTGGTAGCTATATTATGATTTTAGTAAACACAACGTAGGACTACTGTGGCGCTAAGAGAAGGATAGGGTATATGTATACAAAAGGGAGCTGCTAGAATCCTATAAAGTTAGTCTGTCCAACTAACAAGCAAAGATAAATATACAAACACAAAAATAAGGACAGCGCTCCCACGAAAAGTTATATCTTTTCAACCAAAAAGAGATGGCGACAAAAAATCTTTCTGCTTTTTAACTGCACAGTCTATTATTTACTACAAAAGTCTTAGTGAAAAGAGAAGAAAATAAATAAATAAATAAATAAAAAATAAAAAAATACCTCAAAGGAAAAGTCACCAGTAGAGAAGAAATCTTCACACGAATATATAAATGGGACCACTCCCTCGAACTTTTTCAGTTTCTAGGATCGTCTATTCATCCAATAAAGGGCTCCAAACATTCAATTCGCCCTCCTGGTATGTATCCACAGTGGAAAGGAGCCTCAGCACAAGATCCACACCTCCTCCAGAGATGCACAGGGAACACTGATGAATCCCTGGGTGGGGTTAACTGTTGCGTTGCTGCAGGGATCTCTTCAGATAATTCCTCAGAGAAAACAAAAGAACAATAGTGCAGCCAGTTTTTACAGGGACAGAGTCTAAAAACTTTATATGGTAATAAACGTACCCTGTTCAGAGCCTAGCCTGGCTCGGGGAAAACTCGCATAGGGTTGTAAGAAGTGGCGCAGCCCTTAAAAAGCCATCTCAGTTTAGAGTCATCAATGTAGTCAGCAAGTGAAAATAATAAAACATTTATTCCAATAATATGAAATATCAGTGATAAAAAAGACAGGAACCAGACGCGTTTCACGCTTTACAGCGCTTCTTCAGTGGTAAAACAGACAAACAAGGGTACATTTCAAAAAAGGGGTTCATTATATACCCAAAGACATTTAGTAAATGAGCCAGTATTTTTGTTTTAGTTTTGGATCATTTCAGACAGTTTTTCTTTCATTTCAGATCATTTCGATTCAGTGATTCGGATCGATTCGGCGATTCGGATCATTTCGGCGATTCGGATCATTTCGGCAATTCGTATCATTTCGACGATCCGGCTCATTTCGACAATCCGGCTTATTCCAGCTGATTTGGCTCAGTTGGTGTTTCGCTCTTTTATGAGTTATATAGTAATAATAGGTTTATCTGAATGGTGTCTTCCACTCTCAGCAGTTCTGGATCATGTCAGCAATCCGGCCAGCAGCTCCTAGTTTCCTGCCCTTACCGTAATAGGAAGGTTAAAATAGCTTTTAATGAGTGTATATAATAAAAATATATATGTATTGTATAAAATAAATCCCAACGTGTTTTGTCCCTATCCGAGACTTCACCAGAGAAAAAACAACCCTTTCTACCTTCCATCAGTCCTTAAATACTCTAAAAAAAACATTCAGAAGTGCCTGATTGAACACACAACGATTCCAATATGGCGCGGGCGCATACGCTGGAGATTACTCTATACCCAGAAGTGATTATCAGCAGTTCTAATTGTTTTCTTAATTGGTTTTAGAGTATTGAAGGACTGTTGATGATGTTCATGATGACAATAGTTGGGTAGGTGAAAGGCATGAGATAGGCTTGCATTGGCAGAATTGCATTAAAGAAGCATTTAAAGAAAGGCTTCCTATCCCTTTCCAGCTTAGGCAATGCAACAATTCTTGATTGCAAGTCTTCTGAGACCTCTGCTTTTGGTTCACTTTAACAGATGCTTTTTGTGAAGAGCAAACTCAAACTGTTTGGTTAAAACTATTTAGACTTATAAAAAACACTCAGAGTACCAGACCTCCACTCTCATTTCATTAATTTGGCACCAGGTTTCCAAACTTCCAACTCTAGTTAGCTTTTCTTGAAGTCATTAGCCATGGTTTCTTATGTTTTTCCAACCTTTGCTGTGTATTTCAAGGATATATTCAATATGTAGGAGAACAATACAAAATATGTGTGTTTTTAGTTAAAACAGATTGTGTGTGTTGATTTCTGTAACTGTAAAAACAGATTTTAAGACACATTTATACTTAAATGCAGTCATTTCTAAAAGGGTCACATACTTTTTCTTGGCACTGTCTATATAATTTTATTGTAATGCTTTTTGAACAAAACTGATGAGTTTGTCAAGGCTTCACACATGCAAAGTATCAGTCACTCTAATTCATTTTTTCAGTAGAGATTGTACAACTGTGGCTGAGTAAACTGGAAAGGAAGGGCTGATTTTCTAAACCTTCATTGATTTATGCAATCTCATCCTGCACTTAAGTGGTATCATCTGCTGCTTGTTCCCAAAGGAGAAGCAAACATTGTTTTTCCAAAGAACCTTAGAATATTAAGGCTTTTAACTACTATTTTGTAATGCAAATTTTCTTTAAGATATATGGGAAATTAAATACATATTATTTAACTGCTTACATTTAAAATAGAAAATAGAAAATAAAAATAGACATTACTTGTTACTTTAGAAAAAGATATTATGTAATGCATTTGGAAAATTATGATATATAAAACTGATTTTGCACATATGTATCTATTTTATTTATTACTTCGACTAACGTACCCAGGACATACTTGAAAACGAGAGAAATCTCAATGTATCCTTCCTGGTAAAATACTTCGCAAATAAATAAATAATGCAATGTGCAGTATTGTGCATGGACCTTGTGTGATATTAACTTAAATCTTGTGTTTAACAGCAAAAAATATTAATTTCATATTTGATGATGAGTGGTGATATCAGCAAAATGTTTATGTGGAGAAATCATGATTTATATGGTTAATATTTTCCCTTTCAACAGTGCTTGACCACTAGATAACTTCAATGCAAATGAAACACAGCCAAATGTGACACACATATTATTCTGTTTGTTCTGCCAGTAAATTTCATCATTCTGCAATACAAATTTCTAAGAAATGTCTCAATTCTTTTTTCCTGTATCTTTGCACATGGACTGTAAACACTGAACTGTTTCTCATCTATTTTCTGGAAGAGTACTTGCATATCAAGCTTCATAGTAGCATTTGAGTTTTGTCTTTGTGTACATATAGTATATAAATGTGCTTTATCTTTTTATCTTTTATCTGGATTCAGTGCCTTCTCCATAATCAGATGGTGAAACCGGTACGCAAAGGGGAAATTAGCGATTGCTAATTATTCCCCTTAACGCCCTGGTTTTAGCTCAGGGCACATGATAGTGCCCTTAATTAGGGATGTGCCGAACACCCCCGTGTTCGGTTCGAACTCGAACACCCGAACGGCCGAAAAGTTCGAATTCGAACTCGAACGCAAGTCAATTGGGGTCGAACTTCCGAAAAATGAAAGTGCCCTCCAAGAAGGCATATATGCAAGATATTGGCCATAAAAGGTGTATGGGGGCCTGGGTACTGCCCTGGGGGACAGGAAACAATGGAAAAAAAAGTAAAAAAAAAACTTTTTTAATCCTTTAACTGCTGATTGCTGAGCCATTTCACTGCTGTGCACTGAGCTAATTTTTTTACCACTTTTGCTCATGTTTAAACACGATTTGAAGCCATGGGAAATGTTTGACCAACAATGAGTGGGAAATGTTTGACCAACAAGGAGTGGGAAATGTTTGACTAACAATGAGTGGGAAATGTTTATGAATCCCATAGGCTTCAATGTTAAAAATATTCCCGTTTTAATTCAATATCTAATAAACCGTTTATTATTATATTCTGCAGTAAAGAGTCTCTTTATTTTTTAGATTTTTTAGGATCTATTAAGCATTTTTTGGTTTTTTTTTCTCAAATTTTCGGCAAATGTCCTGAAAAGTTCAAAGTTCGCGAATTTTCGAACAGCCAATGTTCGAATCGAACTTCGAACCGATTCGAACCAGCAGCCCATCCCTACCCTTAATTTGCCCAATTCTATGGATACTTTCCCTGGATTTATCGTTTATTTAGAATAGCCTTATGCCTATCCCATGCCTGCTTAAACTCAATCACTGTTTTAGCCTCTACCACTTCTACTGGAAGGCTGTTCAATGTACCCACCACCCTCTCAGTAAAATAATACTTCCTGATGTTACTTTTAAACCTTTGCCCCTCTAATCTAAAACTACGATGTGAAGCGCTCATAAATTGTTTACGTAGTCCTAAAATGTAACTAACTTATTTCAAAAGTGCTGAATATTATATAAGTGCAATTTATAGAACGTCTTCTTTTACTGAATAAACTATGGGCTCTATTACACTCTTCACGCAAAAATGTGCACCTGCACAAAAATGCATTAACGCGAGGGGCAAAACCCTTCGCGCTGAACGTCATATTACGACGTTTGTGCAAACGATGCACGATAACGTCTAACGCGAGTGACTCTGCGCGAACCCTGCACGAGCTCAAGTTCGTGCCCGTATCCCATACTTAACATTGTGAGCGCAAATGCGTTTGTGCGCTGGTACGCGGATGGTATTACAATCGATGCGCAAATTTTAACGGACAACGTTTGCGCGCATAATTTTAACGTCTTTTAGAAGCTGGTGGTAACTGCAAATCTGAACGTTCTGGCCGAAACCAAATACACCAGCCAAAAAAAATAAATACAGCACAGTATAGTTACACATTCTACACATACCCAAACAATAAAATTGAGAGGTTGTGCATGTTATTATTATTGCTGCAGCATATATACTCAGATTGAGTTTGGCAGGCGCAAAAACTGAACGGGAGACAATTGTGGTTCTTAATTCAGATTGGCTGAATCTCGTGAAAAAACAGTCTGCTCACCGATTTCTGTGCGCAGCGTTAATGTGCGCTCGTTTTTGCACGTCTTTTTTACGCGCAATATTTTTTGATGGATGAAAAAATCCGCTCGGATCGTAATACCTCCGTTAATTTACGCGCGTTAACGTGTAACGCTGCGCGCAAAAAAAATTGCGCTGCACGTATGAATGTGCGCAGAGAATGTGCTCTATGTGCTCACAAATGAACAATATTGCATGTGTCATTGCACATTGCATGAATTGCATCATTCTGTGAGGGTGGTTTTGTTTTTTAAACTGTAAACATTCAGCACAAGAGAACTTGTGCATAAAAACTTCACTTTTATTATAATTATATTGGTTGATGTTAAAGTAATGTGTAGGTTGCTTACTCTTGAGAAGATATATAACCATATAACCATGACATGATACTAAAAACCTATTTGAAAGACTTGAATATGTTGACTGAAATTGTCTAAACAGCACCAAATTATGAGAATATAATATTAAAATAGCTGACTACAGATTTTTCCCCAAAATATTTTAATTAATAGATCTCTTGAACGTGAAACGTTACATATGGTCTATTATTATGGCGTCTAGCAATTAAATTATAACATTGCTGCTGTGCTTTGAAGGAAAGTTAGATAACATATCTAACCTGCCACCTGTCATAACATTTCAGATTAAGCTCCTAGCAAAATACTTACACATGCAACAGTTAAATTACACAAAAACAAACAACACCAATGATGGGAAAAGGTGTGGGTGATCACCTGTAACCCAAAAAGAGTAGTACTGCAGAATATGCTGGCGCTTTATAAATAAAGAATAATAATAATAATACTTCCCCATGGGAAGGATTGAACCTATAATAAATTATCAAACAAACAAACAGACAGGAGTAAAGAATGGCCTAAAGTCATTTAGTACCAAATGGGGAAGACCAATTGTCTTCCCCATTGTGTACTAACTACTAAATGGCTTTAGGTCATTCTGTACCTCTGTCTGTCTGTTTGTTTGTTTGTTTGAACAGTTAAATTAACATGTTTCATTAACTTTTACCCATGGGTATGTGTTTTACTTTATTTATAAATTAATTTACTAGGATTATGGATGGGGCCACTAGAAAAAATGTAGCTATGGGTATGTTTATTAACTATGTATATATCAGGTGCCAGACAAATCCCTACAGCCTGGTTCCCTAATGCCAACATCTCGATGGCCAACTTCCAGACAGAACAAGTGCTGGACATACCAAGTTCCCTAAACGGCTAACTTCCAGACATTCAAAATACCAGTGGCTAACCCTAAAACTAACACCCTAACCCCAGGTTTAAGGGGGTTAGGGCTAAGTTTAGGGGGTTAGGGTTAGGGCTAGGTTTAGGGGGGTTAGGGCTAGGTTTAGGGGGGTTAGGGCTAGGTTTAGGGGGTTAGGGATAGATTTAGGGGGGTTAGGGTTAGGGCTAGGTTTAGGGGGCTAGGTTTAGGGGAGATAGAGGGTTAGGGCTAGGTTTAGGGGGTTAGGGAGTAGGGTTAGTGTTAGCCACTGGGATTTTGGATGTCTGGAAGTTGCCCATCAGGGAGTTGTCTGTGTAGGGAAGTTGGCCCTCGGGATTTTGGCATTAGGGAACCTGGTTGTAGGGATTTCGACCCAAACCCGTATATATCATTTATCGCCATTCATTGGGGATTAATAATTGATTTATCCCTTTCATTGTTGAGGATGTGTAGAACACATCTTCTGAACCCTTGCATTCCTCTCCTCCATGTAACATTAGCTCTTGTTTGAAATTCTAGGCAGAGAGTCTGTTAAAAAATGTAAACTGATTCGAGGGTGAGGGCACTTTCAGCCCTTCCAGAAGGCAGTATAAGTGGATGCCGTAGATCGCCGGAGAGCGGGAGGGTGCAAAATTCATCACTCACTAAGCAGCTTTTGTTTGGTTATGGGAGCATCAGACATTTGAGGCTAAAAGTGGAGAATGAGCAATGCATCCTTGCCAGTGTACTAAAAACCATTGCACCAACTCTGGTGGAGGTTCTTGTATTCTAGAGTGAACATTTCATCCTCCTATAACCTCCAGAAATGAGTCACCAAACTTTGGAAAGAGAGAGTCTGCTCTTTCTAATTAGTTGTCACTTGCTAATATAGAATGTGGTATTGTTATTGAATTACAAGCTAACCTGGAGGAGTAATCTGCTGTTTAAATGAGACTTTGCATTGCTGTAATGCAACCACTGTCTCCCCCACTGCTTCATCTACTGAGACAGGTTATTCTATAATGTTCAAAGTATTGAAGATCTTATTTAAAATTATGAGTGATTTGCCTCTCTGAAACAAAAGATCACCTCTCGAATAGGTGTTTTTTCTCCTTGCTGATGGCAGAGGATATTTTATTGTGATGGGGTGTGCACTAAAGCACCTTTTATTTCCTGCATTGAATTTAGAGGGGAATGAGAGCCTTTATTTGAAAGAAAAAAAATCCCTTTTTAAGTGATTGGTCACACCAGATAATTTGCAGATAATTACCAAAGTTGATGTGATAATATTATGGGTGTTGTTTTTTAAGGGATCCTATCTACCCTCTGAGAGCACTATTTGTAGGTACCTGGTTTAGAAAGATTCAAGCAGAGCCTTTAGAATTGGGGTTCACACCGTGTACCTATTGTCAGGGGACCATTTAGCAATAGTTATCCCCTAATAAAGTTCAGGAGTATGGGTATTTCTTATGATTCCCAAAATAACACATAGAAGGGGGTATGCATGAGACCTCTTAACTGACAGCAGGATTCTTCTCTTTCAAACACTTAACCCTGTGTCTAATCAGTGGTCAGTTGATTGTCATAACAATGACAAATGCCTTAGAAATATTATTATTAGATTTTTAAAGGGGTTCATATCACAACCTTCTTGCAGAAATATATCACAGAACCCCTATTTGACAGAGGTGCTTCTTTTTCATATACTGTAGATGTTATGTGACCATCACAGTGATAGTGATCATGTCAGTAAATGCCGCAAAACTTGTGGTTTTGTTTTGGGGCTCAAATTTAATGTTTTTTTATGGGATAAAAAGTTGTAGACATATAAATCAATAATAGTGAGTGTAAATAAAAGTGAGTGTAAATCTAGTAACTGTAAATTTCTACCTTGGATTCTTTTGGTGAATGTAGTTTTATGATTGGTGTGTATTTTTTATTTTTATTGCTAGTTTTGACAGCAGTATGAGTGCTACTACAATGTATAAATAGCACGTATCACTACTGTGGTAAATAACTTTGTAGTTTTAAAATGTAACCAATGTTTCTTATATTATCAAAGCTCTTTTTCTGTATAAATGGAAATAAGTGTCTTTTAATCTGAAAGAGTTTATCTACAAAACATGAAATAGTATTTCTTTTCACTTAAAAATGGCCACAACATTTTTTGTAAAGATGGTGTGATGCTAAGTGTAGAAACATAAAATGTAAATATGAAATATTTAGAGAATGATGACTCTTCTGCCTTTGATTAGGATAAACACTGTCAAACAGACCCCAAATGTAGCTTTCTTGTAGCCTTTGTTTAAAAATACATTTTTAAAATGTATCTTTATTTAAAGAATTCTTTGTTTTTGGCACCTTTGCCAAGGGATTTATTTTCCTGTGTTTATTTTTTGAACGTTAGCACAATATCCGTCCATTAAATGTGTGACTGTGAGCAAGCCAGCTTTGTGGTTCAGTGGAAATTGATGGAAAAGATTTACAGACCTTACATGAGCTATAGAAAGAACCTGCAATCAATAACCACTTTAGCTTTTGCCATTTCTTTTTTTTTTCGTGATCTTTTTTTCCTACGAACTAAAATAAAGAAATATTATGTTAGGGCAACACACTGTGTAGCACAATTGTAATGTAAATCTGTTACTACGTTGTTTGGATTAAATGTGTCTTCATGTGCAAACGTTTTCATATGTATTAGAGACAGTGTGTCCATAATTGTAGTTTGTAGCAAGCATTCGTAATAACTGTTTAATCTGAAGTAGTCTGACAGCTGGCTGCCAAGATGAGAGTTGTTACCAAGGAGCTTTGGAAGCACTCAAAGAACATCCACAACATGCTGATTTATAGCAGCAGTGTTGAGCTGCACAATGTCAGCACCTCTTACTAACGCAATAATAAACAGGAATGATATGGTTTATTTTTCTGTATGAAATCGTCAGACTATGCAATGAGAGCACAAAACCAATGGGGGATAATAATGTGGTTCCTAAGGGAGCTGTAACTGCAGCTGAGCAATTTTTATTGGCAAAGATTCTCTGAAAAAGGAATATATAATATAGTCGTTTTAGAGCTAACAATATTGCTGTGGATTTTGGTTAGCAGCCATGAATATGATTTTGTGGTTATGGAATGTTATTGTTCATTCCTTTCCACAGATTAATCATAAAAACGTAACCGTTCCATGCGGGATCATGTCTTTCATGCAGGAATTACTCATATTTCTTCAAATGCAGATAAATGGATAAAACCTTTCAATATGTTTCTCTCTTGTTTTGTTTATTCAAATTGGCTACAAAAGTTATATGATCCATTGGTATGTTTGTCTACTTTCCACAATCTTTTGTCTTTTTTTTTCTATCTAACCATCTATTTTTCTATCTATTTATTGTGTTAATTTTCTATGCCGTGGTTTTTACGGATTATGCCATTATTGAATGAGATTACAAGTTTTTTAAATACAGTAGCAAAAAAAAGTATGTGAACTCTTTGGAAATAGTTTTTATTTCTGCATGAATTGTTCATAAAATACCGTAAGTATCACCTTCTGGAGACCATAGGACTCCATGGAGGGTTGCTCTTCTGGGCCACAAACTCAGAGCATTTAGCACCAGATTTTAGGAGTAGCTAAAATGTTGCCTTGCACGTCCCTGCGGTTATTAGCGCTAGGACTTTGTAATACCTTACTTATTGAAACACTAATTCATGATAACGCTCCCCATGTTAAGCATAGGATGAGCCAAGTACAGTAAGCTCACAGAAGCTATTGCAAAAACCGATGCGCTAAGTGATTTCTTACAGGTTAACGTCAGGAAGATTACATGGGTGCATGCGTTAAAGTCACTTATCCAGGTGTGAACGCTTGAAAAAGATAGTGGAGATAGCCAAAGAATAAAATAAAACTTAGCTTTTAATCAGAAATGCAGTAAATTAATGCTTTCAAAGCTGTTTTGCGGTAGGCAGACAGACACAGTCGCAGTGCTTACCTGGGACAAACAGAACATATACATGTCTCAGGGGAGGCAGGAACATAAGTAAAATAAAGGTCACTACAAAAAAGAGGCCATAAAGCAAGCTTGGGAGTATGCCAGATTGGAGATACTAGCACAATACTGGACCCTCCCTGGAAACTGATATAGTGAATAAAAGGCAGTGTGGAAACATTGCTAGTATCAAATATAATAAACAGAAACAGGCCTTCGAGCGTCTGTGGGTATAGGAAAGTATGAGAAAACACACAGCCTTTATGAAGAGCCCTATCAGGAACAAACAATACAGGCTTAAAAACACAAAAAAAACAACACAAAAAACAGCCTGGCCTCAGTGCATTGAAACTGAGCTAGTTGCCTAAATAGGGAGCGCTCCCAGTAGGTAAGGAATATTTCTATCAAGCCAGAAAAAACACAGTTTCCAGAGCAAGGATGAAAGGGTCCCTAAAACATAAAGAACTAAATGAACATCTCTATTGGGTGTAAACCAGCATCATCAGGAGCAGAGTGCAGGCTAGTTATTGCATCGGCTTGAGAGTAAGAAGTGAAAACACGTGAACGCTTACATATCCGAACGATAACTTTAGCATTCACAAGGGAATAGAGCCCCAAGTGTTTCTAATAGCTGAGTGTAGATTAGACTTGCACAACGTTCAGGAAGAATTTTGGAACACTCTTCTGTATACAGCTACTTCAGCTAAACCACATTCTTAGGATGTCTTGTGTGAACAGCTCTCTTGAGGTCTTCCCACAGCATCCAGGTTTCCAAATTCCAACTCTAACAATCTTTTGTTGATTTTTTTCTCATTGCATTAGTTGATAGAATCCTGGTATGATACAATCTTAGACAGTACATGCACATATGATTAATAAATACAGGATTATCCAGATTGTTGCACCAAAAAATGGGAATGAGGGACTAAGACTAGATTACATTCAACAACTGCTAATAATATTAAACCTACATTAAAATATTTTATTTATTTATGCCATAGTATAACCGCTATATGACCAGTACATGGAAATTATACTCTCCCGATGCTGGAATTTGCATTATATAATCTCGCACTCACAGACAGCAGTTTTGTTACTGTCAACTACTCTTAACCCCTTCAATACCAAGTGCTTTATGTTGAAAAAATATTATCACTATATTTATTTGAAACATGGGAGGCAAAGTTAATAATCATATGTAGGGGAAAATGGCAATTTTGCATAAAATTTTTATTCTGCAATTAAAATATGTAAATTTGCTCATCTTTACTTTGTCATATATTTATTTATCCATTACAGCAATATTGCTGAATTGACAAGTCCAAACGCTAGATGGTGTCCATTATCTTGTACAACTTCAAATGGAGTCTGCATTATTTGCATACAGTAAAAACGGGGATTATCTGCAATAAAAACAAACAAACAGAGGGTAAAACCCCTTACACCTGAGTGCTATATCCACGCTAATTTTGCACTCACAAATGGCAATTCAATCAGGTATGTAAGTGACCAATGAGGATCCAGTTTCTCCTTTAGATTATTTTCATTTTCTCATGTACCAATTCATCATAATGGGAGAGAAAAAAATGCAATAGTGAAAGACCACAGCAACAATTTAACCCCTTCACTGCTGAGCCATTTTACTTTTTAAAAAACACATTTTTATTTTTTTTATTATTATTGTTGTTATTTTGTTTCTTTACATTAAACATGGTTATGGTTGATATCATTTTAAAAGCCATGCTCTGGCCTTTCTCATGATACCAAACATGACCCTGCTAGCTGAAAACAGTCGGGAGATATCAGGGTTCAAACAAACCCCTATCTTTTCTTAGGAGTCAATAAGGACGTTCCCCTCATGGGGAAAAGGGTGAAGGGGTTAAAACAATCCTCATTTATTGCGCGTACATCATTATAAATTTAAAATCGCATATAAAAAGTCACCCAGTTCCAGAGGTACACATCAGATTCAAAACCCAAGTTCCACGGTTCCAGGGTCCACCACTCGACGCGTTTCGTCCTTTCACTATTGCATTTTTTTCTCTCCCATTATGATGAATTGGTACATGAGAAAATGAAAATAATCTAAAGGAGAAACTGGATCCTCAGTGGTCACTTACATACCTGATTGAATTGCCGTTTGTGAGTGCAAAATTAGCGTGGATATAGAACTCAGGTGTAAGGGGTTTTACCCTATGGTTGTTTGTTTTTATTATTTGCATACAGGCAGAAATGGCCTTTGTGTGAAATTTGACAGACATATAAGCTAGGAATCTGACCATTTTTTATATATATGAGGGTTATTCAAAGAGATTTGAAAAGTCACCGCACATTCGGTGACTTTTCGTTCTCTTCAATTTGGTTCCTTTTGCCGATCCCATTTCGGTGACCCTTGTATTCAGCAAACACCACAGGGTCCCTGAATTGCAGGGAAAAGCTACCGCAAACCCTGACGAAAACGAACCGCAAAACCCAGCGAATGCACGCTGAAAACCACAAAAACATCTGGATTAACCTGCCGAAAACCACGGAAAAACCCGAGCAGGAGCCGATCACCCGCAGCGAAGCCGCCGGAAAAAGCTGAGACCGCAGACAGAGCAAAGTGAATAAATTAGGAAAACAGTTTGCATGAATGTTTGAAAAGTGAAACACTGTTTGCAAAGAAACTACTGAGCGAAAATGTCTGAAATTTACATATGAGGTCCAGGGAATGATAATAAAAAGGGCTGTTACAGAAAAAATAAGTAAACTTAAAAAAAACCCAAAAAACTGACTTTTACAAAAAAAAATTCAGAAAAATGCTTAAAATATCCTAAAAAATCTATAAATAAAGAGACTCTTTACTGCAGAATTTTATAATGAACAGTTTATTAGATATTGAATTAAAACGGGAATATTTTTAACATTGAAGCCTATGGGATTCTCCTGAATAAACTTGCCGAATTAAATGACCGAATGGCAGGGCATTTCGGGAACCTTTCACTGCTGGTTTGTGTTCTCTGAATAGCTGAAGCAGTGCTTTTTCATGGAGTTTTCACTGCCCTCGAACAGGCGCCGAACAGGCACCGTATGTTCAGGCAATTCGCCAGGATTTGGCGAATTGCCTGCTCTCTGGATAGCCGAATGGCCAAGAAAGGTAACCGAACGCTGATTTTCAGCGTTCGGTTACCTTTCTCAAGCAATTCGGATCTCTTTGAATAACCCTGTATATGTGGTGATCATAGTGACATTATATTGCAGCTTCCTAAAAGAAATACTAATATAATACAAAAATAATATCAGTTTGAGTTGTCCTTGGGCAAAGACACCTAACATACTTGTCACCCAGGACATACTTGAAAACAAGAGAAATCTAAATTTATCCTTCCTGATAAAAATACTTTCTAAAAAAGAAATTAACAATAAAAAGAATAATAATAATGACTACGTATGGAGTATGGAGTTTCAGTAAGCCAGTGTGTTACAGAATATATAACCACAAAGGTTTGGATGATAAAATGTGGAAAAATAATTTTACATGTTGTAAATGAATAATAGCAAAATACATAATTGATGTAGCATTCTGACATGACATATTCACATAGTAATAATATGTATTGACTCTGCTGAGTCTGAAGAAAACACTGATATATGTCTGGGCCCTACAATAAATCAAGTTTGAGAAAGGTCTTTCTTTACCGAAATGTTGCATGGACTTTTCCATCAATAAAGCTCCTTGAATTGCATTTTAGTGCCTGGTATCTAAACCTTTTTTTCTTTGGATTGAGTTTGCCACTCAGATACTATGAGCTCCTTGGTTATTTCTGAACCTGTTTGTATCAACACACGTGAGTGGAAACCCTGTTTTATTTATCAAGCACGGACAACGACATAAAATACAGAAAACGCCAGAAAATTACAAAAATACTGACAAATATAAACACTTACCTACTGACACACACACACACGGATGTATAAGCAGAGATATTAAAATGCACACAGATATTGAAAGACTACAAACACTGGAAAAGGTGCTGACAAAAGTAGTGTGCGGGTCAGATTCATATCTAACAGCATAGGCGTGCGCACGGGGTGTGCCGGGTGTGCCTAGGCACACCCTAATGCCGGCCCGCGGCACATTCTGGGTCCCGGCTGGCCGCATCCGATGGATAGCCGCCGGGACCCCTCGTCTCCGCGGGCCTGGCGGCAGCCTCCGCTTCCCTGGTGGTCCCTGTGGTTTGTGGGGTGCTGCACTGCGATCTGTACATGGCGCACAGCACATCCCTCACTGACACGAGCGGCCGGCGATCTCTGATGACCTGTCACCTGACCGCCGGCGCTCTGACACAGACAGTAAGCGCCGGCGGTCAGGTGACAGGTCATCAGCGATCACCGGCCGCTCGTTTCAGTGAGGGATGTGCTGTGCGGTCTGTGCGCCATGTACAGAGCGCAGTGCAGCACCCCACGAACCACAGGGACCACCAGGGAAGCGGAGGCTGCCAGGCCCGCGGAAATGAGGGGTCCCGGCGGCTATCCATCAGATGCGGCCAGCCGGGTTACCCCTCTTTGACCTCCCCCCCATCTGTGCCACTGGATCACCAATGATAGATATCCAAACACCCTCCCTGCAAGCAAAAAAAAAAACAAAGGTAAGCAGGAGAGGGTGCAATTTTCATATATCAAAAATATTTTTTAATAGTGTATTTTAAATATTTAAACAGAGTTTTATGGCTGTGGATTCTGTGATACACAAATACTGCTGAGTTTTATGGCTGTGGATTCTGTGATACACATATACTGCTGAGTTTTATGCCTGTGGATTCTGTGATACACTGATACACACTGCATACTGCTGAGTTTTATGCCTGTGGATTCTGTGATACACTGATACACACTGCATACTGCTGAGTTTTATGCCTGGATTCTGTGATACACATACACTGCATACTGCTGAGTTTTATTGCTGTGGATTCTCTGATACGCTCATTCACATTGCTTGGTTTTATTGCTGTGGATTCTGTGATACGCTCATTCACACCGCACATTGCTTGGTTTTATTGCTGTGGATTCTGTGATACGCTCATTCACACCGCACATTGCTTGGTTTTATTGCTGTGGATTCTGTGATACGCTCTTACACGCTGCACATTGCTGAGTTTTATTGCTGTGGAGCTCTGATACACTCATACACGCTGCACATTGCTGAGTTTTATTGCTGTGGAGCTCTGATACGCTCATACACTCTGTATATTACTGAAGGTGTTATTGCTGCGAATCTCTGATATGCTCATACACACTGTACATTACTGTGAGTTTTATTGTTGTGGTTTCTGGGATATGCTCATTCACACTGCACATTAATGTGGGCTTTATTGCTACATACCCCCAGGGTGTAGGGAGGAGGATATATAGTTATGTATGTGAACGTATGGCTTTGTGTATAAATGCATGTATCTGTCTTTAAACAGGCTGCTTTGCGTAAAATTCTGCACCTGTTTCCTTGTCCGGTGTTGCCCCCTTGTCTTGTACCATAAAGGATTGTATTGTGCACAGAAATCACCACAATATCTGCTGCCTGCACTCCACAAAAAGAATTACAGCGAGCGTCTTGGCAGCATCGTGAGGTACAGGTAGGAGACTGTATTGGTACAAGTCAGCAAGAGGTTAAATGGGCCACTTTACTCAAATTTCACTCCCTTTTTAACATTTAACCACTTTGCTGCTGACGACGTGCTGAGCACATCCTCTGATTTCATGTTTGTGTGTAGAGGATGTACTCGGCACGTCGTTGAAGTCTTTGTGAGATCCGTCAGGTCGACATAGTGATTCCCAGAGTGAGACTGAGGGACTTTTTCTCCCAGTCTCCCTCTGCTCCTGGCGGCCAGAAGAGGTGAATGGAGCAGTCGTTCTTTTTGCGGGATGAGAGGTGAGTATCTGATTTTTGGGGGGGGTTCAGCTGTTGCTGACTGATTCTGCAGAAGTGGAATCCATTAGCACCAGGTCCTGGTTGTGAGTAAATGTTCAGTAACCGCAACCGGACGGTAATCAGCGCTAGTAGATTGTAATGCTAATGCTGATTAACACTTTCCACTCCCCATGTTAAGTATAAGGAGCTGAAAAGTGCAAGATTCCAAACGGTAACTGGTTTTCTAACAGATTAGCGTTTGGATTTTAATATGGTGCGCCCGCGCTAACTAACAATCTTTTTAGATGAAAAAATGTGGTAAAATAAATTTACACGCTGCATGTGATCAAAATCCAAATTTAAATTTTTTGATCTAGCATTTTGAGGTGACATGATGTATACCGGGGTCATTGGTCCTCTAGCTCATTTGGAACTATATCTCCTATGTTGCTCGGCCAATAATTAAGATAGATGAGACTCATTGGAAATGTAGTTTCAAAACGTCTGGGTATCGAAGGTTGCTTAACCCCTGAAGCATACACATAGTAATGGTGTGTGTGTGTCGTTGTATGTATGTATGTATGTATGTATGTGATATATATATATATGTGTGTGTTTTGAGCTTTTGGGTGCACACCCTAATGCAATAGGCTGCGCACGCCTATGTCTAACAGGCACTGAAGGATACACAGATATTGACATGTAATGATAAAAACACAGAAACACAGGAGCACACAGCCACTGGCACTGATAGCTGCACGCATACAGAGACACCGCTGGGCACAAACCCTTCATGTGTCAGTCTTATGTGCAAAACCTCTTCTTGTGAATTCCTCAGACCTATTACCTAAGAACACCAATTGCTGAAAACTAGATGTGCATGTGGTTTTTTTTTTCATTTCGTTTCGGCACGTTCGGTTTTTCAAAAGCTTCTTTTCGGATCATTTTGGCCCATTTTCGTTTTGGCTCATTTTGTTTCGGCTCGGTGTTTGTATCAATTATTTTTTCGTGAATTGGGGGAATTTCGGGTCTTTCGGATCATCTGTTCTTTTTGTTTCAAAGGGTCCATCCTTGTTCTCGGATTTTCGTTTTGACTTTAGACGTATGGTATTTCGGATGCTCTGATATTTCGGTCGATACGGTAATGCTGCCGATTTGTTCCATCGGACGTATCGTTTTTATGAAAGATCCTTTTTTTCTTATGAATATGCATTGCACAACTTTATTTAATCCTATAAAATATCAATATCTTGTACTGTTAGACTGGGGATTTAGGGAAAAGCTAATTAAATATTTAAAATAAATATATTATTGATACAGAAAGAAAGCAATGGAACAAGTGAAAAAAGTGACTGATGATACGAAATTACAAAATCAGCAACGGAACCGAAACGGACTCGAAACTATATGAAAATACGTTGTCCGAAATGAACCGAAACGGAACCAAAATCATGAATAGAACGAAAATGACTTGCGATTTTACAAATTTCATGTCCATACGAAATAACGATTTTTTTTCGTATTGGGAAAATTTCAGATGGTGTGTATTCCGTTGCCGGTCCGGTTCGGAACGTCGGACAAATCTGAAGCACTGAAACGGACAGTTTTGTGAGAAAAACAAATCGTTACGAAACGAAGCACACACTCTAGTCTCCATAACAAAGACATGATTGAGTAGCTCACATATGTTAAAGCAGGGGCTTTCTTGAAATTTTGGCCCTTCAGAAAGACAGGTCAGAAGAAAACATTTTATTACATCGCCTAAATATTACACAGTAGCCCCATAAAAATGAATTGCTAATTTGCTGGAGACTTGGGTTTCACAAAACATTAATTTAAGGTTTAGTCTGGAATAAAAAAATACTCACAGCACCTTTCAAAACATGGCTGTGATATGCACTGCTTAACCCCTTCACTACCGAGATCGAGATATCTCGATCTGCTGTTCTGCAGCCCAAAAGCAAATGAAATTTGTTTGCTGCAAACAAATTTAATTTCCTTTTGGGCTGCAGAAGGTGCGCCCAAATTTTAACCCTGTGGGTATAATGCCCAAAGAGCTAAAACTGTGTAAAATCAATTAACTGGATGTCCTGACATTGGACATTCAGCAAGCTAATACACTTGTTGCAGTGAACCACGGGCTGCAACTCAATTTGGCAGTAGATGGCACCATCTTCTGGCCAAGTGTGTAGGTACAGTAAAAGATTAATTGGGAGTATTTCTAAATATGTTTTACAGTATAATTAATTAAAGATTATTTTTCAAAAACCACTGGTTCCTGACAATGTTTTCTTGGAAAATTACTTTGTAGTGAAGGGGTTAATGAACTGGAGTCTCCAACAGCGTTATAAGGCTAGCCCAGTACTGCCAGGAAAAAGGTGGAAGAAAGAGGAGGCCTGCAGCTTTTGTCAGCAGCAGCTGAATATACTGAACTAAACTACTAGTGGCCTGTACATTACCGGGCTGGTTAGCGAGCAAGGCCAGGTGTAATGTACTTCCTACACTCACCATGAGTCAAAAATCCTTGTACCTTGAGAAAGAGTCTGTTCTTAAAATATTGAATCGCACAACCGGGATCAATGTATTTCTTGCTTTGGTAAAAAATTTGCATTAACAGATGTGGTTATTTGCTATGCATATTTAATTATTTCCATTGAGTCAAAATTTACTTTTTGTTAGGAAAGGGGGGTTCGTGAGGGTCCTCAGAATGAGCAACAGCACTAGTGGCCTGCTTTACGGTGGGTGCCCTCTCAGGTCTCACAAGGTTTTAGCTTGCTTGTGCCATTACAGGGACGAATGCTCCATATGCAAATCAGCCTGCTCTCGCCCAAAAAGGGTGGCCAGTACTGATTGCCAAGGATGTCGTCCCTGCACGAGAGGTGCAGCAACCCCCGACGATCGTTTCGGCCTTATTAGGCCTCATCAGGAGGGTATAGCTGACACCCCTCTAAGCACATCAAGCAAAATTTACTTTTTTCAAATTTTGTGCGCACCATTCATTTTTTAAAGAGTGTGGTGTATTATTATGGCCTATCTTATTACCCTTTTCATCCATTATCTAATGGTCCCACATTATTCAACAACATTTGTATAAAATTTGCATCTACTATGTTTTTTTCCAAGGGGTGTAGTTGATTTGTGCAAGTCTGAAACATTATCTTTAAAATATTCCACTTATCGTTTGTGATTTCTCCTGAGAACAGTTCATCACAGTCAATAATCTCTGGAGATGTCCTCAGCCTGTCAAAGCTGGCTTTTCTAATTTTCAGCATATTGATGGAACCATATTATTTTGATATTTATTATTTTTCCTCATATGTCAATCAATTTATTGGTATTTGGAATGTCCCATAATTAAAATTTGAACCAGATGTGTGTTTTTTTGAACTGCAGCGAAAGCTAATTCTTCTCAGATTAATATTTATAGGTTGATGTCAGATACTAATTACAATGTTTTGGACTGTTTAAGAGTCATAGCACCAAACCTACGCCCTAATATCATGCAAAGTGAACAAAAGAGATAACAGAAAAGAGATAATTAATATGGAAATCATATTAATTTGGACATTTTAAATTCATAATTAGAAACCACTTCCTGTTCCGTTCAGTTTAATAGAGCTCTGGCATGTTTCTTCCCAGCAGTCTTTTGAAAGGCATGGAATACATCCTTCAAAAATGTTCAAGCATAACAAAACAGCATGTTTGCTTCATACTTTCCAGCTATTTTCCACCACCCTTTGGCAGCATTTATAAAGCCCTTTACTTGATTTCAAGTAGGTTATTTGCTCCTGTTAGGCAAAGAGAAGACTTATTGAAAACCTAGACTGGTGTATTCTACAGACACGTTGACAGTGTGGTGGAGAATCAGCCACCCTGCTCTTCAAAATACTCCACATAAAAACATGCTTCAGTTAACTTCCCCTAGGGCAGTTTTACCCAAACTTGTCATCAGGACAAATGGGGCAGGGTGCATGGCGGGAATGAAAGACAAGATGGGCACTCGCGAGAAAACCTCTGAACTTCTTTCATCATTTGCTCGCAATGGTTTGGGATAGGCTTGTGCACCGATTTTTTTTTCGGTTCGATTCGGTTCGATTTTTCGGATTTTTAAACTTTTCGATTCGGCTCGTTTCGACCGATTTCGGTTTCGATTCGATTCGGTTCGGCCCGTTTTTCGGGTACATTTTTTTTTCGGAATTTCGACCATTTTTCGTATTTTCGTGTCACTGTGCTCGGTTTTTGTATCGACTTTTCGTAATTTCGGAAATTTTCGTTTTTCGGAATTGCAGATTTTTCGGGATATCGACCATTTTTCGTATTTTTCATGTCATTTTGCCCGTTTTTTGTATCGACTTTTGTTTTTTTCGAAAAATTTTCGTTTTTCATAAAAGTTTCGTTTTTACAAAATTTTCCTTTTTTCGAAAATTTTCGTTTTTCGGAAAATTTTCGTTTTTCGGAACATCTGTTCTCCTCGTTTGACACATTTCAAGCCCATTCGAAAAATCCGAAAATATTTCGTTTCGGCTCGGAAAACATTTCGGATCTGAACTTTTCGGATCTAAAATTTTTCGGAAATTCGGCCGCATCCGAAAACACGAATCGGGAAATTTCGTGAAAATTCCGAAATTCCGAAACCCGAAACGCACATCCCTAGTTTGGGAGAAAAAGCACTCGCAGACCCAAAAGAGAAAGGACACAGAAGAATTTCCACCACTGGAACACTGAGCACATTCCTCCATGCTGTTGCAAGCAATTCGCAGAGAGAACTAGGTACATATATGGCAGCATTGTCTTCACACTCCGAGTCCTCATGGCCAAGTGCATTTTCCTTCTAATGGAGGCTGGAGCAACTCTTTGCAGCTCTGTTAGTTAAGGAGGACCTGCAGAACATATTATCTTTGCAGTTCATTTTGATGCGTCTGACCTAGAAACAAGTATATAGTGGCTGGTGGAAGCTCCTGAACACCATAATACTTAACCTACCATGGATGTAATCTAAGACTTGAAAAGGAAAAATCTATGATATAGCCAACCAGAATTACCTAATAGAATTCTCATTAGAGGTATTCAAGAAGAAATCATTGACCTAAAAACACATTTAGTGTTAACTCCATCTTGGACTCAGATTACGCAGAGCCCTGCGACCACGCCTTCAAACAAGTATCCAACAAATTATGTGTGCTATGCTGATGGAAGAGATTAAAAGTTTCAAAAAACCGATGGAGGAACTTTTTGTGCACACACACATCACCAGGCGACTGGGAATTTAAATTTCCTTGCTGTCATTCATCAGATTGGTCACCAATGATGTCAGCACACTCGGGGCAGTATTACAATGTTGGTGCTAACTTAACCAGAGCTGTTGTAAACTGGAAACTTCCATAGGCTATAAAGGCTCTTGTAAGTTTACAACAGCTCTGGTTAAATTAGCATCAACTATGTAATATGGCCCTCTGTGTGCTGACATCATGCTCTGTCAGACCACTTGCAATAGCAAGCACTCTGAGAAAAGTCAGCTAAAAGTACGACTATTGACTAAAACTATTTGTACATCCTTCCTCAGTTTCCACCTGCCCTCACGAATAGAGATTGTGTGAACATTAGTGGGACTCCAGACAGATACCTGTCATATATCAATGATCAACATCCATGAATTTAAGTAAAGATTTAAGCCTGGTTCACACCTGGGCGTTTTACAGCACGAAGGAATGCGTTGTAAAACGCCCTACGCCCAAAGAAGTACAGGAGCTTCTTTGGAGCGTATTACAGCACATTTGCGGCCACAGACTTCAACGTGAACACGATGAAATTGGCATTCGCACGTTTTCGTCGGCAAAAATGCGCATATGAACACGCGTTCCGCACATGGCAACAAGCAAAAAAGGCCACACCCTGGGGACTTCAGGCAAACGTTTCAGCAGACCTGGAAGCATGGAGGAATCTGCAGCTTGTGGCCTGAGCGACACCAAAGCATGGTGATCCACATGGTCCAAGAAAAGCTGTGTATTTATGACATGCAGGATGCTGCATACAAGAACCGGCAAACCAGGCAGCATGCATGGCAAGAGATTGACGTAAAGTTATGACCTGATTCTGAGACTTTCAGCAAGCAAGCGAAAGAAGCAAAAGGTACATGTGTGCAGTGTTCAGTACCATATGTAAGGTTATTTGTAGGTTCATTATATACATCTACGTGTGTACATGTCTGCAAACTGTATGTTGTGTTTGACTATATACACAGCAGTCGCATGCTGCATGTTCATAAACCCAGACTTGGGTATTCTGTGATTTGTAGTTCCACATGAGTTGATCATCAATGTTTCTGAATGGAGAAATGTGCTGGTTGACCTCCTAACAACTACATATTTATATTAATTGTAAAGTAGGGTTACACTACACCCATATGTAATGAGCAATGTGATGGCGCAATTCAGATGCCATCAGCAGCTAACAATGTGTGTTGCCAGAATGGGTATGCTGTGCATTTCATCGTGCAAATTGTCATTATGAAAAAAATTAAAACAAAAGTAAGGGTCTGAAATTAGTTATATACAAAAACTTTATTAATACAAAACATCAACTTTATATTATACACAGAACAAAGATAAAAAAGTGTTTTCTATTGAATTATTATTTTTTAATCATGATTGGATTGCTTGCATTTGCCATGACCCCTCACATTACGGTAACATGAAATAGGCCGCAAACTGGTCCCGAACGGTGACTCCATGTGTGCTACCACAGCTGCCAATCACATTAGTACTCTCCAATTTGCGCTATTTTCATCCACTCCTCCTTGTTGGGTTTTGACATGACAACATCATGAAGGACATCCCATATGGCACAGCATGTTTCTTGGATGATGTTGCTTGCTGTCGATTTTCCAATCATGAAGGCATAGTGCAGACTGACCAATGACTGTCCAGTTGCTAAATACCTAAGATGTTAAAATTTGAAAAAAAAATTAATTAGTTAATGTTTACATTTTGTTTCAACAGTCAACATAATGAAGAGCAATTGGAAAAGCTTCAAGGACATCTTAATGCGACACAGGCGAAAGGAGAGGGAGTATCGGAGTGGAGCGGCTGCCAGAGCGGCATCGCGGTACATCCATGATGAGCAGCTACCATTTTTATTCCATGCGTGGAAATGCGTAGGTAAGTCACGCCAATTACAATGTTTATCAGGGTCATGGATATTGTTTTGCAGAACATGTAGAGAATAATATATTGCACATACTAATGTATTATTTCCTAATGACAGCACCGACAGTAGCTGTGAGCCTACGCTGAGGCAGGAAGAGGACACGGCCACACAGGCAACTGAGCCGAGTGCCACTACAGCGACCCAGAGTCCACCCCCACCACCGTCACCAACAGCGACACCGTCTGCCCCAAAAGCCCTGGCACCTGTAAGATGACGTACTATCCTCAGGGCCCGTAGGCAGAGGCTTGAAAGAGAAGAGGACAGGCTCATCAATGCCTTTGAGGCCATGGCGCATCCTGTCCCCAAGCTCTTATGTGAGGCCTTTTTCCTGCTCAGCTTGGAGGACAAAATGAAAAAGGTGCCTAGTAGTTGACAGAGAGAGCTACATTACGCCTTAACACGCTGTATCAACTCCTTCATTCCACCTGATGGCTCCTCACAACAACCTACTGTCCCTATACCCCAACCACCTCAACATTCCACACACATGCACACACACACTTCACATGCATACCCACAAACACCCATGCACCATCAACACCACCCCGAAACATGGCACCCACGCCCACATTCCCCTTATCTATACCCCTCAACCAGCCTGGCACAAAGCAACACCTCCACCAGCCAAATGGCAAATGCCAGTTGACCTTTCCACATGTGAAATGAGGGAGGAGATGCAGGTGGACGAGCATCATTTTCAAAATTTATAAATTCGGACAAACTACTTGCGTCATTCTGTCACTCTAGGCACCTTTTTCCAGTGTTTTTTACTTTGTTGAGGAGGGAAAATGCCTTGCCCGTTCGCTGCTTTTTTATCACCTTGTGCAATTTGCGTTTTTAATGCATTGGCGTGTAAAGTTCTAAGTTTTATATTATTATATTTATAATTATAATATTTTTTTTTTTCCATTTTACATGCCTTTAAAAAATTGTGGGATTTTTATTTATTTTTTTACACCTGTTTGGTGGCTGATTGGCTTTTTTCGGCAGCATTCGGAGGTTGATCGAAGGCGTTTGGCTGCCTATTTGGAGAATCGTCGCCTGTGTACTGAGGTTTGCGGATGCGTTCGTCGGTCTGTTCAGAGGATCGTCAGCTGTGCTCGGCGATTTGAGACTGCATTCAGCAGTTTATCGACAGCGTTCAGCGGGTTTATCAGCTGGGTTTGGTAGTTTGTGGCAGTGTTCAGCGATTTATCAGATGTGCACGGTGGGTTTATTGGTGGCGTTCGGCAGATAAATTTGGTGCACTTTGGGGACCCTGCGGTGAACACTGAATTGACCACAGGGTTGGCGAATTGATCTCGCTGAAGGGCCCCGAACAAGAGAGCACCGAAATTTTGGTGGCCTCTCAATAACCCCTGAAGAGTTTTGGCCATAAGACTTATAAATGCTGAGAAAATAGACAAGTATATCATTGCCAATAATCTACTCATTTATTTATTTATTTATAAAAGGATTTTACCAGGAAGGATACATTGAGATTTCTCTCGTTTTCAAGTATGTCCTGGGTTCGAGAACATTGATTGGTTACAGAAATACAAAATAGTAAAATGCAAGAAATTAACACAAGACCAAATATACAGATTAACAGAAAAATAAATATGGAGGAATAAAGTCATTATGTTACATGTTTACAGGTGCATTCCGTATTGAGGTATGTTAATAGGGAAGTCTTAAGGGACTTTAGACTGGGGGAAGATTTGACGGTGTCTGGGAGGTTATTCCATATTTGCGGTGCTCTGTAGGAAAATGAGGATCGAGACATTTTCTTTTTGTATTGCGGTATTGCAAGTAAGGTGCTGGTCCTGGATCTGAGGTTATAGGATGAGGGAACTGCCGGGGGAAGCAGCATATTCAGGTAGGGTGGTAGCTTCCCAGAAAAGCTCTTAAACACCAGGTTGGAAAGGTGGAGGGTGCGTCTAGAGTTCAGTGATGGCCAGTTTAGTTCTTTTAACATGTCACAATGGTGTGTCATGTAGTTACATTGTAGCACAAAGCGACAGAATGAGTTATACAATGTAGTAAGTTTCTGAAGGTGTGTTTGCGGGGCGGCTGCATACACTACATCTCCGTATTCAATGGCTGGCATAAGCATTTGTTGTACAATCTGCTTTCTTACCGCGGGGCTCAGGCAGGTTTTGTTTCTGTACAGGGCACCTAGTTTGGGGTAGAGTTTAGATGAGAGTTTTTCGATGTGGGGGCCAAAAGATAGATTTGGGTCTAACCACATACCTAGGTATTAGAGAGAAGTGACTGTGGTCAGCGTGCTATTTGATTTTGTCCCAACACATAGATGGGGTGTTTGCAATTTGTGTAGTTTAGGTGCGGTTCCAAAGAGCATTGTAACAGTTTTGTCTGTATTTAGAAAAAGTTTGTTATTTGCGATCCACTTTTCTACCCCTGTGAATTCTTCACATTGTTAGAGCTAAAGTATCCAGTGGAGCAGTAAGGGCCACGGAAGCCGTTTTTATTGTGATGTAGAAAAAAACAAGAGAGGTAAAAATGTATTTGACTTTTAAAGGAGAAGTGGGGGGTGAGGATATCGTGCTTTACCCAATTTTTGGGTAGCACCAGTTCAGAGATATAATACAGTATATAGGATAGTGTGCAAGAATGGATCCAAAAATGTGACATTTCCAAAACTATTAAATGGTAAACAAGGTATGCTGGACCTTTCTTTGGTTATGGCTGATGTGTGCAGACATGGCAACCTCACTCAACTGGAAACTCGCAAGATTATTTTATGGTTACATTTTATTACTTCAACTTTGAAGGGACATTGTAAAATCCACTACCCTGGTAAGTAGCTCTTTGGATTCATATGCATGTAAACACATGGATGAATACTACATATTTGTCAAAACACATTTAGTAAATATGTGAATAATACACGTGTGAATGGGTTAGCACGTTGTTTTCTGAGAAGGTAACCTTTTATATTGTGCTATAAAGTAGCTATATAATAGGATAGCAAACACAGAGAACAATTAATCATTTTGATTCTTTTATTGTATATGTCTGCCAATAGCGTGAGGCCCCATAAGTCAAGTGCAGTTTAAATTACTGCAGAATGGAGGATTGCAAATGCTTCTGCGATAACAAGCCAAGCAAACTCCTACCAGCAGCAGGAAAATAACTTAAGGGATTGCTACGATTTGTTCCACAGCTGTGGGAATTATAAAGAACAAGGCTGTGTAAAATATGTATTTGTATCATACACCTACATATTATTTTAATTACTGTATTTGAAAAGGTCAGGTTTTGGCAGCGTTTTCCAAAACCACAAAGAAATAATCACACTAACAGTTCAAATTTATGTCATTGTGCATTTCTTTTGAATTAATCAGCTTTCCTTGTATTTTAGGCAGAATGCAGCAAAGAAACGTACAAATGAAAAGCAACATAGAATGGAAGTGAACCAAAAGACACCTGCTTACATATTCATGCAGTCATACCTCACATTTTAATAAAGAAAGTGATTATTAAAGAAAAAAGGATAGTTAGGTCTTTGTTTAGAAGTTGAAATCTACACATCACTGAAAATGTCATTTGAAAATGAAATCATTTTATATTCCTTATTAATAATACACAGTCGTGCATTTAAACCAAACTTCATTCACTAACTAGTAACTACCATTATTATATGGAAATAATGGTGAATTTACTTTGGTGAACTTCTGAGAAATATGGTGGATTAATTTTGGTGAATTCCCTATTTAGGGAAGTTCCAATTTATTTTGCTATAGTTTCAGCATACTCTTCACTGCTTACCTTATTCAGCACAGTTCTCATCAGGGTTTCCACCATAGTTTCTGGTTCTTCAGCGTAAATTTCACCAGTTTCAGTCGAAGTTGCCTAGTGTTATTTTGGCCATCATGTTCTTTCTAGTTTATACTGGAGTTCAATGAAAATTTCCAAAATATATTCACCAACAACAACAGCAATGGAAAAAGGCTTAGGGCTATATTACACTCTTGGTGCTAACATTAGCGCTCACCCGAGTGAGCATTACCGTTAGCCCAGGTAGCCACCGTATATTACAATACAAACGCTAACAGGTTAAGAAACCCGTTACCGTTTGGTACCTTGCACTTTTCAGCACTAGGTTACTGTACTTTTGCGCTCCCTATACGTAAGACGGGGAGTGCAAAGTGTTAATTAGCGTTAGGATTACAAAGTCCTAACGCTGATTAACGTCTGGCTGTGGTTAGCAAAAAGTTAACCACATTCTGGACTTGGTGCTACTGGATTCCGCTGGTGCAGAATCTATTAGCACCAGCAGTAACCCCCAAAAAATTCAGATACTAATATCCCATGGCAAGGACTGCATCTCCATCCGCCTCCTCCATCGTCGGTCCCCCAGTCTCTCCCTGCAGATGCACAAGTTATACTTTTATAATTTCACACTCTGGTGACCCTTAAAACCACGAGGTGGTTACCACTGATGAAGCCCATGTTCTGCTAGGGGCGAATCATGTCTGGTTCTCTTTTTGTATACCTTCATATTGTTTTAATTTATTTTTTCTCATATTTTATAGTTGTATTTTATATTAATAAATACCATTTTTTTACACTACTGGGCATCTGAACGCTTCTTGAGGATGGAAACAGAGACAGAGGAACACTGAAGGGCTTTTGAAATGGTTGTGCCATTAGGAGAAACAAAAACAACCTACAGGCGATTTTGAATGGGTCATCATAAGACCCCTAAAAGGGTGAGTGCAATTCTAACCCCCCTTCTCCAATCTTACTTCCATCAAAATAGCTCTGAAATACTACACCAGATTCTTGTTTTCTGTTTTTCATCTCCTTTGAGGGCTCGCTTAAAAGAGGTGTTTGGGGAGGCCTGATAAATGACCCAGAGGCTCTAATCATTAGAGCTTTATAAGCTCCAAATATATTGTAGTGCATAGATTGCTTGTTTCTCTATAAATATTTGTACAACATAATACATGATTATGGTGTTCTCTATCTGTTTTTTTTTAGGATGTATTCAACGTTTAAGATGGAATATTGACTGACTATTCTCCTAACGCTACGTTAAGTATCCATTTGGTTTATACTTATCACAATACCTCGTAACCACCTCGTGGATTTAGGCTAGGGTCAGACGAACGCAGTATTAATGTGCGTTTAGCCGCACTTAATCACGGCCGTGCTAGCAGCAAATGATGTCCAATGCCAGGCAACATACGAAGAATGGCCGCACGAAAGTGCGGCCGCGCAACGCAAGTGGCAAACTACCGCATTTTTTCAAGAACGTCAAACCGCTAGTACTGACGTACAGAGTGCGCTGTGTCCGCATAGCTGCATGTGTGCGTGATCAGGAGACGTCAGACGCTGCTCATGTCTGGCCAACATAACGTCCAGAAACCCAAAGTTTCCTGGTTTGGATCCATAAAAAATCACGGCCGTAATTGCGCATCGTATGACCATTATCACGTACTCCGTGAAAAAATACGTCATTCGTTCGGACGCACTTTTTAACGGTCGACGCAAAAAATGCGTTCGTCTGACCCTAGCCTTAAGGGTCACCAGAGTGTGAAATTATCAAAGTATAGCTTTTGTCACGTGTGTGCTCCACTCTCTTCTTTTCCTTTTTTTATTATATGCAGTGGGTAAATTTAGGGATTACCCGAGAATGTAGAGCCCCTCTTTTCTATAATCTTGTTGAGTGCTTACAGACGTGCAATTCACAATCAGTTGAATTATTCCCTTCTCTCCCTGCAGATCACTACATCAACCTGCCGGATCTCGCGAGGCAAGATCCGGCAGGTCATGTGACCGGGAGTCAAGAAACTCAATGGAGTCCTATGGATTCCATCGAGTGGATGTGCACGGCGGCGCTTAGTGCTGCCGCGCGCATCCTGGGGTGTAGCGCCCGCTGACAATGCAGGTATCTTTTGAAGCTCCTGGATTGTAATTCCGTGCTAAAACGTGGCGCTAGGGAGAAAACTGCAGGTGCAGTTTTTTCTCCCTAGCTTCCGCCGTTTTAGCATGAGGATTGTAATGGAGCCCTAAATTTGTAATAGAGATTGCTTACTCATTTACAGAAGATACTCATATTCAGATACTCACCTAATATCCCTTTTTTTTTTGTTTACAGCAACTCTCCTGCTGTTGAATTTTTGTTTATGGATAGCCAAAGTTCAACATATTTGCAACAACAGATTATCAGATCCAAGCCTCTAGTCTTACTAAAACTACCCAATATAGGGACCCAAATTGCACAAACCTAACCCCCCTCCCAAAAAAAACTCATTACTTACACTTTTCCTTGCTACTGTTATACCTGCTGCCACCATGAAGACTGGTTAGAGGATGCCTCAGATACCCTTTATACCAACCTCAACCTGGCTTCCACAGTATAAAATGAAAATACCCAAATTAGAAGACGGTAAAACCAAGCAGTACATGTGAAACGTGAATTAACTAAAGTCAAAACAAATATTAAAAACTTGTATTATGAAAAGACATAAAATTAGCAGTGCTTAGTGTAAACTATACAAGAGAAATATAAATATACAACAAACAGTTCAATGCATTACCAATTCTTTAAACTAAACCAAGACGAAATTGCAAAATACTAACCTTATCGTTTAAGACTTATCATCTTAACACAAGACGAACCAATAGCTTGTAGAAATTTCCAAGTGTCCTTTGTGATGTTGAAAATAAACTTCAGGAAATTCATATTTATTCAGATCATCATTTAAGATATTTCCAACTGCAAAGATTCTTCCATCAGCAGAAGCCAAGGAGAGGATGTCCACTTTTACAGCCACCATTAATCTAGCCTTTCAGATTCTACAATGTATTTTTATAGTACTTTCTAGGGCTGACAGTACATTACATTTTATAAACAATATAATATAATATTCTTAGTCAGCGAGGCAAGGTCATTCTACTGACACCAAATACAGTATAGTTATGCAACCAGAATACAAACTCATTCAAGCCTTCCTTATTTTTTTGCTATTTTTGTCTTCTTAGAATAGTGGGAGTTATTCATAAGAACATGTTATGAAATCACACCAGCATTCAAACAGAAATAGAGACAGATTTTACTAGACATGTGCACAGCACAAAATTTCGTTTTGAACTAATGGATTAGTCCTAAAATGCAATTTATTTAGTTGCTAAAGAAATTCGTTTTCAGTTCTTTAGTATGAAAACTAATTTATTTCATTCGTCCGAAAACCAGTGGATACAATTACTATTGTAGTGGCTCCTCAGAGAACTGAGATCGCTGCTTGTTACAATAGTTCTCACTCTCAGCACAATGTGTCAGGCAAAGCTGTTACAGTAACTGACTGCTGCTCATCACAGCGCTCAGAGTTTCTTTAAATCTAGTAAATAATATTTTTATATATAAGAGGTTAGAACAATATTATTTCCTTGTTTTACTGAAACTCTGAGCACTGTTACAGTCAGTTACTGTAACAACTGAGCCTGATACATTGTACTGAGTGATAATATAACAAGCAGCCGATCTCAGCGCTCGCTCACAGCCACTGGATTTAAAGGGCTAAAAAAAAGCCTCTTCTCTGTATAGTCTATAGAACATCTTCCTGCATTAGTTAATATCCCCTCTGTATAATGTATACAACATCCACCTGCATTAGTTAATACCCCTCTCTGTATAATGTATAGAACATCCTCCTGAATTAATTAATGTCCCTTTCTGTAAAGAACATCCTCCTCAATTTATACCTTTCTCAGTATAATGTATATAACATCCTCCTGCATTAATACCCCTCTCTGTATAATGTATAGAACACTCTCTCTGTATAGAACATCCTACTGCATTGGCATGGGGAGGGTGCAGAACTTCAGAATGCAATGCTTATTCAGCACAGGAGAGGGAACTTTTACTTAAACTTTGTATATCTGTGGGGGAGACCGACAGGAAAATAAAAGCAGGGGAGAGGGAAAATATTAACGTAAATCGGTCTGAAAGCTCAGAGAAGAGATGACTGGTGCAAATTTATTTTCATAATAAAATAAAGCACTTTAAATCCAGGGAAAACATTCAAATAAGTCACACTGAAGGCTCATAATGACAGTGTAACTGTGAGAGCTAGATACTAAATGTATCAGGCGTAAAAAAAACTTTATATCAAGCAGCACTGGGAGAGGGACTTTATATAAAATGTGTATTATAGATGAGGAAAGGGGGATAGTGCTCCTGGATAATATAAAATGTATCAGACCTAAGCCCCTATTATGCAGAGCGGGAGGGGAGATAACACACATTTTATAAAGTCCTTCTCTTCTCCCAGTGCTTCTTGTTATAAAGGGGTTTTTACTATCCAGCCCTCCTCTGTCATTAGCTTTCAGTGTGATTTATTTGAAGGTTTTCCCTCTCCAGCTGCTTTTATCATCTTGTCTGCCTCATAGACATGCAAGGGTTAAGTAAAGGTTTCCTCTCCTGTGCTGGCTGTCTGTGCTGCAAGTGAGTATTCTGGAGCTCTATCACTGTCAGATTTTTGGGTAGGAGTCGGGAAGGATTACGCATACAAACCTTTTCTGTAGCTTTGCGATGTTGCGCTCTTCATTGCTGGTCTCCTTCACTCAATATAATATTACAAAAAGGACTGAAACTAAAATGCAGTGCATTTTATTTTAGTTTCTTTCGTTTATTGTACTGAGCAGTTTCGTATCTCTTGAGTCATACTAAAACTAAATTATCCCAAAATTCGGACTAAATCGTTTTAGTACTAAAACGAATGCACATGTCTAGATTTTACTGATTCAGCACATATCCAGTATTTGTAAGGAGTGACCCTAGCTTTACTCAGTAGGACTGGTTGGTCCTGGCATCTGTGATTCTGTGGACTTCTTCAAACCATCTATCTAAGAGGACAAAGGTAAAAGTCATCTTGTGTTGCAATTTGAAAAATGGCATTTTAATAACATCACTAGTGTGATTAAATAACTGAAGAGATACTTGTTAAAACAAATAATGAAACATATTTAATCACCAGAATGAACATTTGTTATCAAAATTTAATTATGCCTGACAACCAGAACCAGCTTTAGGTGTAGAATAAATCACACTTTGACATATAATACATTTTTACAAATGAAAATAAAAATCCATTAAATAGAAAAGAATACGTTTGTATCCAAACACAATTCTTTATGTGAATGAGTGTTAATTCTGAGGATTGCAATGTGTAGATACTGACAATTCATTACTTTTAGTTCCATGAAGTTCCGTTTGAAACAATTAACAAACTCAATGATGGCTTTAGCGTTTGGAATCTTACAGTGCATTTTACTTGTGAGTGATAGCCAGAAAAAAAGAAATCTGTCATGTTGGTGTACACACAGTTACACAATTACAAATGTGTATACATGATTTTACATTAAAATTTAATTAAAAATAAAAGCTGTCATATAAAGTCACAGTTAAATACCTTTTTAATGAAGATTTGTGTGAAAGAAACAAAATACTCTCTGAGTGACTGGAATATATGGATTGACCAAACAGGCAGACGGATCACGACAGAACCGCAGAAGGACGTTTGCTGAGAACTATTTGTTCCCAGTATTGTAGTGCAAACAGACAGTGGCGTTGCCATCCTCTGCTCAAAGTGATCAGACATAAGTAAAGAATTTTTGAATATAATGTTAAGTGATTTTACAAACGCCAAATCACTTAAAACCAGAGTCTCTGAGCCAAAATTCATTTCTGAATACCATCACGAGCTGAGAATAGCAAGCTACCTGGGAACAGCTCATTGTTCTCATGCCAACCCATAGTTAATGGTTCCTATACAACGTATAATAGTCTTTAATGTACAGTGAGCAGTCAGTAATTATTTTCAAAATATCAGCGTATTCAACCTAACTGATGTGTCCACATTCAAATTCCCAAAAATGTCCCTGTTGTAAAAAAAATATTTATTTTTTTACCCCTTTTGTAACCCTAATCATAAAAATAACCCTAACCCTAATGGTAACCCCTAGTGCCAAGGACGTTTATAGTTAGGGTTGCCTTTAGGGTTATTTCTAAGTTTAGAGTTAGGGTTATTTTAAGGTCAAGGTTAGGTTTCTAGTGCTAAACCAACAGTACTATTAAAAATTAGAGCTTTGTGTGATTTTTTTCCTGCCCAAAGAACTATTTATCAATACCTTGCAGCACTTGCTATATTTTCCAAATTCAGCTTACCAATAAATTTAAACTGAATAGTAAAACTGAAATTTCTGTTAAAGATTGTGGGCACTATCAGCTGCCCTGAGCTAAAATGGGGAAGCTACGGGGAAAAATTTGCATTCGCCAATTTCCCCTTAGCATCCCCATTTTACCAGTAGATTACAAGGCAGGCTCTGAGTCTAGGAGCTTGCCCCGTAGCTGCCACTAGGCTCCATGATGCTTGAGGCAGCACTAACACGCCGTCGCGTGCATCCCCTTGTGCTGCGGGGTCACATGACAGACAGGATCTTGCCTCTCACAAGATCCTGCTAGTTGGCGGAGTGATCGTGGAGGGAGACTGGGGACTCTTTTACACCATATCACTCTGCTCCTGGCAGCCAGAAGTGGCCGATCGGGCCGCCTTTTTTGCTGTGGGATGAGAGGTGTGTATTTGATTTTGGGGGGGGGTCCAGCTGCAGCTAACTGATTCTGCAGGAGCAGAATCAGTTAGCATTAGCTCTAAGCTGTAGCAAACCTTTTTAGCTAGCAACAGCAGTTAGTAATTAGGGTTAGGAATATGTGATCCTAACGCTAATTACTCCTTGCTTACTCTTTGCGCTCCCCATGTCAAGTATAGGGAGCGCGAAGTACAGTAAGCGCTAAAAGCACTAATACTGATGCGCTAACTGTTTTTTTAACTCATTAGCGATCAGGAGGTTATACAGGCGTCCCGCTATCAGCTCATTTAACCTAGCTTTAAGGCTCATTTATGTGAGCGCTAGCGCCACTAGCATTGTGAAGATGATAGGGCCCTGCAAGTACAAGTGGCAATAATTGATTGTGAATCAAAATACCAGTCTGCCCTCAATAAATCTCCAAACCAAAAATGAACAAATTTCTGAGATCAAGCAAAATTGAATAGAGCCCTACGTCTGAGATACAGTACACACTGTATAGTGTATAAATATCTCTCTATTTTAACAATGAAATAATGAGATCTATTCATCTTGAATGGCACTATAACAAAGCATTTCACTTCTAAGCAGCAACTTTAATTTAAATTAATCCAAAACAATTTAACACAATGACAGTGGCTAAACATGCATAGTTTAAGAGTTAATTGACACAATCAATAAATTAATCAATAGCACAGCTCATGCTATTCCTGTGATAAAGTAATGTTATTTTCAGTTGAGAAAAGTTCCTGTGAGCATTAAAAAATCCATCTGGTTTTGTTTGCTTTAATGCTAGAGGATGGTTGACTTAGTGAATGATTTGCAGATTTTCAGTAAGGCAAACCAAGCAGCCCTTTAAGGTTTCCTCTGGCTATTCATAGCAGGGTATCAATTTGCTTGTTTATGAGGAAGGTGCTTGAGATTATGGAGCCATTTATTACGATGAGTTTTACTTATCCAAATTGCTGATGTTAGTGGCATGTAGAGAACATTTATTAGATGTTTGTGGTGACATTCAAAGGGGCAAGCACTGCTATTCTTAAAGACTATTAAGCTCCTCTGCTAACATACTACATCACCTAAGCTTCTCATAGATGACAATATTTTAATTTGCCATTAATTAAAACAGTATTTTTATTATTTAGCAAATGAAGATTAATGACATTTTTAGTTTGCATCTGTTTCATACTCTGTTAATATTTTTGGTATTTTAATAAAATGAATCGAAATAACAATTTATTCCCAAAAGATACTTTTATTGCTGAGGAGCATATACAGTCAGGTCCAGAAATATTGGGACATCGACACAATTCTAACATATTTGGCTCTATACACCACCACAATGGAGTTGGAATAAAACAAACACAATGTGCTTTAACTGCAGACTGACAGCTTTAATTTGAGGGTATGTACATCCAACTCAGGTGAACGGTGTAGGACTTAGGCTGGGTTCACACCTAAGCATTTTACAGCGCGTTCCTACGCGCTGTAAAACGCTCAAACAGTGAAATACCATTATTCCCTATGTGGGCATATCACACCTGGCCGTTTCTCAGCGCGCATGAACGCGCTGATAAACGGCCGACGCACAAAGAAGTTCGGGAGCTTCTTTGGTGCAGATATCAGCGCGTTCGCGGCCATAGAGATTGACGTGAACGCGCTCAAAAAACGTCCGTTTTCGCATACTGCGCGTGCGCGTTCTGCACATGCCAGGCACATGGCAGGAAGACACCACACCCCCGGGAAATTCAAACGCCACTGAGTGAAGTTTGAGATGGATGCTGATGTTGGAGCTGGAGCTGGAGCTGGAGCTGGAGCTGGCGTTGGTCTGGGCGATGCGGAGTTGTTCATCCGTCTGGTGCATGGGAAACCATGCATCTATGACCAGCGGAGGAGCGATTATAAAAACCGCACAGCGAGGCTGCGAGTATGGCAGGAGATCGGGGAGAAGTTGTGGGGGTATTGGAAGACCTGCAGCAACCGGGAACGTGATACCTGAGGTACATAAAACAAGACACCCATGTGTGACCTAGGGGCAATAAATACCCATGTGTGACCTAGGGGCAATAAATACCCATGTGGGACCTTGGGGCAATAAATTCCCATGTGTGACCTAGGGGCAATAAATTCCCATGTGTGACCTAGGGGCAATAAATACCCATGTGGGACCTTGGGGCAATAAATTCCCATGTGTGACCTAGGGGCAATAAATACCCATGTGTGACCTAGGGGCAATAAATACCCATGTGGGACCTTGGGGCAATAAATTCCCATGTGTGACCTAGGGGCAATAAATTCCCATGTGTGACCTAGGGGCAATAAATACCCATGTGGGACCTTGGGGCAATAAATACCCATGTGTGACCTAGGGGCAATAAATTCCCATGTGTGACCTAGGGGCAGTAAATACCCATGTGTGACCTATGGGCAATGAATACCCATGACAGCTGCTGTGGCCATGGCTATAAAAACCGGCGAAGCACACAGCATGTATTTTTTTTTAAAAAATACAAAAAAGGTCTGAAATCCGTTATATGCAAACAAATTTTATTAATTGAAAAATAAACTTTTTAAACGAAGAAACAGTTTTTTTTTGCATACAATGGGCAAATACTGCTGCGTCCGAGCTGCTCCCGTACGATCCGATGTCTATGTACGTGAAGCAGTAATTTGCATCGGATACCGCAAACTGGACAAAAGAAAAATATTTTTTATAATTTAAATTGAAAATTGCATGTCTTGGCAAAAACGTCTGCAATCGCCATCCACTCCTCTTTGTTGGGTTTCTTCATAACGACATCATGAAGGATAACCCATAGGGCACAGCATGTTTCCTGAATGATGTTGCTAGCTGTTGATTGTCCGATCATGTAGGCATAGTGCAGACTCACCAACGACTGTCCGGTTGCTAAATACCTATGAAATGTAGGAAAAAAACAATTAGTTCATGCTTACATTTTGTTTCAACAGTCAATATCATGAAGGCAAAGTGGCGGAGCATCAAAGATGCTTTCATCCGGCACCGGCGTAAGGAGAAGGACTACCGGAGTGGAGCGGCTGCCAGTGCGCCATCGCGTTATATACATGCGGACGAGCTGGAATACCTCATACCATGCGTGGAAATGCGTAGGTAAGTCAAACCAATAACAATGTTTATGAGGGTCGTGGATATTGTTTTACAGAACATGTAAATAATAATATAATGCACCCACTAATGTATTATTTGCTATTGACAGCACTGACAGCAGCTGGGAGAGGCAGGAGGACGACCATGAGGAGGAGGACACGGCCACCCAAGAACCACAGCCATGCACCTCGTTCCAAACGTCGGAAACCCAACCGTCACCGTCACAGACACAGACACAGACAGAGACAGAGGCACCAACAACTTCTGTGCCAAGGTCTGCCACACCAGCCATGACACCTCCTGTACGGAGACATACGATTTTGAGGGGCCGTCATCAGAGGACCCAACGTGAGGACGACCGAGTGATCTGCGTCATGGAGGACCTGGTGCAGAATGTCCAGAAGATGTCATGTGAGGCCCATTTCCTCCTCAGCTTGGAGGACAAAATGAAAAGGGTGCCTAGGAGTCAACAGACAGAGGCACGTGATGCCATCACCCGTGCCCTCGACTCCTTCCTTCCACCTGAAGAACGCTCCTCCCAACAACATACACAAGCTAGAACACAAACACCTCTACATACCACACACCTGCACACACACACTCCTCCACCTGCCACCTACTACCCACAAACACCCATGCACCACCCCCCTGAAACATGGTACTCACACACACAGTCCCCTTTCAGATATCCCCCACCCAGCTCTGGAAGGAGGGAGGAGATGCAGGGTGATGAGCATCACTATCAGAATTTATAATCTCTGGATCCCTAGGCACCTTTTTCATTTTCTTTACCTTGCTGAGGAGGGAAAATGCCTTGCCCGTTGGCTGTTTTATTTTGTTTGTTTAGGCAATATGTGGCGAACTGCCCTGCCATTATGTGGTTTAATTTGGATAATTTAGAATCATATTTACCTTTTTTTTCTACATATTTGTAGAATAAACCCTTCTCTGTTTAAAGCAACAGTAAAAGTCTCTTTATTTATTTTATTGACCGGCGGCTGCTCTGCGTTCTGATCGACTCGTGCTCGGGTTTCTCCGGTGTGTTCGGCGGGGTTACCCCAGATGTTTTTGCAGGGTTTGGGCAAGCAATTGCCAGGTTATGGGGTGAGTGTTCAGCAGGTTTGCAGCGACTTTTCACCAACACTACATCGGCCCTGTGGCACTTGCTGAAACCACCGCAGGGTAGGTGAAGGGATCGCCGATCTGCTCCGTATTGGATGAAAAGTAACCAAACATGCAGTGACGGCTTGATTCACTTTGAATAACCCTGACAGCACATCGCACTGTATTATGTGTGTAGTGATGTTAGTGGACTTACGTACTCACGCATGAAGGTGTCCTGCCGTTGCAAGGTGGGGGACATCAAAACTATTGTAAAATAAAATAAAAAAACAAAGGAGGAATTAATAGCAAATCAATCATATGGGACACAACAACAATAAAGCAGGGTACATGTACTAACCTCTTTACCGTGTGTATTGCATAAACTTCTCCTCGTGTGCACGCAGAGTTGCAAACAACGCCCAGACCTGACCTTGTTTTCGGTCTGCAATGGTTGGATGCACCCAGTAGCATCGCCTGGCCATCGCCTGCCTCCTTCTCCTCAAGCGCAGATATAAAGCTGCGATTGTTGCAATGGTGCGTCTTGGGCAGATCTCCATTTTGCATCTTTGGTTCGTGCACAGGGAGGTCTTTTTCATTGGTCGCCTCCGTAATTAAGACAGTAAATTTCCTATTGGACACCTCCGTAGTCAATCACAAAACGCGCGTACAACGCGCGTACAACGCGCGTTTCATTTTTGCAAAACGCTCGTGAAACGCAAGGAAAACGCCGGTGAAAAACGCGCGTTAAAACGCGCGTATTAAAAACGCTTAGGTGTGAACCCAGCCTTAGCAATTTGCAGTTTACTCCTATAAATGTATAGGAGTACATTTATCCTCCTATAGTTTTAAAGATTTTTTTTTTAGCTTTATTATACCTATTAGGTTAACAAAATGAAAGTTTTTTTCTTTTTTTTTTTCTTTCAGCTTTATTATACCTATTAGGTGAACAAAATGAAATTGGTTTTTTTTAGCTTTATTTTGCCTATTAGGTTAACAAAATGAAAGGGATTATATGATTGGTAGGGGTGAAATCCTCGCCAAAATGAAGACTCCTAATTGGGTAACCATTGAGAGATTAGGGTATTTAAAGGGAGTAATGGTCATTTCATCTGTAAAACCTGCTGAGGAAGTCACTGAGGATATCTCAACGGGTGAAATGCATTCTGGTCACTAATTATTCCCTTATTTTATATTTTTGTTGTATTTTATGCTGTGATTTATTAAATTTTAGATTTTTACTCCACCGTATGGGGTTTTATTTGAAGTTGTACCCTACAACAACTTCTGAGCCTGATTCCTAAGGACCTAGGTTAGGTCCAAGAAAGTGTGAGTATATTTCTATTCCACTTTTCTGTTTTCTATAGTATTACAGTCTATGCTATGCCCTGTCTGTATCCATATTTAAGGGTGTAAAGACTTGAAGTATCAAGACTACCTCTACCGAAAAGGGAAAGTGGGTAGCCGTTAATAACCCAGAGGCGCCTCATCCAGAGCCAGGAAGGCTCTATTTCACGTGAGTGTGCTGACGTTTCTTTGGTTTATCCATTTGGTATACATTAGATTGCACAATGATGTTTTTCCTTTTTTGAGGTTACCCTAGGAAGAAAGCTCTCTTCAGGATCTGGGAAATATACTCCTGGGACTTAAAGAAAGGAACATTGTTTTCGCTGCACTCCATCCCCTTGGACTATTGGTATATATTTTGGTGGTTCGGGTCAGGAACCACGTGCGAGTGCCTGTAACGATCCTGCCTTAATATCTTATCAGCGCTGCCATATTGTGTTTGTAAAGATATTAGAATTAACATGTAAGCAATTCTATGATAACTTTTAGTTTTAGTTATATAGTTACATAGGCTGAAAAAAGTCATGCCTCCATCGGGTTCAGCCTTTCACACATTATCTGCTGCTGTTGATCCAAAAGAAGGTAAAAATACCCCAGTCTGATGCGCTACCATTCCTTTTGGGTAAAATGTGTTTCATCCAAATTTTAAGCAACTTTTCTGAATTATGACTAAACGTAGCACCACATGATTGAAATGGGTGGAAAACAAATTGTGTGGTAGGCAAATTTTACGGCCACTAGTTGCTTGTTTTTCTCATGTTAACTGGTGGTTGGCTACTATTTGCTAGTCATACAGGACTGTAAAAGATAACAAAAAATGCTTAAAAGAAATGAAATATAGAAAATTCAGAGTACATTGTAATATACAGTAGGCTAAAAAAAAAAAAAATCTGTAAAGTAAATGATAGAGTTTTAATTATAAGATGTGGTCACACATGGCATAATCCTTCCACACCGCCAATGTTTCTGCTTATTGGTCAGACGCATTCATATAAAATGCATGTTTAGGTGAAGGAAACTATTCTTGTTTTGTTCATTACATGTACTTGAGAACTGTCATCCCGCTTAGACTTTTCACTCCTCCCTGTCACACCTAGGTTCTATTAGGATGCTGGGAGCACCTTTAGGATGCATCTTTCAAGTTGGTTGGTATACCGCAGAAGAGAACACATTAGGAGCCCTATTACATTCTTCGCGCACAATTGTGCGCAAAAACGCATTAACGCGAGGGGCAAAACCCTTTGCGCTGAACGTCGTATTTCGACATTCACGCACAAAATGCACATTAATGTCTAACGTGAGTGATCCTGCTCGAACCCTTTGCGAGTGCAATTTAGTGCGCGCATCCTATACTTAACATTGTGAGGACAAATGCGTTTTTGCGCTGGTGCGCGCATGGTATTACTATCTTAGCGCAAAATTTAATGGACAACATTTGCGCGCATAATTTTATCGTCTTTGAAAAGCTGGCGGTAACGGCAAATTGTAACAACCTGACCTTACCAAAAAGCGGAATCACAAGGGAGAACGTCGGGGGGGTTTTTCTTTTTTTTTACTAGTTCCATCAAAAATGGCGGCCACTACCTTGTCTTCCGTCAGCACATACGTCTGTTGTGCGCAGTCCGCACAAAATGCGTTCGTCTGACGGACTCGCGTTAAAAATTACATTGCGCTCACTGATTTCTGCGTGCAACGGTACTTTGCGTTCATTTTTGCGCATCGGTTTTTATGAGCGCAATTTCCCGACGGATGAAAAAATGCACGAGGAATGTAATTCCAGCGGTGATTTTCGTGCGTTAACGTTTAACTCTTCGCGCAAAAAAAGACGCATTTAGCTTGCAATTTTGCGTTAAGTAATAGGGCCATAGGTTGGCATAAAGTAGGACCTGCCAACGATGGGGTAGATTGGCACAATGGCAGGCTTATGCAATATGTGATCGCATCTTGTAACTATAAGACCATAATTTATTTTACCGGTTTCGATGTTTTTAAAATTGTTTTGACTGTATTATATCAATGTGCTCTGAATTGTCGTTATTTTGTATGTTCAGCTTACTGGTCACTCAGAAGCACTCTTAAAATATGCATATTTAAGTGAGTGCAGCCATTCCGTTTTTTGTTTCAATAAATAAAAGCGCATGAGGGTCAGATTGCTAGATCTATCATCCCTCTTGTGGGACCTCTGACGCCATGTAATTTACTTGAATGCTGAGCCAGCACTGATCTGGTTCTGATGCTATTCCCAAGCCATTTTGTGCCTTAACCTCAATATTTAGGTTGCTAAACGTCTTTACGCCTTTGTCTACTGTGCTTTGTGTAACCCAAGTAAAGCTTACAAAGATGGCAATGGACTTTCATATCAGTAACTTCTCATGAATGTGGACACTGGAAGCCAGGCACACGTAAAATTTGGCAAAGTTCTGCAGGACCATTCACGCCAGTGATTCATTTTCAGCATCCATAAATACTTATCCTAAGCATCTGAAGTAGACTGGAAAGATAACGAAAGATACATGTGCATGTGCAAGTCCATCAGACATTTTTTCCATAAATGTGATTGTTATTACATAACCATACACAGGCATTCCCTAAGCAATTTTTAATTAAGCTCATGGATAGTGTCCTATAAATACATAAAAGTACTTTTTTCATAACTTTAATTTCACAATTATATTATCTATATAGTAATATTCTGCCAAAATATAAGTATATACATTGAAAATGGATAATAGTGTTTGGCATAATTTTGAGATATTGACCAATATAAAATGAGTCACCAATGTTCCCATTTGGGAGTAAGATACGCTGACACATTGATGGTATGTGAGAAGCAGGAAATGTTAGTGGGAGCGTTCTTAACATATTATGCATTGTAGGTTTAACAATCAGGCATTTACACTTATTATATTCAAGATAAAAACTGTGATTCCTTATTCGAAATGCATTATCATCCATGTTAGGTATTCTTTGTTAACATTCCGTATAATGCTGCTTTAGGTATATTTTTAGCATACAGAATGTCTTTTTGAAAGTGGGACAATCATTTGAATACTAATGCGACATGTAAGTTACAAATCACTCACAATAAACTTCAACGTTGCTAAAATTTGCATTTTCAAGATTATATGACACATTTCATGCCATTATTCTAATTAAATGTTTTACATGACATGTCAAAATCATATATGTTCTATTAAAGTAATTCTATATCACATCATAAATCACAGAATGCGAAGATTCTGTCATTGAGTGTGGCATTTACTATCTATACAGCTTACACCACCACAAATCAATACATTTTTATATTTACATGTATGGAAACATTACATAATATAATGATATTGACTGATAGCAAAGTAATTACAACATACAAAAACATGGATCACACAAATATGACGTAGAAAAGTACACAAACCTCATCTATTTTAAGAATCGTTCTGAAGGAATTTTATACAGTGACTATAGAGGAAAGCGCTGCAGGAAATGCATTGGACCGGCTATAGCAACACGAGCAACTCCACCAGTGGCAACATCAGCAGTAGCAAACTACAGTCTTCTACAATTCTTGCTGATTCTTGAACATGTATTTATACAATGTAACAGTTAAGTGTAATGTTGGGGGCTTCCAGCCTCTCCTGTGTGCTTGAGGGCAGCATGTCTGATGCTGCTCACTGACCAATGCCCGGTTTATATGGAGACAGGCAGGGAGGTGGCTGCATGAGGCGCGGCTTGAGTGGGGGGCGCGGTCTGGTGAAGGTCTTTAAAAACCCTCAGTTACTTCTCAGCAGTGCCAGATCGTGGTTATCCATACCTGAGCGCCTTGTACCTAACTTCTATTGTGATTTAACCTGTTATTGATCTCTGCTTGTTTTCTGACTATTCTGCCTTCCATTGCCCTAGACCATTTTCTTGTACTACGCTACTGCACTGATATCGACCCGGCTATTCCATTTGACTATTCTATACTCTGTATTCCTGATTCTGGCTCGTCTGACTACCCCATGTTGCTAACCTGGTTTTTGTATTACAACATTGTCTTTTGCTTAACCCTTTCTGTCTAGCTAGTTTACCTGGCCAATTCTAAGGACCAGACAGTTAGGGATTCTTCACGGCCACTCTGTTGGTAGCTTTTGGGCTCTGTGGAGTGTTGGGCGTTAAGAACTGCGTGGTGGGATCTGGGAACCGTGACATTACGATCTGGAAACCCACCATGAACATGTCAGACAGGTATTAGCAAAATTACTGGACAATGGTCTTTATTGCAAACTGGAGAAGTGTTTATTCGACATTACTACTGTAAAATTTCTTGGGTACATTATCACTCCAGAAGGTTTTGAGATGGATCCTTCCAAACTCACGGCCATCTCAGAATGGCCTCTCCCTCAAGGTCTCAAAGCCATACAGAGGTTTCTGGGGTTTTCCAACTATTATAGGAGATTTATCAAGAATTATTCCACTGTAGCCTCTCCTATCATTAATATGACATGTAAAGGTCTGAAGAACCAGGTCTGGTCTTCACAATCCAAACAGGCATTCGAAGCTCTCAAACAGGCTTTCACTTCCGCTCCCGTGTTACGGCATCCTGATCCTAGGATTCCATTTGTCCTTGAGGTTGATGCTTCCGAGATAGGCATTGGGGCTGTCCTGTCTCAAAGAGAGTCTCCAGGGAAACCTCTACATCCTTGGGTTCTTTTCAAGAAAATTATCACCAGCAGAACGCAATTATGATATAGGTAACAGAGAATTGCTTGCTATTGTGTCTGCCCTGCCAGAGTGGAGACATTTGTTGGAAGGTACTCCTGACCCTTTGTTGATAATCACTGATCATAAGAACCTTACGTACATCGGGGATGCAAAACGTCTGAACTTGAGACAGGCCAGGTGATCATTGCTACTGTCTCGGTTTAATTTTGTATTGACTTTCAGACCAGGTGACCGCAATGTAAAGGCTGATGCCTTATCTCATCAATCTGACCAGTATGAATCAAATACACAAGACCACAATCCTATAGTTCCTCCTGAACGTATTGTGGCTTCCACGGTTTTGTCTGTCTCCTCGCCTTTCCTGGAACGCCTCCAGGCAGCTCAAGTGGGGGCTCCACCTGACAAGCTCCAGATATGTTGTTTGTACCTGAAAAGGAAAGACAAGAATTACTCATAATGTTTCATGATTCTAAACCAGCAGGTCATCCTGGTATTACTAAGACTCTTACCAGTATCTCCAGACAGTTCTGGTGGCCCACCATGCGACAGGACGTACGTCTGTTTGTTTTGGCTTGTCAAGTCTGTGCCAGAAGCAAAACCAGTAAAACCTTGCCTGTCGGTCTATTGCAGCCTTTACCCATGCCTAAGAGGCCTTGGTCTCATCTATCTATGGATTTTATTGTGGACTTGCCGAAGACCAAGGGTCATACTGTGGTCCTGACAGTTGTAGACCGCTTCTCCAAAATGGCTCATTTTGTCCCTTTACCTAAGCTTCCTACAGCCAAAGAACTGGCGGTTGTCTTTGCTAGAGAGATTGTATGAATACATGGGGTTCCGTCTGAAATAGTCTCTGACAGAGGAGCTCAGTTCGTCTCTCGTTTCTGGAGGGATTTCTGTGCAGAGATGGGGGTGCGATTGGCCTTCTCTTCAGCATACCATCCACAAACCAATGGGGCAGCAGAGAGGGCAAATCAGGGTCTCGAGCAGTACATACGTTGCTTTACCAAACAACAACAAGACAATTGGTCGGAGTTGTTGCCCTGGGCTGAGTATGCACGTAATAACGCCGTTAATGAGACTACTGGCCACTCTCCTTTTTCTGCCATCTATGTTTTTTTCCCTCCGGCTCTACCGCTTCAGTTTGCTGAACAGGCCATCCCGGCTCTCGATGAACATCTCACACAACTACAAGAGTTTTGGAGACAGATTCACGAAAACATGGAGGGCAATGTTGCTGTCCAGAAACGCATGGCTGACAGGCATAGGTTACAAGCTCCTTCCTATAACGTGGGGGATAGAGTTTGGTTGTCCACTAGGAACGTGAAGTTGCGGGTGCCTTCTATGAAAATGGCACCTCGGTTTATAGGTCCATACAAGATCATTCGCCGCGTTAACCCTGCGGCTTATGCTCTTACCCTTCCTAAACATCTTCGCTTGCACAACGTCTTCCATACCTCCTTACTGAAGCCTTTGTTGTGTAACAGGTACACGCAGGTCGTTCCTCCTCCTCCACCTGTTCAGGTTGATGGAGAATCAGAGTATGAGGTTAGGAAGGTTCTGGATTCTAGGCTGTTCAGGGGTGCTCTGCAGTACTTGGTCGATTGGGTGGGTTATGGACCGGAGGACCGGTCCTGGATTCCGGCTTCCAACATGTCTGCCTCTAGGTTGGTCAGGGCATTCCATGCCTCGCACCCCGATCGCCCTGGTGGTCATCTTGTCACTTGTCCTGGTGGTCTCCCTGCCTCTTGTCCTGTTGGTCGTCCAGTAGCCTCCCGTGGAGAGGGGGGTACTGTAACGTTGGGGACTTCCAGCCTCTCCTGTGTGCTTGAGGACAGCATGTCTGATGCTGCTCGCTGACCAATGCCCGGTTTAAATGGAGACAGGCAGGGATGTGGCTGCATGAGGCGCGGCTTGAGTGGGGGGCGCGGTCTTTTGCTTAACCCTTTCTGTCTAGCTAGTTTACCTGGCCAATTCTAAGGACCAGACAGTTAGGGATTACTCTGTTGGTAGCTTTTGGGCTCTGTAGAGTGTTGGGCGTTAAGACCTGCGTGGTGGGATCTGAGAACCGTGACATTAAGTAGGCGATGTACAGTCAGGTCCAGAAATATTGGGACATCTACACAATTCTAACATCTTTGGCTCTATACACCACCACAATGGAGTTGGAATGAAACAAACACAATGTGCTTTAACTGCAGACTGTCAGCTTTAATTTGAGGGTATGTACATCCAACTCAGGTGAACGGTGTAGGACTTACAGCAGTTTGCAGATGTGCCTCCCACTTGTTAAGGGACCAAAGGTAATGGGACAGAATAATAATCATAAATCAAACTTTCCCTTCTTAATACTTGGTTGCAAATCCTTTGCAGTCAATCACAGCCTGAAGTCTGGAATGCATAGACATCACCAGACGCTGGGTTTCACACGTTTAGTTTCACACGGGATAATTGGAGTAAGCGCAGATGACATTTTTTTCTTTGTTATGTTCTACACATGTTGTTGGGCTGGATGCATTTGGTGGTTGCAGCCAACCCTTCGGGGAATAGGCGCGACCCCACCCCTCCTGTACTATGTATGTTTCAATGTACTTCCAGCCAGGTCATCCCTGCAGCAAGACTCCGCTCCGTGTCTTTGTTTTGATCCCAAAGTGGATTTTGTTTCTGGGGGAGCATAAATAAAGGCCCACCAGTCTACCTCATGTTTGACAAGCAGCATGAGCAGGTATGGTTTGCTATGTAGCAGCCTGTGGTTTCATTTTGGTTAGGACTCGCCCTTATAGAGGTGCCTTGACGCTGGCGGGCGAGCTAGTCTTATAATGGCCATTGATAAGAAACCAAACTTCTAATTGTGTTTAGTTTCACACGGTATAATTGGAGTAAGCGCAAATGACATTTTTTTCTTTGTTATGTTCTACACATGTTGTTGGGCTGGATGCATTTGGTGGTTGCAGCCAACCCTTCGGGGAATAGGCGCGACCCCACCCCTCCTGCACTATGTAAATCACAGCCTGAAGTCTGGAATGCATAGACATCACCAGACGCTGGGTTTCATCCCTGGTGATGCTCTGCCAGGCCTCTACTGCAACTGTCTTCAGTTCCTGCTTGTTCTTGGGGCATTTTCCCTTCAGTTTTGTTTTCAGCAAGTGAAATGCATGCTCAATGGGATTCAGGTCAGGTGATTGACTTGGCCATTGCATAACATTCCACTTCTGTCCCTTCAAAAACTCTTTGGTTGCTTTTGCAGTATTCTTTGAGTCATTGTCCATCTGCACTGTGAAGCGCCGTCCAATGAGTTCTGCAGCATTTGGCTGAATGTGAGCAGGCAATATTGCCCGAAACACTTCAGAATTCATCCTGCTGCTTTAGGGTCAGCAGTCTCATCAATAAATACAAGAGAACCAGTTCCATTGGCAGCCATACATGCCCACGCCATGACACTACCACCACCTTGCTTCACAGATGAGGTGGTATGCTTAGGATCATGAGCAGTTCCTTTCCTTCTCCATACTCTTCTCTTCCCATCACTCTGGTACAAGTTGATCTTGGTCTCATCTGTCCATAGGATCTTGTTCCAGAACTGTGAAGGCTTTGTTAGGTGTTGTTTGGCAAACTCTAATCTGGCCTTCCTGTTTTTGAGGCTCACCAATGGTTTACATCTTGTGGTGAACCCCCTGTATTCACTCTGGTGAAGTCTTCTCTTGATTGTTTACTTTGACACACATTCACCTACCTCCTAGAGAGTGTTCTTGATCTGGCCAACTGTTATGAAGGGTGTTTTCTTCACCAGGTAAAGAATTCTTTGGTCATCCACCACAGTTGTTTTCCGTGGTCTCCCTGGTCTTTTGGTGTTGCTGAGCTCACCGGTGCATTCCTTCTTTTTGAGAATGTTTCAAACAGTTGTTTTGGCCATGCCTAATGTTCTTGCTATCTCTCTGATGGGTTTGTTTTGTTTCTTCAGCCTAATGATGGCTTCCGTCACTGATAGTGACAGCTCTTTGGATCTCATCTTGAGAGTTGACAGCAACAGATTCCAAATGCAAATAGCACACTTGAAATGAACTCTGGGCCTTTTATCTGCACATTGTAATTGGGGTAATGAGGGAATATCACACACCTGGCCATAGAACAGCTGAGAAGCCAATTGTCCCATTACCTTTGGTCCCTTAACAAGTGGGAGGCACATCTGCAAACTGCTGTAAGTCCTACACCGTTCACCTGAGTTGGATGTACATACCCTCAAATTAAAGCTGACAGTATGCAGTTAAAGCACATTGTGTTTGTTTCATTCCAACTCCATTGTGGTGGTGTATAGAGCCAAAGATGTTAGAATTGTGTCGCTGTCCCAATATTTCTGGACCTGACTGTATGTCAGCAGTTGCGCCTGGTGTTACAGAAATAGTTTTTGATTCGATTAAAATAACTGATGCTTGTCATGACCTATCCATCCTTTCATACTAAATTATAGATTTATGGTCATGGATTTCACAAAGAACGGCAGATGGTGATCCTCTTGAAATTTTATTTCACTGAAAGCAAATGAAAGAGTTAAATCATTGTTTACAATGTCTATTTAACCACTTGCCACATATTGCTCATTAGATTTGTCTGCAATTCCACATGGATTCAGAACACACTTTGCCCTTGATGGATTTAAGTAGACTTCAGTGGTACAGACATTCCATTTGTCCACTGCCTTTATCAGTTCTTGTCTCCAGTCCAGATTCCGAGCCATACACGCTGAGGTCACATGCCATACCTGTTAGTAGTGGCTGGTGATATTTTTTATTAGGGTTGCACCAACCTCCACCCCTTGAAGCTGACACACCCACACCTTGCATAAAGCTTTTATGACACTCCTTTTATTACATGTTTAACTGCTCATTTAGGAGGATGTGCAATCAGAGAGATGACAGTTTTTCCCAGCTAGCAGCATGTGCTTAGAGAAGGAAGGTGACTGTCACTTATAATGGCTTTTGCATCAAATACAGTGCATGGGACAAAGAGAGACAATAAAAAATGGTCATTCTATCCTGCTTATGGGGATTTGATCATAATGTGATTATTACCAGTGCAGTCTTCAAGAAATACCACTAAAATATAAAAATATCTGTTTGTGGGCATAGAGCTGCATAAAGAAATTATAGTAACACCTTGTATCTGTACTGCACAGGGATTTTCTGCAACCCCTTGAATCTTATCCCTGTGTAGTAGTGAGTGATTCCAGAGCTATCCCTATATTGCGCCCTCTCACTGGCTTTTGTAATGCTGTATAATGTTTTTGAACTTTTACAATGAGCATGGGGCTGCTCCTTGAAGCTTCTTTACCATATTACAGGGTGATACTCTGAGACAATTTTGTTTCTATCCTGGAAGACCACTAATCTTGCACCATACTGCTCATGTCCTTTACAATATAATGTACAGTTGATACTATCTACTGTCCTCGCTGTTTCGTGTGGCACGGAAGCTTGTCCTGTGCAGAGTAAATTGCAGCCTTGTTCTGTTTCTCCTTTCTGGCCATCCACCATTAAATTTACCATATCCCTAACATGTGTGATACAAGACGTGTGACACATCTTTTCAAGGTCAGATCGCATCACGCTTTGCACTTTTGTGAAACTAAAAGAAGGTGGCAACATCACTCACACACATGGGTCAAGTCCTAGCAAAAAACGTGAGGGAACTCACCCAAGAATTCCACAACCCCCATTACCTGAAGAAGAAAAAATGTATGTCGGTGTATAAAATAAATATATATATATATACATACATACACCCCTGAGAATCATGTATAACCAGGCACAAGCCCCCCCCCCCGAATTATATAAACACACAGGCACCCCGAATTATATATACACAGGCACACCCCCCAGAATTATATATACACAGGCACACCCCCCAGAATCATATATATATACACAGACACAGGCCCCCAGAATTATGTATATACACAGGCACAGACCCCAGAATTATATATATATATACACACACGCAGGCCCCCAGAATTATACACAGGCTGACCCCCAGAATTATACACAGGCAGACCCCCAGAATAATATACCCAGGCAGACCCCCAGAATAATATACACAGGCTGACCCCCAGAATTATACACAGGCAGGCCCCAGAATAATATACCCAGATCCCCAGAATTATACCCAGGCTGACCCCCAGAATAATATACCCAGGCTGACCCCCAGAATTATACTTACCCAGCAGCTCAGACCTCCCGCGCCGCGTCTTCCTCCCTGCTCCAGCGTGCTCCTGCACGCGGCCGCCGGTGTTCCCAGCCCTCTGTAGGCTATGACGCGTCTCAAGAGATCTCAGCTGCAGGCTGCGTCACAGCCTTCACAGTGCTGGGGACGGCGGCATTCAAGTAAATCAAAACCTCTGTATTTTGTTTCACAGAGAGCCATAGGGGTAAGCGCAAATCACCACCTTTTTGCTTGTTATTTTTTTATACATGAAGGGCAGTATTACAATGTTGGTGCTAACTTAACCAGAGCTGTTGTAAACTTCCCAGAGCCATTATAGCCTATGGAGCAGTTAAGTTTACAACAGCTCTGGTTAAGTTCGCACCAACATTGTAATATAGCCCAAAGTGGGCTGGGTTCTGGTCTACACAGCCACCCTGGTAGGGAATAGGATCAAAAAGTTTTTTTTACATATCTATTTTGTTGTATCCCCAGCCAGGTCATTTTTGCTGCTGCAGCTTTCCGTGTTTTCTTTTTTAATCCCAAAGTGGAAATGTTCCTGGTGAGGGTATAATTATAAACCCACCAGCCTGTCTTTTGGCTGAGAAGCAGCATTAGGACATGTAGTTGTAGTAGAAAGCAGCACTTGGTTTCATTAGGCAGAACCCACCTAAAGTGAGGTTGCCGTGAAGTGGTGGCTGGGCTTAAAACTTTAATGGGCATTCAAGTAAATCAAAACCTCTGTTTTGTTTTGCATGGAGCTACAGGGGTAAGAGCAAATGACAACCTTTTTTTTTGTTAAATTGATGTCCTGCCTGAAGTGATGTAAAACAAATTGGACGAGCACACTGGTTGTATGACTCAGGAGCTTTATTACATGGATGACATCACAATAGTTTGACTCAAACCAGAGCCTTTAGTAGAAGATGCAAAATTTCATGGATTCCCAGCCATGAGATCATACAACCATCATCTCAGCTTCATATGGCAAGTGTCGGCTATAGTTTAACTAATGTCCACCTCAGTCAGCTTTTTTCTGACAGTTATGCCCATTAGCAATCAGCTCACGCATTAACCATATGGGATATATTGTATATTTGGAGATTCTCCTTGCACCATGGACAACTCCCTTCATAATTTACAGGGTTATTCAAAGAGAATCGAAAAGTCACCGAACGTTCGGTGACTTTTGGTTCTCTTCAATTCAACAATCCTATTTCAGCGACCCTGCGGTGTATTGCAAGGAAAAGCCGCCGCAAACCCGGCGAAGGCTCACCGAAACCCACAAGAAACATCTGGATTAACCCGGCTGAACACGCCAGAGAAACCCGACTAGCCGCCGATCGCAGAGCAGCCGCCGGAAAAACCCGACACCGCAGATGGAGGTGAAATTGTCTGGAATTTACATATAAGATCCAATGAATGATAAAAAAAAGGGCTGTTACAGTAAAAAGGAAAGCCGATTTAAAAAAAAAAAAAAAAAACAACAATTTGCCAAACAAATTCCGAAAAATGCATAACAGATTCTAAAAAAATCTATTAATAAAGAGAACTTTTACTGCAGAATATAGTAATAAACGGTTTATTAGATATTGGATTAAAACAGGAATATTTTTAACATTGAAGTCTATGGGATGCGTCTGAATAAATCTGTCAAATGAAAGCACCGAACAGCAGAGCATTTCGGCAACTTTGCCCTGCTGTTTGGTGTTCTCTGAATAGACGAAGCATTGCTTCTCTATGGGGATTTCACTGCCCTCGAACAGGCACGTTAAGGCAATTCGCCAAGATTTGGCGAACTGCCTGCTCTTTGAATAGTCGAATGGCCAGGAAAGGTAACTGTATGCTGAATTTCAGTGTTCGGTTACCTGTCAGGGTCAGATCGGCTCTCTTTGAATAACCCTGATAGTAAAGACTTATGGCTGTCAGTTGATTTAAAAGACACATGACATGTGATTTTGTCAGGATACAGGTTCCGGGGCGACCAGGTCGAGCCACTATGCAATGAATGTGAGTCTTACAAGGCAGATATATATGTATATGTATATAACAGATTTATTGAGAGACATAAAAGAAACACCCAGAGGCAATAATAGAATATAGGAGGGGTTCTGAGAAAAAGGGAGAATGCTGAATAAATGATAAACAGAAGTTATACAGAAGAGAATAACAATTTACTAAAGATACAGACACGGATAATGAACAGGGGATATATATATATATATTCACAGAGCGGGAAGGCAAGAGAATATATACGCAGGCTGCAGGTATTAGATAAAAGGGAAATAGAGAAGAAACCGTAATTAAGTAGGTTATGGCATAGATATACTTACTAAGGGATAAGCGTCTGATGCAGAGGGTACTAAAGAATATAAAAACTGTAGCCCAGGAGAAATGGGAAAAATAGAGAATAACATCAAAGTAATATATAAATATATATCTGAGTCCAAGTATAATCACAGGTAAATCCTTGTAGCCCAAATGGAATAGACTTGAGATCCAGGAAGTGTATAAGGTGATCAGAAGATCCAAAAGTTCTTGAGGTGGTAGGATCCAGCAGAGTATGGGGTTATAAGATATTTCAGCAGTTTGGAGGAAAAGCAGGTAGCTCCTTGCAGCTTGGATGATTCCAAGATAATGTGGAAGCATTGGGCTTCAGGTGTGGCCTGGTTTTATGCAGTGTGATTAGTTGACTTAACCACTTCGCTGCTGAGGACGCGCTCAGCGCGTCCTCAGCAGTCCGCTGGTGTGCTGAGGACGCGCTGAGCGCGTCCTCACATTGGGGTCAGCGTTCGGCGGGTTCCGGCCGATCGCTGGCCCCTCCGGTGCGGGCTGACATCCTGGATGTCAGCCCGGCATCCGGACCAGCAGCCGCCAGAATTAGGTGTCATCGCGGGGGCGCGATGACACCTAATTCAGGCGCCCCCCCCCGCATGTGCGGAGGAGGCGCCTGAAAGGGAGGGGGGGAGGTCCTTCGGACCTCTCTCCCTCCCGATCGGCGGCGCACAGGGGGTTAACCCAGACATCATTTGGAAGGGCACAGCCTGCCCTTCCAAATGATGCCTGGCATTAACCCCTGGGGAGCTGGATCGCGAATCGGCGCTGAAAAGCGCCGGTTCGCGATCCTTTCCCGGAGCTGGCCGACATCTTGGATGTCAGCCAAGCCTCCGGGAACTCCCCCAGAGGACTGGCGTCATCGTGCGTAGCACGATGACGCCAGTCCTAGAGTTAACCCCTAACTGCCACCAACTGTGGAGATAGGGAGTTCCAATGAACTCCCTATCTCCCGATCCGTGGCAGCTAGGGCTTAAATTTTGGTATCGTTGGATCGGCCAGAGCATGGCCGTTCCAACGATACCAAACACTACAGTGAAAAATTTTGTAAAAAAAAAAAAAAAATGAAAAATAAAAATTAAAAAAAAAATTAAACACTTTTTTTTTATTTTTTTGGGTTTGTTAATGCAGCAATATTGTTCCCATTTCAATTATAATGTGAACAATGATGCTGCACTAACGATTTTTGTATGCGGTGCGTTTGTTAAAAATAGTGTCATTTTCCCCAAAAAAAAATGTAATGAGACCCCATCTCTAATTTTTTTAACAAGCGCACCCCATACAAAATATAACCGCAATTGCTCGCATGTTAAAATGTGGAAAAAAACACTTTACACATTGTAAATTATTGAAAATACATATTTTATTGCATTTTTTGTTATAATATACAGACATGACATAACGTATACATATAATAATGACATATTATGAATCTACCGAGTCTGACGGAAAGAACGATATATAATATGTCTGGGTCATATACTAAAATAAGCCTTCAAAACACGTTTAAACATGATGCGCAAAACAGGTAAAAATGACCTCAGCATAGGGGCGGGAAAAGCCTCAGCAGCGAAAGGGTTAAACAACACCTGAGCGCTGCATGGTAGGAGGTGAATACTGGCAATACTGCTGAGAGTCTCATCACTATCAGGGTTATTCAAAGAGATCCGAATGGCTGGAGAAAAGTAATCGGTTTCCTTTCTTGGCCATTCGGCTATCCAGAGAGCAGGCAATACGCCAAATCCTGGCGAATTGCCTGCACATACGGTGCCTGTTCGAGGGCAGTGAAATCCCCACAAAAAAGCACTGCTTTGGCTATTCAGAGAGCACAAACCAGCAGTGAAAGGTTCCCCTAATGCCCTGCCATTCGGTGGTTTGTTTCGACAGGTTTATTCAGGAGAATCCCATATTCTTCAATGTTAAAAATATTCCCATTTTAATTTAATATCTAATAAACCGTTCATTATAAAATTCTGCAGTAAAGAGTCTCTTTATTTATAGATTTTTTTCGGATATTTTAAGCATTTTTCTGTATTTTTATATTTTTTCAAAAAATCCTTTTTTTTTGTTAAACTTTTCTTCTTTTTTCTGTAACAGCCCTTTTTATTATCATTCCCTGGACCTCATATGTAAATTTCTGACATTTTCGCTCAGTAGTTTCTTTGCAAACAGCGTTTCACTTTTCAAACATTCAAGCAAACTGTTTTTTCAATTTATTCACTTCACTCGTCTGCGGTGTCGGCTTTTTCCGGAGGCTTCGCTGCGGATGATCGGCTCCTGCTCGGGTTTTTCTGGCATCTTCGGCGGGTTAATCCAGATGTTTTTGCGGGTTTCGGCGTGCATTCGCCTGGTTTTTGCAGTGACTTTTCGTCGGGTTTGCGGCAGCTTTTCCCTGCTCTTCGACGGCCCTGTGGTGCTTGCTGAATACACCGCAGGGTCGCCGAAATGGGATTGCCGAATCGGCCGGATTTGAAGAGAACGAAAAGTCACCGAACGTTCTCTTTGAATAACCCTGTATGAGGCAGCGATAGGCTTTTTCTTACGGCGCCGGCGATTTTCCTTAGTGATTTATAAAAAAATATAATTATATATACCTTGATAAAGGCCTCTAGAGGCCGAAACATCGGCTTTTTATATGTAAACCAATACATTTGGGAATTTTATACAAGTCCTGTGTGCCTACTTTCACTACCCATTAATTATAAATACTTATTTGGTTAATAGTATAGCCTGTGTGTTTTATTCTGAAATGAAACATTAGTTCTCCAGAACTAAAACAGTCATTTTTGTTATGCACTCTTTTTAAAATAACCTCTGATTTAGAAAAGGCATATATCCGCGTATAAAGATGCCTGCCATATAATTTGTGCGATGTTCAATATTAAATTGACATCTACAGTATACTCCACTTTATTACACTTTAATAGTCTAAAATAAAATAGCAGGTTCTCCACTGCATACATATGCAACCCACAGAGTCAGAATGCTAATTGAGTTTAGCTTAAGCATACATATAAAATGCACCATGCCTCTCAACTTACCAGCAGTGTAACTGATTACTAATTATATTTGTTCCCTGCATAGTGACAGCACACCGAGATGGAGATGTTGCAAATTTCAGTTTGCAATATTATCTAGGATGTTTAAATAACTGTAGATGTGTCTCTTAAACTAGCAGAGGTAATTGGTATGCATGTAAGAGCTAGCAGGCAGAGCACATCTCTTATTTATGGACTCTTTGATGTAACTGAATGAAGAAAAAAAAACATTAAAACACAGTTCAAAAGGGAATTTACACAGCATTGAAAACATAAAAGTATATACAAATTACTTTCTAAGTAAATTAATATAATTGTAATAACAATTACATTTTATTTTTAATTCAAAATAGGTCATGCCCTACGCAGAAGAGAAGCTTTATTTTTAGTTATCTCTTCTCTTTTTATTGCTTTAATAAGTGATCTAATCCAACTTATCACTGGTCAAGGTTGTGTCTTTATAAGTATGTAATAAGTTATCATGGTTATCATGTAATGTTATAATGAAAACCAACTTGTGATTGTAATCCTTTTTTTAAAGAAAATCCTTTTTTTGTGGTCCTCCTCCAAATTCCATATACACAGGATTTATCTCCTAATATTTGTTTCACTTCTCTGTTATAGTCATTCCTAATTAGGATATCTAACGTTTCTCCCTTAATGACCAGTCACATCACAATCTTGTTTTTTCCAACATTGTCAAGATGTGACTCTGGGTCTCTGTCAAGAGCCTCAGTGCACGGGACACTTGTGCGAGGTTAGGCATCAATGGAGACATTATTGATATAAAACTGCTACTTTAATTGTATAGCATTACTTATGATAGTGAAGAAATGAAATAGCATTAAAAGTGAATCAAAATGCGTACTGCAGGCCAGTGGCGTCACTAGGCTTGGTGTCACCCGGTGCGGTAACTCATGGTGTCACCCCCCTCGAGTTTTACGGTATCTTTTTTTAACTACTCTTACTCATAACTCAGTACTCCCATATAAAAACTGAATGCTCATACACGGCGCACATTACCGTGAGGTTTATTGCTGTGGAGCTCTCTCATATGCTCACACGCAAATTTTGGCGAACTGCCAGAAAGTACAGTGCCTGTTCGAAGGCAGTGAAAGTCCCATAGAGAAGTAGTTGTTAATCTGTTCAGAGAACACTGAACAGCAGAGAAATGTCCTGATGTCCGGTGGTTTCATTCGGCAGGTTTATACAGGTGAACACCATAGGTTTCCACGTTAAAAATATTCCCGTTTTTATCCAATATCTAATAAACTGTTATTCCTTTAATCTGTAGTAAAAAGTCTCTTTATTTATTGATTTTTCTTTTTTTTAATATCTTTTAGGCATTTTTAAAAAAAAATTCTAATACCAGTTTTTCTTATTTCTGTAACCGACCTTTCAATTATTATTCATAGGATCTAATATGTCAATTCCAGACATTTTCGTTCAGTAGTTTTTTTTAAAAACAGCTTGTGATGGGTTTGTGGTGGCATTCAGTGGCTGATTCCCTGCACTTCATGGACCCTGCGGTGATTTCACTGAGGAAATTTGTTTCTCCAAAGTGCGTGGAACAACAGAACACTGAAATGTCTGCGTCATTTCGTTGCTCTGTGAATATCCCCTTTATTGGTGTTTTTTTGCCACCCCCTGGAAAGTGCCAGCCTAAGCTTTGCCTGCCCAGGACATACTTGAAAATTAGAGAAATTATTTTAGGGTGTCAGCCTAGGGGATGGTGTGGCAGATTAGATATCGATAGACAGATTTGTATCGATATACACTATATTGCCAAAAGCATTCGCTCACCTGCCTTGACTCACATATGGATGGGTGAGCGAATACTTTTGGTAATATAGTGTATCTATAGATGCCAGTGGTCATTTTGCGCAGCTGCCCTAGTAAATCAGTGCCTGAGTTTCTAGCCTGCTCGAGGAAGCAATTAACAGGTCAGTGACCGTTGGCTCTGTGAAGTCACCTGAAGTGTGAATGAAAGAAATTACCCTTTTTTGTTCTGCTCAGCAGGTGGGAGGTGCGACCAGTAAATTAAATTATAGAAGGTATCACACTATTACCTCTCTTCTCTCATTATATTCCCCATTGCGGAGCCCACCAAGACCACTAGGAGAACGGACACTTACAAAGGACTTGTTATATCTGTGGAAAGGGTAACAAATTGACAATATTCTTGAGCACCTTTGATGCATCACCCATCCACTTAGGCACCGGACCAACTATCAATTAAGACTTTTATGACCTCCATTGGCAGACAGCCTTAACTAATCTGGACTACACCAGCTATCATCATCCTGTCTCCAATAGCCTTGCTACATTGCCTCCCATCCGTACTGTTGCACTTGCACTTTTAATTATATTGCATTTGTAATTTAACCTTGTTTGCACATTTAGGATATTGTATTAGCACTTTATATCCTCTGTGATTTGAATTGCACCTTGTATCTATGGTACATGCAACTAGCCCTGATATCATCTGAGCTATACCACAAACCAATATCCAATTATTGCGCCACTAGGAATTTCCACGTTTTTTTTCCTGATCCTATCTGCACAACCTCTCGAGAGCCTGTGCCACTCTCTAGTTGGCGGCAACCACTTTAATACCATTCGTCTCTAAATACGAGCGCCTCCACCGAACCCCTATACTCCCTACGTTATTATACTATAGCTTGTGTAATCATTTATAGAAAAAAGACACTATATTGGACCACTGCAATCAAGTAGAAGACCAACATGGTTTTATCTATAAACATCATCAAACTATCAAACAATAAACTAAGGTTTATCTTACAATCTTCGCGCAAAAACCCTAGCGCAAAGCGAACATTTTTGCGCCAAGCATTAAACTTTTGCGTGCGCAAATCACCGCTGGAATTACAATCCTCGTGCGTCTTTTTATCCACGATCAATACCACGTGCAAACAGGACGCGGCCAAATGCTCGCGCAGTACCGTCTCATGCAAAAACCAGTGTGCGAACAGTTTTTTTCTGGCGATTCAGCCAATCAGAATTAAGAACCACAATTATCTCACGTTAAGAAATTGTGCCTGCCAAAGTCAATCTGAGCATATATGCTGCAGCGATAATACATGCACACACAACGTATCCATTTTATTGGTTTGGTATGAGTTGAGTTATACTTTGCTAAATATACTTTGCTAATTTTTTTTACTGGGCTGGTGTATTTTGGTTTGGCCAGGTTGATCGAAATTTGCCATTAACACCAGCTTTTTGCAGTTGCTAAATAATGCGTGCAAAGGCTATGTGGTAATTACCGTGAAATAGATTGTAATACCATCCTCGTACCAGAGCACATACGCATTTGAGCTCACAATATAAAGTATAGGACTCGCATAGTACAGTAAGCTCCCGCAGGGTTCGCGCAGGTTCAATCGCGCACGGTTGTTGCGCTGACTATGTAATACGAGTTTAGGCGCAAAAGGTTTTACCCGCGTTAATGTTTTTTGCGCCGGCGCAAACATTTGCGTGAAGATTGTAATTTAGCCCCAAGTGTCCCAAATATACCAATCGAAAATGTTCCTAATAAATATCTATGAACATTATAAATGTGCCATGAGTAATAATATGTACCCCCAAAGCAAGGCCAATTGCTTTGAAATATATTGTACCATTTATTCAATGGTTCAACCATGTAAGTATGTTCTGATAAAGTAATAATAAATCGTTTGATAAGTAAACTAGTTATTAAGCCTGGCCAGAGGGCAGTCTATTGTTATTGTTTCCAGCTCAGAATCCGTGTCCACATATTTGCATTTCAATGTCCTATCCAATAGTATCTCTCTATATGAATGCATTTGTAACGCATCTGTCGTCGTCCCGTCTGCAACGGGAGGGCCAAGTAAGCAGCTGTGATGGGTGCGCATGCAGCTGACAGTGCATTACAAAGACATTTATATATTAGAGCAGGCTCCTCTTCCCTCTTAGATTGTAAGCTCACGGGAGCGGGTTCCTCTTTATCCTTAGATTGTAAGCTCACCGGAGTGGCTCCTCTTTCCCCTCTTAGATTGTAAGCTCACAGGAACAGGCCCCTCTTAGATTGTAAACTCACGGGAACAGAACCCTCTTAGATTGTAAACTCACAGGAACAGAACCCACTTAGATAGTAAGTGGGCATATTTATTTATTACAGAGAGCCCCCAGCTTACACATGGATATAATTGCCCCAGCAGCTCACACATGGATATAATTGCCCCAGCAGCTCACACATGGATATAATTGCCCCAGCTCACGCTTGGATATAATTGCCCCCAGCTCAACGATGAGCAGTCCTGACCATCGGGGGGCCCCCTCTGACTGGCGGGTCCTCTCTGACATCATCAGAGGGGCCCACCGGTGGCCATCCTGAGGTCCCTGCTTGCCGGAGGCTGGGCCCATGTATGCCCACCGGCGAGCAGGGACTTCAAGATGGCCACCGGTGGGCCCCCTCTGATGATGTCAGAGAGGGCCCACCAGTCCAGGACTGGTGGGCCCTCTCTGACATCAGAGGGGGCCCGCCAGTGGCCATCTTGAAATTACTGCTCGCCGGTGGGCCTACATGGTCCCAGCCTCCGGCGCGCAGGGAGGCATGCTGGCGGTCAGGACTGCTTATAGGAGGGGGCTCACTGGCGGCCATCTTGAGGTCCCTGCTGGCCGGCAGCTGGGCCCTACCCAGGCTGAGGCCCTGGTGCACCCGCACCAGCGGTAGTTCCGCCATAAAAAAAGCGGAGCCGTTGGAGAGGTGCGCGCAAAGCACCTCTCCCTCTCTCACCTCCTCACAGCTCAGTGGCTCAGGTGATAGAGGGAGAGGCACTTTGCGCACGCCTCTCCAACGGCTCCGCTTTTAATTTCTCCCAGGGAGTTCGTGTGTAACAGTTTGTAATGTCCGTCGCGCATGCGCACTCAGCGCTTGACGGCGACGGACATTACAAACTGTTTTATTATATAGGATGTCAAAAAAGTTAATTATCCTATGTAAAGTACAAAACAAAAATTCAAAACATCTTAAAAAGTGTAATGGTTGGTTTGTAAGTAATTGGCAATAAAGTCATACAACCCTTAAGTATTAATTAAATACCCCCATTCCCTATTATTGGTAAAATAAATCATTGCCTAACCGCCACCACTTCTCCTACCCTAGCCAAAATCTGTTGCTAATATCCCCTAAAGTACTGTAACAATAAAGTCCCCTTAGTAAATTATACTTACAATCCAGTGATCGGTGATAAAGTATTCCTTCCACACCAGAGTCATCTTGTTACGTTCTGTTGCTTGTTAAAAAAATGGATTCAGCCAATGGGAGGTGCTCCATATATGGAGCTCTCTCATTGGCTGAATCCAATTTTTAGAACTTTCCATTTGTAATCAATTTGGCCAATATCAGAAGCCTCTTTTGTGAGTGGCCCATTGTGTCCATATGGCCACACTACTTCAAAACAATCAGAAAAGAGGCAAAATAACATCTTTCACCTCTCTGATTGGTGTCCTAGTAGTTTGGTCATGTGTAACCTATTTAGCCAATCTCAACTGTTCAGTTAAAACCCCAAACCAATGTAATTAACAAAAAGCGATAGCAGATTTAGAGAACAAGAATATATCCTAAAATGTATACCAATGAATTGAGCATATCTAGTCCTGCGATAAATATAAACAGTATATCCAGAAGTAATGTATATATACATTTTTGTTACGAAAGATAAAACTCGTAAATGGAATCACTTGTGTGATTTTTGGTTTTTTTTATCCAATGCTGACTCACAGAATTCAGTGAAGTTAATGAGCAACTAAAGTAGATTTCTGAGATCTGCCAAATTAATTGTTTATTACGGCAGCATTGACTGGGAAGTATTACATTCATTTAAAATATTATTAAATTCTATATGACAAACATTTAAACTGTGTCTTTATGAAGCATGGAACAGCTTGTTTACAGATAATATCGGTCTTACAGTTTCAACAACATGTACTGCAAAGCCATTCTCCGTTGCTTGTGACAATGAACAATAATTTACCTGATAACCTGGTGAATGTCATGATCATGAAATCTGTAGCAATACGTTTATGTATAATGACAAGTTATTTATCACATGAAATGTTAGAATGAGTTGTTTGTTCCTTTTCCTTGGTATCATTAATAAATGTATGTCTCTTGTTAGCTGTAGATATTGTTTCCAACATATAACAATGTTATCATTTTCAAATTATAAATAAGTATAAAGAAAAATCGTTTACAGAAAAAAATGGTTTAAGCATATGTAAGAATTTGCAAGACCAGGTAATACATTAAAATAGCTACATATGTTTTATAATACAAAATATCTAAATTAGAAACAGGTGAAATCAATATAAGCATAATAAATAGCATCCAGCAAACAAGCTTAATAAAATAAACTGAAATATGTGAACAAGTATTTATACTCAAAATATGATTTGTTGGTTGGTGGTTTTGTATGGAGTGTATTAAAGGTGGGATACCCAATTTCACAGCTTTTCTGCCATGACATCATGCAGCCAGTCATTGTGCATAGTTCATCCTTTCTTAGTGAATCTTTACAGGGTTATTCAGAGAGCGGTGAAAAGCATGAGAAGAACTGGAGAATGGAAAATTCTAGGTCAAAATAGCCAAACCAGAAAAATTCTCCCATTCATCTCACTTTCCAAATCGGCTATTTTGACCTAGAATTTTCCATTCTCCAGTCATTCTCCTGCTTTTCACCGCTCTCTGAATAACCCTGTAAGTGAATTGCTAAGACTGTGAGGAAGAAGATTCTCTGGACTGATGACATAAAGATTGAACTGTGTGGCCTGGATTCAAATTCAAGTCTAGATGATACCATGCACAATTTATCACACAGACAAAACCATCCCAACAATGAAGCATGGAGGTGGAGAATCATGTTTTGAGGGTGTTATCCGGTCGCAGGGACTGGCAGACTAGTCACAGTTGAGGGAAAGCTAAGCTCGCCAAAATACAGAAATAGAGTTGAGTGAAATCGGACCCATAGAATTTAGGACCACAGACAGGGCCAAAAATCGACCCTCCAAAAAGTTAATGACCCTAAGCTCACAGTCAAGGCAACAAAAGAGTGACTTTGAAATTCATAAGATCTTCATCCAAATCAGCAAGCTGCCAATCTGAATCGCATCTGAAATTAATTTATTGAATCGATTTGAAGAGAATTGGATTGGTTCATTTTCATTTTAAATCACTGAAAAGAATGCGCTCACTGTGTAATGCAAGATTTCTAAATCTAACCCTAATCATTGAACAAACAGATGCAATCACCCTAAACCTAACCATAACACAACCCTAAAACAAGCACAAACAGTAACCTTAATCTTAAAATAAGCTTAAATGGTCATCCTAACAATAATACTAAACCTACCCCTACTCCTAACTCAAGCACAAATTGTAATTTTAACCCTAAAACAAGCAGAATTAGCAACCCTAGACCTAATGCTAACCCTAATACCAAACAGCGGGCCCGATCACCTGGTGTGAGCTAGAATGCCAACACTACATGAAAAATCTAGCGCGAGCCGCAAACTTGTAGTGCTGGTCGACCCACCAACAGATCATCTTGATAGCGTTTGTACGTGTCCCAAATTCCTTAGCGCGTGCTATGTAAACGCTACGATTTTCCCGTGCATACGCTTCACTGACGCTACACAGACGCTACACCGTTGCTGATGCCCTAGCATCTGGAAATGTCCAGAAGGTCCAAGTGCAGAGTGCCTGGCCACACCTATCCTCTGCCTATAAATACAAGGAGCACGTGCCATGTCTCTGACTGTGTTCGTGTATCCCATACTTAGACAAAGATCCCTGGGTGACTGGAGGTATCAACTAATTGACGAGTATAGAGAGTGGAGTTAGGGAGCAGCTAAGGAGGATTTTCTCTTCATTCACTGTCTTATTGTTAAATAACACCTATACATATATTACATTCACATATTATAGTACCTATACGTATATTGCATTCACATATTATAACACCTATACATATAGCATATACCAGGGCTCAAAATTTCAGGTCACAAGCTACTAGCCAGGTCTTAGGAGTTACTCGCCACTAGTTGTCCAGAGCGTATGACAGAGCTTCACAGTAATGTGTGGTGTGCATGAACGTATCACAGAGTGCACGGGATTTTCTACACGCCCCGGCCCATCCAATTCTTCATTACACCCCCCTTTTTACACAGCTCCACCCTTGTTTTGACAGCCCCCATTGATTTCACACAACTCCCCCTTTGTTTTGACAGCCCCCTGTTTTCACACAGCTTCTCTAGCTTTTACAAAGCTCCTCTTGCTTTCACACAGCTCCTCTTGCTTTCACAAAGCTCCTCTTGCTTTCACACAGCTCCTCTTGCTTTCACGCAGCTCCTCTTTGTTTACACAAAGCCCCCCGTTTTTTGCACAGCCCACCTTGTCTTTACACTGCCCCCTACATTTTTACACAGCCCCCCTTGTTTTTTACACAGCCCCCCTCATTTTTTTACACAGCCCCCCTCGTTTTTTTACACAACCCCCGTTTTTTACACAGCCCACCTTTACTTTACACTGCCCCCCTATGTTTTCACACAGCTGCTGCCCCCCCATATGTCACTGACCAGTTTATGTCTCGGGTGGCAGCTGGGACCTCGGTTGCTCCTCCTTCTGCAGTCTGTCTCCACTGTCCTCCTTGCACTTGCCTCCTCTTCTCTGTGCCATCTGCGATCCATCACGTGGGTGGGTCAAGTGACCCACCAACGTGACTCCACAGTTCTAGTCGAAGGGGGCGGCGCCAAACTAGCGTGCCTGCCCTGACTCATGTTAGGAGTGTGGGAGGCACACTGTCGTGCAGCTGATATGCTTCAATGGATCAACAAGGTCTCGGCACCCGACAGGTCAGTCTGCCCCAATTTTGAGGGCTGGCATACACTACTTGTTAACCACCTCCTACACACTCTGTACCCCTAACCCTGTGTATTCCTGTCTCTCACTGTCTGTTTCTGTCATGGAGAGTGTTGAGAGAGATAGAGGGAGGAGAAGGAGTGAAGGAGAGGAGGAAGAAATGAGAGAGAGATGTCTACAGCTGACGAGAAGAGGCGTAGAGGCGGGAAGGGGAAGCAGCATAGGCCTAGAGAGGAGGGGTGCAGGGGTGCTGATGATAGATGTGTACAGGCGGAGAGAAGGCCCAGGGCTGATGAGAAGAGGCCCAGGCTTCATGAGGAGATGAGTACGAGGGGTCATGAGGAGAGGAGGTCTGAGAGTAGATGTGCTGAGCAAGGGATGAGAACTTTCAGGAGTCCTGTAGGCGGCATTAGTGGAGACAGGGAGTCGAGGAGTGCCAGTGAGGGCGCCCGGCAAGGCCAATCTATGCAAGGGTCAGTTTCTGGGCAAGGGTCACAGCAGACAGTTAGTGCACATTCACAGTCCTCAATGCAAACCCAAAAGAGCTCAGCAGGATGCCAACAGGAGGAATGCTACATCCCCCAAGGAAAAAGCTGTACTTATCCAGGTGTATGTTGAGAGAGCACACCAGATCACTGATGTTTCCATCACTGGACACCTGCATTTACAATTGTGGACTGAGAACCAGCAAGCAGTGTGTGTGCTGAGCAAGTAATGGAGCATCGAGTCCATTAAGCACCGAATCGAAGACTGTAAGAGAGAATTGAAAGAAAAGATGTCGCAGGAGAAGCGTTACCTCATGAGGATTGGCAGTGGCCACCATGCCGCTATGTCTATGGTCGCTGGGAGGAATTGCTCAAGTCACAAATTCCAGAACTAAGCGTCAGTGGCATTAACCAACCAGTGGACAGCAGGCACATACAAATCTCCAAGGGAGAGTTATGCTGACTATCTGATTTGTGATAATATTTTATTCGTTTCCAGACTATGCTTTATACTGCGCTTCTATCCACATGATTTGGAATTCTCATGGTGTCACTTAATTGCTCACTAGTGCATGATCGGAGGTGTAGTCCATTAACATGTGAAGGTGCTATCTTGAACAACATTAATAAAGATAGTAAGTACACGAAGAATGTTTAAATTTTGCTTCACAAACATTTTTTAGCCTATCAAAAAAAGCAGTCAAATGTAATGTGATGTCTTTTTAAAATATTATGTTGCTGTGTCCACTTAGCTTAAACTATTCTGCTAAAGGGCACCCTCTGCCAGATGTTTTCCTTTTTAGGCCCATATCTGCTAAACTGTGTTATGCTCTGAGGCCAGTTTGACCTCAAAGCATAAAACAGTTGGCAGACGTGTCCCTAATTGTTTCTAAAGTCTCCCATTGCTGCTGTCTTATGATAGTTTGTATTCACACTTTTATTTAACTTTTACCATAAAGCATAATTTCAATCATCAATTAAGAGTTATTGTTTTAATTTTTAGCAGACTATTTGAATTACTATATGTTCCTAATTCTAGGGATTTGGAGATTTTCTAGACCATTTTTGAATTTCAGTACGTTTCAATTAACAGCAGTAATTTCTTTTGGAAGTTAGACATTTGTCTGTGTATTGTCATTTCTTGTGTTGCTGTTAACTTGCTGGCGCATGAGTCTCTGTGAACCTTTGTAGTTTAGCCACAGATTGTGTAGATATTCAAGTGTTTGTTATATTGTATTAAATATACTCTTCTCCATCCACAGCTACAGAAAGTCACCTGCGCAGTGTGGCAGAAGCAGTAGCAGCAGCACCGTCCCCGCAGACATCACCCTCGTACTCCATAGATTTTTACACTGGCTCTCCATACACTGGCATGCAATCAACACCCTTCTTGGATATGCTCAGTGATGAGGACTTCATGTGGTACAGTCTGCAGGACAATTGTCTGATAGCTATTTGTTACCTGGGAACACGGCAAGCATAGCATATGACATCACTACTGCACCTGCTGCAACACCTGAGAGGGAAATTCCTGCTATGCCGCCATTGCCTCTCTACCAAAGAGGAAAACGACCTGCTGAATGCCGTCGAGCAAAACAACCGCAACCTGCTCTGCAACCTGCACCTCAAAGACCACATCCACAGGTTGCACCTTCAAGACCAGCATTCTTTCAGCCAGTGGAAGAACAAGACCTACTACGTATATTTACCATTCTTGAAAAAATTGAATAACTCAACCAAAAAAACGTGGAACTCATCATACAGAGTAACACAATTTTAGCAGAGAAGCTGTACTCAATACAAAGGGGGATGCAGAGAGGATTCCACCATTTGAACACCCGGAATAATGTACAGGTACAGCAGATTACATCAGCCATTACACAGCTCACAGACGTCAGAGGCCATGGGGGATGTGTGAAAATGCCAGTCGCATTTTCCTCAGTTTGGCAAGACAGCTATCAACAGAAATTCGGACTCCAGCACATACAGCAACCTCATCAACAGCAGCTCCAGTGCTTACAGCAACCACATCAACATCAACAGCAGCTCCAGTGCCTACAGCTACAGCACCAGCACCGCCACTTGCACCAGTGCCCATATGCAGGGAACGATCAGCATCTGTGTCCCCTCTACCCACATATATGCAGCCGGTTGCATCTGCCTCAACCTCGTCAGTCACCTCTGGCATCTCCTCCAGACATCGTGGGCGTCCTGTCTTCATACGGCAACAGACCAAGTGAAAACATTATGTTTGAAAAAATTATTTTGTTTTAGAATCTTAATATTCTCAATCCTTAATAATCTCAATTTTTAGGGGGATAGTGCTCGCGATTTTAGTTGCAAACTTTTTCATACTCAGTATGACTGTGTCCTTGTTCAGGTTTTCAGATTATTTGTTCCCACCTGTACATGTTGCCAGACCAATGACAAAATGTATATGTTCTTTACACAACAAATCCTGCTGTATGCCATGTCATTCGCAAATCCACAATATGACCCATCATCACATGATCGATCCCAAACCAGATTGTATACTGCACATGTAAAATCCATAATCCACATCACAACATCTTTACTCTGTTGTTGCCATTATCCATCCCTGTGGATTTCAGGTTGATAACCACTTCACAGTTCTTTTGCTGAAACCA
>CM019063.1:123505562-123706272 GCA_009667805.1 Leptobrachium leishanense
TCATCCCTGTAATGGCACAAGCAAGCTAAAACCTTGTGAGACCTGAGCGGGCCCCACTGTAGAGCAGGCCACTAGTGCCATTGCTCATTCTCAGGACCCTCACAAACCCCCTTTTTCCTTTACTAGAAGTTTACAGGGTTATCCAGACGTGGACCCCTTGCTTGATGTGCCTAGAGGGGTGTCAGCTATACCCTCCTGACGAGGCCTAATAAGGCCGAAATGATCATCATGATCATAATGGCACAAGCAAGCTAAAACCTTGTGAGACCTGAGCGGGCACCCACCATAGAGCAGGCCACTAGTGCTGTTGCTCGTTCTCAGGATCATCACAAACCCCCCTTTTTCCTCACTTTTATTTGTGGTACCATGGTGAGAATGCTTTAGTAGATATATATATGATTGTTTAAGATAAGAATGTATCTCTTTTAAGATGCTGCACCTCGTGCTATTCTAACTTAGTACCCTGCTTACTTACTCTGTCCTATTTACTCTTGTTTATGTCCTCAATTCATTAAATATCACTGAACATATGAAACTGATTTATTGGAAAAATGACTCATTCTACTGAAAAGTGACATGTCTGCACAGTAAGCTTTGTATAGTAAGCTGTTTACTGTTTTAAATTGGTTTATAAAGTGAAACATTCAGGAAACTGTGCCACTTACAAAGTTCAAAGGTAGTGCTGAGAAGAATATGATACACACTCTTTAATGGCTTATGCAGCAAAAATGATTGTTAAAATTCAATTTATTCGCTAGTGTAACAGGAAGCTATTTAATAACCATTTCCCCTGCAATTAACTGTACATTTGCTACACAATGGGTGTGTTATTCTCTCATGAGAAAAATCACTGTAAGGTATTTTTGTAGTGGCATTTTAGCTTTTGCGTAATATGGTTTTATAGAAAAGAAGGTGTCATTCATGTTCCTTTGTTAATATATTAGTACTGTAACTCACAAAAAAACCTTCCATCCTAGTACTTGAGATTTGTTCAAAGGAAAGAGCTACAAAAGAGTTCTGTGTCTCTTAATTGCCATGTTTGCTACTTCATCTGAGTATCAAAAGGACTGAATAGAGACTGCGACTGTGCAAACACATTGAGTTTTGGCTATATCAAATCTAGAAGAAAATATATTATACATAAATATGTATTTTTCCTACATTGATATATATACAGTATGTAGGTCCTTGTGTCAGCAAACATGGTCCTCCAGATGTTTTGGAACCACATTTCCCATGAGGTTCAGCCAATCTAATGTGTCCCTGAGCATCACGGTAGATATAGTTGTCACATCCCAAGCCTGGGAACATGTCGACACAAGAAGGCCCAAGTTGGTGCTGCTCCTTTATGAATATACCCCAGCAGCACCTTTCCTGCATTGCCTTGTCTGTCCCCGGCCAGTTCTGGCTCTCCTGTAGGAAACACAGGTGCTCCCTATAATGAGCCCTGCATTTTCTTTTATAAAGGAGACACACCCTTCCTCTAGTGCAGGTGTGGGCAACCATGGCCCTCCAGATGTTTTTCTGGTGTAATTTGTTTCTGATAAACATTTTATAAATATCTATCTAACAGAAACAAATTAAACCAGGATTTCTATTAATTCAAAGTATCCCAGGACAGGGCAGGAAAATGACATATTGTAATATTAAATATTCCTATAAGTCAGGGGGCAGAAACCCTGGCCCTCCAAATGTTTTTGAATTATATTTCCCTTGAGGCTCTGCAAACCTAATGAGCAGCCGAGCATCATGGGAAATGTCGTTTCAAAACATCTGGAGGGCCGTAGTTGCCCACACCTGCTCTAGTGCTTCAACATTGCACAATTCTTGGTGTAAGCCTGCTAGAAGCATTCTTTATCCAACTGTGTTCCCAGAGCTTTTTACCCTGCTCCCCTGTCTCCTGGTCTCCAGCCTCCAGTGCTGTTGCCTCTCTGGTCTTCAGCTTCTAGTGCCCTTGCTGTCTGGTCTCCAGCTTCTAGTGAACTTGCCTCTCCGGTCTCCAGCTTCTAGTGAACTTGCCTCTCCGGTCTCCAGCTTCTAGTGAACTTGCCTCTCCGGTCTCCAGCTTCTAGTGAACTTCCCTCTCTGGTCTCCAGCTTCTAGTGAACTTGCCTCTCTGGTTTCCAGCTTCTAGTGAACTTGCCTCTCCAGTCTCCAGCTTCTAGTGAACTTGCCTCTCCGGTCTCCAGCTTCTAGTGAACTTGCCTCTCCGGTCTCCAGCTTCTAGTGAACTTCCCTCTCCGGTCTCCAGCTTCTAGTGAATTTGCCTCTCCGGTCTACAGCTCCTAGTGAACTTGCCTCTCCGGTCTCCAGCTTCTAGTGAACTTGCCTCTCCGGTCTCCAGCTTCTAGTGAACTTCCCTCTCCGGTCTCCAGCTCCTAGTGAACTTGCCTCTCCGGTCTATAAATAAATCCCATTTGAACCTTATTCTCGTGTCTCCACTCGTATCAACCGCGCATTTGGCTCCTACCTTTTATCCCCTTTACACCAAACATGACAGTAGTATCAAAACATCTGGAGGGCCAAGGTTGCTGACCCCTGATAGGCAATATTTCTACATGAAATACAGGTCAGGTTCCTCTTATCTGATTTTTATTTTTTTTAGAAAGTATTTTACCAGGAAGGATACATTGAGATTTCTCTTGTTTTCAAGTATGTCCTGGGTGGCGAGTATGTACCGTTAGGTGTCTTGCCCAAGGACACTTACTGGAAAGGTGCTCTGGATGGGATTCAAACCTGTGTCTCCACATTTATACAGCAGTGATGTTACCTCTACTCTTAGGCTAGGGTCAGACTAACGCATTTTTCACGTTGTCCGTGAAAATGTGCGTTCGAAGAATGGACGTATTTTTTCACGGAATACGCAATAGCGGTCATACTATGCGCAGTTTCATCCGTGATTTTGTACGGATCATCAATAAAACACTTCTTGCATCTGGACGTTATGTTGGCCGGACATTAGCAGCGTCTGATGTCTCCAATTCACGCACACACGCCGCTAGCGGACGCAGCGCACTCTGTACGTCAGTACTAGTGGTTTAACGTTCTCGAAAAAATGCGTTCATTTTCCACTTGCGTTGCGCAGCCGGACTTTTGTGCGACCGTACTTCGTATATTGGCCGTCATTGCCCGGCATCTGCTGCTAGTGCGGCCGTGATTAAGTGCGCCAGAAATTGCGTTCGCACTGCCTCAGTCTGACCCTAGCCTTATCCAAAATTCTAAAATCTGGAAGACTCTGAAAACTGGACTTATCAGAGCTGACCAAATTTTAGTCTTTCGGGACAAGTTGTGCTCCATACAGTTGCTTGTACTTGGGAACTCGGCTCCCAGGAGCTGCAGCAGACCGCAGCACACGCTGGGAGCCTCTGGGTATCCTCATCGAGTGGTATGTGGCCAGGAATCTCGCAAAGACCAGGTGTCATGTACACAAAAATATGCTGTAGAGCACTCCCAGTGTGTGTACAAACTGGGAGCTCCAGCAGGAAGATCGCACCACGATGTCCTTTCTCTACACGGCATTGGATTCTCCCGGATTCTGAAATCCAGAAGAACTGAAATCCGTAATCTACCTATGATTATTCAAAGTATGCTTCTAGTACACCTCATATCTACATTCACTTATTTTAGCAAACATTTTGGACATTGCTCCAAAATTGCAAGTTAAAAGCAGAGCAATAAAAAAAAAAAGTATAAATATATTTTCCCCAAAATATCATCAATATTAGTAAGGAACAATAATAAATTTGAAATGACCAAACAGATAAATATGTCTACTTCTGATTTTTACAGAATTAACATCTTGTAATATATTTGAATAATCAATTAACTTTCTCAAATTTCAAGATTTCAACTTTCTCAAATTTCAAGATGCAAGCAAACGTAACTATTTACAGGTATAGTGATTGCGAGAGAGATCCCAAGGATGGGTATGCAGAAAATGTGTAAGTTATAGCCCGCTGTGAGACACAGCCCCTAAGGCAGGTGTTTAAAACTTTCCAAGGTTTTAAAAACCTAGTTGAGTCAGATCCCTGGCAAAGAGAAGGTGTACAGGAAAAGTATGACTGTTATGACTTTTGACCTACATTTTAAGCATTTTTTTTACTAAATTTTTTGCATTTTGCTAAAATTTTTTTACTGATGCAGCAAAACCCCATCTCTTCCTAACCTCCTCCTGTTTGACATTACAGTTCAGGTGCTAACACTGCACTCAGAATGGCAAGTATAAGAATAGTTCAAAATTTATTATTACGTGTTTATTTGTATTTCTCCAACATATTCTGCATGCGGAGCTAAAGGGATACCCTAAATTAAGGCGACATACAAGATTTCTTTATCTCCCCTCATGATTTGGGGTCCTTTGTTTGGAGCATATTTTCACAAACCGCAGCAACAGATACACTTGATCTACACATAAAAGTCAACCTAGCTAACGGTTGATGGTAAAGTGATACATGTATTATCTTGATTACGAAAATCTTCCAACATTAATCAACAAGAATCATTTGCAAAAATTACATTAAATTCAGTGAATTGCAATATGTCTGATATAAAGCCAACCAAATATGTTAATTCAGGCAATACTAAACTTGATTATAGTGCAATCAGTCCTTATAGTGGTTGAAACAACTCAAATGTCAAAAAACCAAAGCCTGGTAAACACATACAGGGTTATTCAGAAAGAGGTGAATACCAGGAGAATGAGTGGAGAAGTGAAAATTCTAGGTCAAAATAGCCAAACCAGAAAAATTCTCCTATTTATCTCACCTTCAAAATCGTCAATTTGGTCTAGATTGTTCCCTTTTCCTGGTTTTCACCTCTCTCTGAATAACCCTGATAATTTTTCTGGTGTATAATTGAAGGAAGCCTGTCTTTGGGGGAAATCCATGTTTTCATCAAATATCCAAAGCCCTAGGCTCCTACTTCAACTCTGTTATTAGGGAGTCATAACGATATAAATCAGGCATTAGCTGTTATACCATTTTGGCTCCTTAACACCTACTCACAGTGGCGTAGCGTGGGGGGGGCTGAGGGGGCCGTGGCCCCGGGCGCAGTTTTGTAGGGGCGCATTCGCGCCCCTAAAACTGGCCCGGGGGTTGAGGGACCCAGATGCCGGGGAGCGCCTGCCCGGTCTTGAACAGTCAGTCCTGTGAAGTGGTGCGGCTGTGTGCGTGCGCAGCCGGTCACGTGGTCCGGCTAATCAGGTGGTACTGAGTCTCTGTACCACCTGACTGGCCGGACCGCGTGACCGGCTGCGCACGCACACAGCCGCATCCACTTCACAGGACGGACTGTTCAAGACCGGGCAGGCGCTCCCCGGCATCTGGGTCCCTCAACCCCCTGCCGGAGCTGGGGCAACAATCCAGGTGAGAGCTGGGGAAAATCCATGACCTGGGGGCAAATCCATGTGTGACCTGGGGGCAAATCCATGTGTGACCTGGGGGCAAATCCATGAGCTGGGCAAATCCATGAGCTGGGGGAAAATCCATGAGCTGGGGGAAAATCCATGAACTGGGCAAATCCATGAGCTGGGGGAAAATCCATGAGCTGGGGGGCAAATCCATGAGCTGGGGGGCAAATCCATGAGCTGGGGGAAAATCCATGAGTGAGCTGGGGCAAATCCATGAGTGAGCTGGGGCAAATCCATGAGCTGGGGGCAAATCCATGAGTGAGCTGGGGCAAATCCATGAGCTGGGGGCAAATCCATGAGTGAGCTGGGGCAAATCCATGAGCTGGGGGCAAATCCATGAGTGAGCTGGGGCAAATCCATGAGCTGGGGGCAAATCCATGAGCTGGGGCAAATCCATGAGCGGGGGGCAAATCCATGAGTGAGCTGGGGCAAATCCATGAGTGAGCTGGGGGCAAATCCATGAGCTGGGGGCAAATCCATGAGTGAGCTGGGGGGCAAATCCATGAGCTGGGGGCAAATCCATGAGTGAGCTGGGGGCAAATCCATGAGTGAGCTGGGGCAAATCCATGAGCTGGGGCAAATCCATGAGTGAGCTGGTGGGCAAATCCATGTGTGAGCTGGGGCAAATCCATGAGCTGGGGGCAAATCCATGAGCTGGGGCAATATCCATGTGAGAGCTGGGGCAATATCGATAACGTGTCCACAGGTTGGGGGGGGGCGCACAATTCTTGGCTGGCCCCGGGTGCTGACAACCCACGCTACGCCACTGCCTACTCATGTAGGAATTTACCACTTTGAAAGCATATAGACTCATAATTGTTGCAACCGGTAAATTAATACTGATATTACTGATGTTGGCACTGTTGGTATTCACTCCTGGAGTCAATGGGATTTCATGGGGAGCAGCTAGAAGCACCTTACTGTCTTATACTCTCACTTTACAGTGGAAGCACATGGGGGAAGCATTTGTTCTCCACGTCCTTCAATGACCCACACAATTCATATGGTTTATGATGGTATCTACTACCTCAACACTTTAAAAGTCTTTAAAAAGCAGGGAATTGAAATTGGGATGGGGAGAGTGAGTTAAGTAAAAGAAAACAAGGGAATTAAAGGAATGAGGGGTAAAGGTAAATATTGTATCTGAGGAAAAGTGAGAGTTGATAGAAGAGATATAAGAAGAAATGATTATTTATGAGGTTATAAAATAGGAGTGATATAAGGGGGTGGATTTACTATGAAATTAATAAAGCTTTAGTTTCAGGATCCCTAAACCCAGAGGGGACCTAGAAGTAACTTTAGTCCCTGTTGCTTAAATAAATTAAGTCTATTATATGAGAAGGGCATTTTAATCTATGCTAGGGGTTTATTTAATTTCAGGGGATTTATTTAAAGAAATACAGTGGTACCTCAGTTCACGAACTTAATTGGTTCCACGAGTCTGGTCGCAAACTGAATTGGTCGTGAACCGAATCACATTTTCCCATAGGGTTCAATGTAAATCGGGTTAATCCGTTCTGAACCATATGGGAAAAAAAATGTAACCACAAAAATATGCTTTGGAACCTTCTTGTTACCATTCTTGCTTTGCACTTTCTTGTTACCCTCTTTATTGGGCTGCACTTTCTTTTTACCACCATTCTTGCTCTGCACATCCTTGTCACCTTCAATAACGCTCTGCACATCCTCGTCACCTTTAATAACGCTCTGCACATCCTTGTCACCTTCAATAACACTCTGCACATCCTCGTCACCTTCAATAACGCTCTGCACATCCTCGTCACCTTCAGTAATGCTCTGCACATCCTTGTCACCTTCAATAACGCTCTGCACATCCTCGTCACCTTCAATAATGCTCTGCACATCCTCGTCACCTTCAATAACGCTCTGCACATCCTCGTCACCTTCAATAATGCTCTGCACATCCTCATCACCTTCAATAACGCTCTGCACATCCTCGTCACCTTCAATAACGCTCTGCACATCCTTGTCATCTTCAATAACGCTCTGCACATCCTCGTCACCTTCAATAACGCTCTGCACATCCTTGTCATCTTCAATAACGCTCTGCACATCCTCGTCACCTTCAATAATGCTCTGTACATTCTTCTCACCTTCATTAATGCTCTGCACGTTCTTGTCACCTCTCTGTGCTTTCTTTTTCCCACCATGCTTGTTCTGCACTTTCTTGGGAGCCATGCTGGATTTAATACAGTAATACGGAACAGTACTGTGCTACAAAGCACACACAAAAGCTTCACAGTAGCCCTGTCTGTGACCGTGATCCGTGTTCGTAACCCGAGGCGGAGTTAGTGAACGGAGGTAAAATGTTGACGAACTTCCTGGTTGTGAACCGAATTGTTCGTGAACAGGGGCGTTCGTGAACCGAGGTACCACTGTAATACTGAATTTAAGTTAAGGGTGGTTGTCGAAGTACCTAGAGGGTCCCTTTAAGTAATTACTCTTTATCAGTTAAAATAAGATGTAACAGACACACAATATGCTTACTTTTATCTTAAACATGTATGTATTTTGAAAAAAAAATTGTCACTATGTTCTATGATAGATATACAGTTAGGTCCATATATATTTGGACACGGGCACAATTTTCATACTTTTGGTTCTGTATGCCACCACAATAAAACTAAAACTAAACAATCCAAATTAATTTGAAGTGCAGACTTTCAGCTTTAATTCAAGGGGTTGAACATAAACATTAAGTAAAAGTTTTAGGAACTGCAACCATTTTAGTACACAGTCGCCCCATTTTCAGGGGCTCAAATGTAATTGGACAAATTAATATAATCATAAATAAAATGTTCATTTTTTTTATATTTTGTTGAGAATCCTTTACAGACAATGGCTGCCTGAAGTCTGGAACCCATGGACATTACCAAAGACTTTCCTCCTTTCTGATGCTTTGCCAGGCTCTAACCACAGCTGTCCTCAGTTGTTCTTTGTTTGTGGGTCTTTCTGCCTTTAGTTTTGCCTTCAGCAAGTGAAATGCATGCTCAATTGGGTTGAGATCAGGTGATTGACTTGGCCATTGCAGAATATTCCATTTCTTTTCCTTCAAAAACTCCTGGGTTGCTCTTGCAGTGTGTTTTGGATCATTGTCCATCTGTACTGTGAAGCGCCGTCCAATCAGCTTTGCTGCATTTGGCTGAATCTGGGCTGACAGTATAGCTCTAAATACTGTTGAATTCATCCAACTGCTTCTGTCTTCTGTAATATCATCATTAAACACCAATGACCCAGTGCCACAGGAAGTCATGCATGTCAATGCCATCACAATGCCTCCACTATGTTTTACAGATGACGGTGTTTGCTTTGGATCATGAGCTATTCCAAGCCTTCTCCTCACTTTTTTCTTCCCGTCGTTCTGGTACAGATTACTCTTCATCCATCCAAAGAATGCTTTTCAAGAACTGGTCTGGCTTTTTTAGATGTTTTTTTGGCAAAGTCTAATCTGGCTTTTCTATTCTTCAGGCTTGTGAATGGTTTGCACCTTATGATGGATCCTCTGTATTTGCTCTCGTGAAGTCTTCTCTTGATTGTAGACTGTGACAATGATACACCCACCTCCTGGAGAGCGTCCTGTACTTGTCTGGATGTTGTGAATGGGTTTATCTTTACCTTAGAAAGCATTCCGCGATCTTCCACCAATGTTGTCTTTCATGGACGTCCAGGCCTTTTTATGTTGCTGAGCTCACCCAGTCCGTTCTTACTCAAAATGTACCAAACTGATGATTTGGCCACGCCTAATGTTGCTGCTTTATCTCTGATTGATTTGTTTTGCTTTTGAAACCTTACAATGGGCTGTTTCACTTGCATGGACAGCTCCTAGGAACGCATGATGCAGGTTCGCAGCAATTGATTCCAAATGCAAATGCCACACTGAGAGTTAACTCCAGATCTTTAACCTGCTTAAATGATGAAGAAATAACGAAGGAGTAGCCCACACCTGATCATGAAACAGCTTTGGATTCAATTGTCCAATTACTTTTGGTCCCTTAAAAAGGCAGGGATGGCAACTCTTAAGAGCTGTAATTCCTAAAACCTTCCACCAATTTGGATGTACATACCCTCAAATTAAACCTGAGAGTGTGCACTTTCAGCCCATATCCATTATATAACCATAGCTTGAATATGTTTTGGTAAATTCCTGAAAAAAACGTATTGTACCTGTGTCTAAATATGTATGGACCTAACTGTAGTTATCTTACTGAAATTATAATAAGTGATCTTAAAATGTATTTTTGGATAAATGGCCAATAATAAATCTATTTCTTTTCAGCCAATTGAAATATCGAGCAAATGTATGGCGTGCCGTAAACATGAAAGTAAAAGCAGATGTCCTTAAAAAGAGATGGTGAAATATATTAAGAGGTATGATTAGCAGCATTATGCGATGGAGTGTGTTAAAGGCAGGAGGCCTTTGGTTTTTGGTAGTTAAAATGTCATAGTGCCAGAATAGTCTTTCATGCCTTAGTTAAGCCTTTGTTGGGAAATCTAAGTCCTTCACATCTACTAAAAAGGTTAGCAAGAGCCCAGTTTCACACATACGCATTATACAGTAATGGAAACACATGTCTGTATAGGAAAGGTTATGCCTTCTCCCCCGCAGCTGCTTCTTTTTTTAAACAAAAAAAAAATAGATTCTGCACCCCACGCTTGAGTCTATGTGATCAAAAGCTTGGCCAGTAAAACAGACAAAGGCAGATGCTAAGCCAATATTACCGACAGACTTACAATGAGGTTTTGAGGTCATTTATTATAAGTAGGCATAAATGTCCCTGGAAAAATTATTATTTTTTACCACCGATATTCTTAGAGAATTATTTTTCCATTTTTGAAGGCTTTCAACACCTGCTTTATTCTTTACGCTGTTGAATATATATATATAGAAACATAGAAACATAGAAACATAGAAAAATGTCGGCAGATAAGAACCTTTCGGCCCATCTAGTCTGCCCAATTACATGGATACTTTACCTGGATTTATCTTTTGTTTAGGATAGCCTTATGCCTATCCCATGCTTGCTTAAATTCAATCACTGTTTTGGCCTCTACCACTTCTACTGGAAGGCTGTTCCATGTATCCACCACCCTCTCAGTAAAATAATGCTTCCTGATGTTACTTTTAAACCTTTGCCCCTCTAATCTAAGACTATGTCCTCTTGTTTTGCTATTTTGTTTCCGTTTAAATATACTCCCTTCTTCTACCTTGTGGATTCCCTTTACGAATTTAAATGTTTCTATCATATCTCCTCTGTCTCGTCTTTTTTCCAAGCTGTACATGTTAAGATCATTAAGCCTTTCCTGGTAACTTTTCTCCTTCAAGCCGTACACCATTTTAGTAGCCCTTCTCTGAACTCTCTCTAAGATGTCTATATCCTTCTGGAGATACGGTCTCCAGTACTGCACACAGTACTCCAAGTGAGTATATATAGCTCATGGAAATGTTTTACACTACCAGTTTCCGCTTCACGAGGTTATCAGCCATTTATTTATTTTTTCCACTCCATTTAATCAGACTTCGTTTCTCTTTGCTCCTTTTTACGGCACACAGGTATTTGCTAATCATTGTAACATACATTTTTATATTTCTTCTTTCTTTTGTGTAATGGATCAAAGCACGTAGTCTGGTCTCCTTGTAAGCTTTTATAAAATACAGTATATAAATCCACTTCAGTATTTTCCTCATAATTTTTAGCAGTAACATCACCAATACTTGATCTAAACAGTATGACTCAATGTTTATACTTACGTTGTCCACAGTGAGCTCCAACATAACCCTTTTGGCACTGACACTGATCTTCAGCACATGTCCCTCCATTCATGCACCGGATACTGCACTGCTGTCCTGTAAGATGCACCAGATTTAAGCAAATGCTAAAAGCAGACTGTCCGTACAATGTCTGTACTCAAGTTACATACATTTATTGACTAAACTCTCATGCTGCAAATTCAATAAAAATGGACTAATTTTATTTTATCACCATTTCAACGACAATTGATTATTTAGAACAAGTAAACGTGTGCCGTAAAGAGACTGTGAATGCTGTTTTTCATCATACACTATTACTTAGATAACTCACAGCAATTTCCTGCCCTATAGGGCATTTTAATTCAACTTCAAAAACTCTCATGAACTAAACAGAACTTCGAAATGCAACAATCCTACAAGGAATTCCTGTAAAGACAGCTGTGCTTAATTGACCCCTAATGAGAGTGTATGGGTGAATTGTAGGGTATATTCACTAAGGTGAAACTCAGGAGAACAGCAGGAGAAGAGAACAGTCTAGATCAAATAGCCGATTTGGAAAGTGAAATAAATGAGAGAATTTTTCTGGTTTGGCTATTTTGACCTACAGTTCTATTCAAAGAAAGGTGAAACACAGGAGAATTGACAGAAGTGAAAATTCTAGATCAAAATAGCCAAACCAGAAAAATTCTCCCATTTATCTCACTTTCCAAATCGGCTATTTGGTCTAGATTGGTCTCTGCTCCTCCCAGTTCCCCTGGTTTTCACCTTTCTCTGAATAACCCTGCTAGAATTTTCACTTCTGCCAATTCTCCTGACTTCACCCTTTAGTGCAGTGTTTCCCAAACCTGTGCTCAGGAACCTCCACCTCGCCAGGTTTGCAGGATATCTGAAGCTCAGCAAAGGTGATATGATTTGCTGCTCAGTGATTGCAGGATTCAGTCTGCATTTCCCCAAGGTGATCCTTAAAACCTGGCCTGGTCGAGGGTCCCGAGGACAGGAGTGGGAAACACTGCGTTTAGTCTATAGACCCTTTTGTATATTGTGTCGAGTTTTCATAAAGTTAGGTTTGTAGTTAAGAAATATGGGCCTACCCCAGGGCCGGCTCTAGCGTTTGCGGGGCCAGGTGCAAGGTAAAATGCAGGGCCACTTTTTTTATAAGAATGAAAGTGACTGAATGTGATGGAAATGGGGGGCTGAGTAGAATGTGTGTGAGCATGTGTGTCATAGAAATTGATTAGAGTGTGTGGCTGGAGGGAACTAGGAGTGAATTTGTGGTTGGGTGAATGACGTAGATGTGAGCGTGTGGCTGAGTGTGAAAGGCGTGAGTGAGTTAAGAGTGTGTGATGCTAGTTTAGTGAAGGAGTGTGCTAGCCAAGTGCCCACTGCATGCACAGAACACATTACAAAGTCACATACACAATACATACATAACACACAACACCTACTACTCAAAGCGCACGCTACACATACACTAATACGTACACACTTCGCCCAATGGAATAATTTGACTAGGTTTGGTTTGTTTAGGAATCCAAAATTATTGGATTCGAAAATAATCAGAATCAGCCACTTCAGAATATCAAAAGCTTCTGATATTTCGGTATCGGCTTGATGCAGAATAAACGTCCGATATGTTTGTTTGTATCCGATTTGCTGAATCTTTAAGTATCATACATAAAAAATGGTCATGGATATCGTTAGGTCTAGTTTTTAGTATGGTTTCTGTGTGTCACGTGATCAGAGTTAGCTTTAGGGCTAGGGCTAGGATTATGATTTGGTTAGGTCTAGGGTTACCATTTTTCTTTTTCTATTCCAAAACGAAAATGGAACAGAGATGCTGGGGTCAATAGGACCCCCACCTCTCCTTGCAGTGGTACGGCAGCATGTAGCATTGTACTATAACCTCCACACTAGCACCCGGCGTGGGAAGTTAGAAGGTGAGTTAGTGCAGCAACATAGTTAACTTCCTAAGTAAAAAAATAAAAGTCGCTCGTTTAGAACAAAAATACTTTTTAATTTAATTGTATTTATTTATTTTTACCCAATACATAGTCATATTTTGCATCATTTAAAAGTTAAGACCCTGACCAGTCCAATGACACCTCACGTAATCTTGTGGGGTGTAAAGAATTAAGATACAGGGGCCCAAAGGCCCTCATCTCTCCTTTTATGCTGAGTTTTTGATGGAACAGTGTATACTAACACACTGCATTATCGCCTCTACACTTGGTCTCAGCGTGGGAAAAGGGAAGGGGAGTAATTACAGCACCATTGATTACTTTATAATTAAAAAGTAGACAATGGTGATGTGTTAGAAAAAAATAAAAACTGAATTTGTTATAATTTCATTATTATGCTTTTTTACTTTTACAGAATACACAGCCTTGTTGGATATAGTTGGAAAGCTCTTGCCTTTCCAAGGATACCTCAACCGACCTTCTACAATTTTTGGTTCCTAGAGCTACAGGGGGTCTAATTGACCGCTTCATCTCCTGTAATTGGAATCCCCTTTCGGGAGAGGAAATCCTTATTTGTGATGTCATTGCATGTGTGCGCAATTACTCCAGCCACTCTGGATGGGGGGGAGCTGTTCCACAGGAAATGGCTGACATCCAAGATGTCAGCGCTCTCTGGTTGAAGCCCTGCTTGGTGCTGATGGCACCAAGCAGGGACCGAGACAGAAAGTGAGGGGAGCTTCCTCAGTGCTGAGGAGGGATTCCCCACATCACTCCTCTCACTTCCATGGACTGCAGCCCTGCAGGGTCAACTTGAGATCAGGGCCAGATGCACCGCAACCCTTGCACCTAACAGCATGTTCCGTAGCAGGATGTGTAGCACACACCAGTGTTTGGAAGTCCAGTTCTCTGTACAGACATTCCAGTCAAGGACTATAAGGGGATTCAGTTGATTATATTTTCATTCAAGATGGCATGCCCTGAGATCTAGATAGATCTTAGTCAAAGTAAAGTACCAAAAGTAACGACATCCCTGTTATAAGATGTGTAATCATAAGAAAATTAATACATTTTAAACAAGTAAATACTTACCTGTTTTAGCTCCACAAGTTGGAGCTATTTGCCCAGTTGTGCAAGTGCACATGTTTGGACGGGAACAAAATCCATCACCGCAGCTATTTCTACAGATCGCTGAAAAGAAAGACAAAACAGCTCTAGTGTGAATGAGTTCTCTTCATTGGGTTAACATAACACTTTCACAATTCTTCTATTTCAGAATATCTGACATTAAAAAGCTTTCATTGCTATTTACGGAACAAATCAGACAAGATATATTAACCTACCAGAATTGTTTTAGGCCTAGAATATTTAAAAATCTATTGAAAGATACAACATATCTAGAAAAAGAGTATCAGCAATCATTGGAATTGTTTTCCTTATTTAAGTCAATTTCAAAATGTAGACTAAAGTATCAGCTATGAAAAGAAGAAAACAAACACCATACAGGAGTCCTATTCAACTGTATCACATTAATGAGTGATCTATTAAGTCTAGCAGACCCACTCATTAATGCCGACGGCCAACATCCTATACCAACGCCAGCTGCAACTAATGTGACTCGGTTTTTGTGACAGGTTACTGTAGATTTCAGCTTCCTATACTATGTAGATAAAGCCGTAAAAATTAAGGCGCTCGAGATTAATGAGTAATTTCAATGTTGGTCATTTTTCTTGTGTGCAGTGGCAAACAGACAAAAAAAATTACTGGCTTCCAAAAAGGATTTTTCACAACAAAAAAAAAATTATTAAGAAATTCCACAATCATTCCAGGTCCCACTGTGTATAGGAGGGGAAAATATGCCTTCTTCTCTCCCACATACCAAACAACACGGAGAACAAATAGTTCCCCTGCGTCCTTACACTGGTATTGTGCAATACTGCAAGAACCTAAACAGACAATCCCTACATTTCATGGAGTCCTCCTTAATCCAGAAGAGAATACCTGTGAAGGCGTTGCTGCCAGTATTCACTAGTGAATGCTAACAAGTAGAAGAAGAACACCTAATATAGCAGCTGGCGCGCAATTGAGCCAATAATAGCAAGATTTTGAATTGCTCCATTTAGGCTAGGGTCAGATAAGCGCATTTTGTACGGACTGTGCGTCCGTGCAGTACGGACGTACTTTCTGACGGAAGATGCAGTAGTGGCCACACAGTCCGTTTTTTTCACTGATGTATTTTTTGACGGATGTAGGAGGGAAAATAAATTAAAATGCTAAACCATTTTGTCCGTCAAAAATGCTGGACGTATAAATGCAGTCCGTCTGACCACGTTCCATCACTCACACACAAAGCTATGCGGACGTTGTGGACGCAGCGCACTTTGTGCGGCCGTTCTAGGGGGTTGTATGTTCTTGCCTAAGGCTAGGGTCAGACGAACGCAGTGCGAACGTGCGTGCAACCGCACTTTATCACGGCCGTACTAGCAGCAAATGACGGCCAATGGCAGGCAATGTACAAAGTACAGCCGCACAAAAGTGCGGCCGCGCAATGCAAGTGGCACACAAACGCATTTTTTTCGAGAACGTGATACCGCTAGTACTGACGTACAGAGTGCGCTGGGTCCACTAGCGGCATGTGTGCATGATTAGGAGACATCAGACGCTGCTAATGTCCAGCCAACATAACGTCCAGACGCAAAAAGGGTTTTATTGACGATCCGTAAAAAAATCACGGACGCAAATGCGCATCGTATGACCGCTATTGCGTATTCCGTGAAAAAATACGTCCATTCGTTCGAACCCCCTTTTTTCACGGACAACACGAAAAATGCGTTAGTCTGACCCTAGCCTTACTTTGTGTCCGTTTACCGCGGCCGTTGTGCGTCCGCAGTTCAGTGCGGACGTACTTCGTGTGTGGGACTCCATTGGCCTTTATTTCATGCTATCACGGACGTACTTTTGTGTACTTTTGTGCGCCGTAACGGACGTGAACGCTGCGCTCGTCTGACAGGAGCCTTAACAATCTTAGTGACCTGGCCAACATAGGGGCCAAGGTGATCACTAAAATATAAAAATAGAAATGTTTTGCAACAGTAATTCCTATAAAAGCAAAGCGTTGCCTCCGTTCTATCTGGATCAATAGAGTTTGGCTTAGTGATGTTTGCAGGAAGCTCACAGATACTATCTGTTCACTTGATATTCCAAATCCAGTGGTAACTTTAGTTCTAGACCTGTCAATTACCCATTCATTTTGTTTAACTATTCAGTTAGATCAGCACCTAATCAATGATGGGGAAAAGCTGTTGAACAATACATTACCTATATTACCTACCTCGATAACATGTTACATAAAATTCTGTGGGGATCGTTATCTCAAAATCATGTCACAGTTGGCATTCCATTGATTAACCCCTTCACTACTGAAATCGAGATATCTCGGGCTTCAAAAGCATAATCTGGTGACCCGATAGAGATATCTCGATATGCTGATCTGCAGCCCAAAAGCAAATTAAATTTGTTTGCTCCAATTAATTTAATTTGCTTTTGGTCTACAGAAGGTGCCCCCAAAGTTTTAGCTTTGTGGGCATAATGCCCATAGAGCTAAAACTGTAAAATAAGCTGCTGAAAGCTCTGAAATATTAAGCTTTCAGCAGCTGATGCAGGGAAAAAATAAGAAAGTTGAGCGACTGGTCTAACAGCTGTAACTCAATTTGGCAGTAGATGGTGCCATCTACTGGCCAAAATAGGTTATTTACAGTAAGGAATACAATGGGAATAAGCTTAAATATTTCTTTATAATTAATTAAAAATGTTTTTTTTTTAAAAAAAAACACTGGTTTCTGACAATGTTTTTTTGGAAAATCACTTTGTAGTGAAGGGGTTAATTACTTTAAGGAGAAATGATGAACCAAATACACTAGGGAATAAAAATCCAAACTTACGGACAATGCACTGATTTCCTCCAGGAAGGGTTTTCCATCCAGGACAGCAAAAAGACTGGAATCGAGACCCACATACATTTGGCCTTGAAAATTTAAAAAAAAATAAAAAATGAAATTGATATATATTAGCTTTTCAACGTAAAGAAATGCAATAGCATTAACAAATATGTATAAACATATGATTTGTCTGAATCTTTGACACTTATCAGACAAAGGTGACCACAAACACATTTAATGACATTTTTGGGGATAAGATTGCAATCATCTACTTGCAATGCTTGACTTGCTTGCAAAGAATGGAGGCTGTAATCGTATCAGGACACGAGTTTATAGTTGTTTCGTTTCCGTAGTTTTAGGATCTATTAAGCTTTTTCCAAAAACTGAACATTTATGTTTTATGACATACACTCATCTAAGCAATTCATTCATCAACTGTTTGTCCTCGTAAACATCTACTGTACACATTCTCCATCCCTACAATGTAAAACAATATGGGGCTGATATATGAACCCTGTGAGGAGCATACTCTGACTTTTAGCTAAGATACACACAAAGCATGTTGTAAACAACAAAAGCAGGACATATAAAACTGTGGATGGGTGCTAGAATTAACTGCTGTACAAAAACATCAATAAAATAGTAGTTTATTGGAGACTGTCTGTTTATTTGCTTCATTATAATTAAATATATATTCTCAAGACCATAGAATAAACCCAAGTCTTCGTGATATTGTAGCGCTCACTCCCGGAGGAGCCGCTGAATTTGAACCTCGGTTCAGTCTCCCCGCACTAGGGAATAAATATACTCCAGCACTGTCGTGGATTTTATAAATTATATAGTTTACTAGAATAAATGGCATATAATGAATAACACGGTATACGTATATATATTTACAATACTTCGTAATGCGGGAAACGCGCAGCGGAAAAGAAAATACAAGGCTTCGTAATTCGAGAAACGCGCAGCGGAAAAGAAATACAAGGCTTCGTAATTCGAGAAACGCGCAGCGGAAAAGAAGGAAAAATATATCTATAACCCCCTTTGTGGTTGGGGAGTGAGTCCCGTACAGGTTATTTCCCAAGGATGTAGGTGTGTGTGTGTGTGATGGTACCCGGGTACAATATTCAACTGGCCAGTGAGTTATTTATGAGGTATCTTTGACTAGTCAAGTTGGGGCCCTGTGGGTTTTGAAACAAACAGCAGCGTGCTTTCTATTTTCACAAATGGCCTGGAAGGCCTCTCACCCATCCGCCCGATACTTGGTGCTCTGCTCGACCCAGGACGTCTCTCCGCTCGATTTTGACTGGGATTTTATGGGTTACCGGATCCGCTGTCTTGCTTTTCTGTAGCTGCTGCAAGATGTCCAGCTCACCGCCTGCACTCCCTGTCCGATCGATCTGCGGTGCTCCTAACTCGGGGTCTTCCAGCTCACTCGATATCAGCGTGGGTATTCTGGTGAATCACTGGGTCTTCCTCTTCTCTGGCTGAATAACCCGGTCTTTATCTCTGTCAGGCCCCAGCTGCGCTCCGGCCTGGTCACTGTCACGTTCTGCAGCACTGTGTCTTGCTTCTCTCACTCCCTGGCGTGCTCTGCCAGCTCTCTCCACGAGGCTCAGGATGTCAGCGTCTCTCCCCCCACCCACTTCCTGTGTCCACTCCCAAAGCATGCCGGGAAATGTAGCCCCAATGTTCAGTGTCTCACATCGCACTTGTCTCCCTCCGGTGGCCAAAAACAAGTACTACAACGGCAGGGGATTTAAAACCATCACTACACTCTCCCCCTCCTAGAACTCTTGGGTCTCTCCAAGGAGGTACAACAGTTGCATTACATTCCAACACATTTTAGGTAACATATACAGGCTCAGCAGCAAGCATTCAATGGGTTAGATACACTTCCTCAAGTTGACTCATGCTTTGGGCTACCTCAGCTAACATAGTAGACACTTCGGGCAACCTTCGCACTGTGGTGACGGCCTCTTCAGTGCTATGTCCTGGTGAGTCGTAGGTGAGTCGCTGGGGCGGTCGAACAGAGCGTTTTGGTTCTGGCTCAATCAGTTCCTCTTCAGGTGGAAGTACTATAGGCGCTGGTTCAGTCCTTCTTTCTACCACTGGAGCAGACATCTCTTCGGAGTATGATCCTTCCAGTGAAGGCATAGAACTGTAGTCATAAGATTCGACTTCAGGAGCTACAGGGATTTCAATAGTCTCGGGGACTTCTAACTGAAATTCAGGAGCCTCAGGCCTCAAATTACTTTCCCACCGATCAGGAACCGAGATAACCTCTTCAGGCTCCGGTGGGCGCATCCAGTCCAGACAAAAACTTTCTTCCTCACTGTCCCTTTCGCTCTCTTCGACAGCCCGGGTCTGCTGAGACCGAGTAATGGGAGGCAAACGTGGAGCAGACGGATTCGGCAGAGAAAGTTCGTCCCCAACTGGTATCCTCACAGCCTCTCTCAAAGGTAACAAATGATTCCGGTGCCAGTTCTTAAGAGGCCCAGCCTTTCCATCCGGCCGGTTTTGATACACCGGCAGACCCGGCAGTTGCTTGCAGACAATGTAGACTTGAGAGCTCCATCTATCCGCCAACTTGTGCCTCGCAGCAGCACCCAAGTTCTTCAACAAAACCCTATCACCGGGTTGTAGATCCTGTATCCGAACTTTCAAGTCATAGTTCCGTTTGTTCCTTTGCTCTCTGTTTCCTGAGGTCAAACGGGCCTGTTCAAACACAGAGGCCAGATTCTTTCGAAGTCTATCCACATAATTTCTATGGGAAGCTACCGACGTCTGGTCCAGAGATAGCCCAAACGCCAAATCAACCGGCAGTCGAGCTTCTCTTCCGAACATAAGACGGTACAGTGAGTATCCAGTGGCGTCACTCTCCGTACTGTTATATGCATGTACCAGCGTAGCTATGTGACGACTCCAGCTCTGCTTCTCTGTGTTTGACAATGTCCCCAGCATATTTAGAAGCGTGCGATTGAACCTTTCAGGCTGAGCATCACCTTGAGGGTGATATGGTGTAGTTCGGGTCTTTTGGATTCCCAACAGTTCCAGCAATTGCCCAACAAGTCGGCTTTCAAAGTCTCTACCCTGATCAGAGTGTATTCTCCTTGGTAGGCCGTAATGAACCAAGAACTTTTCCATCAGAACCTTTGCCACTGTCGGAGCACGTTGGTCTTTCGTAGAAAAGGCTTGGGCGTAATGTGTGAAGTGATCAGTCACTATTAGAATATTTCCCTGCCCACTAGCATCCGGCTCGAAGCACAGGAAGTCAATGCACACCAAATCCATGGGTCCCTGACTTTGCAGATGGCTCATTGGAGCAGTTCGGGTCGGTAGGGTCTTCCTTTGAATTCACCTCAGACATGAATGGCAGTAACTTTCCACTTCAGCTCTCATGCAAGGCCAATAGAACCTGTCTCGCACCAGCTTAAAAGTCCTTTCTGCGCCCAAATGTCCATGCTCATCATGTAGCGATCGCAGTACACTCTCCCTATGTTTAGTGGGAAGGAACAACTGTTGGGTCTCTTCAGCATTGGTTGAGGGGCCCCTTCGGTAGACCACCCCATCCAACATCTTCAACCATTCCCACTCTTTGTAAACCAATCTGGCTCCATCTGGGGAATTGGTCAGCAGAATTTCCCGCTGGTTCGCAGTTAGGGCCTTTATGGTTAACGCAATCAAGGAGTCTCTAGCCTGATCAGCTTTCAGGTCCTGTTTTGACAAGGTAGGCAGACTTTCATCCCTCAACTGCGTTGGGTTGCAGTAGAACTCCGGAACAGCCGCAGCCATGACTCCTATGGCCTCCGCTTCAACCCCTCCCTTGACCCGACGCTCTGTTCCTTGACACAAAGCTTGTACCCCGTCTGGAGTTAACTGAGTCCATTCTGTAGTGTAGGGTCTTCTCGACAAAGCATCAGCATCTCGATTATTCACCCCAGGGTGATACTTCAGGCTGAACCGAAACCCTGTGTCCCGTTGCGTTCAGTTTCGCAGTAGTAAGGATGTAAGTAAGAGGATTGTTATCCGTCTTTATCACAAACTCGGCTCCATACAGATAGTCCTTTAGCTTGTCTACCACTGCCCACTTTAAGGCTAGGAACTCCAACTTGTGGGTAGGATAATTCTTCTCTGAAGGTGTAAGGCTCCGGCTCACATACGCTACAGGCCTCAGCAATCCACCATACTCTTGATACAGGACTCATCCTACTCCTCCTAGACCTTCTCTGCTGGCATCCACATGTAACTCATACGGCTTGTGAGGGTCCGCGTAGGCCAAGACAGGAGCTCGAGTTAAACTCTCTTTCAGCTTCGTAAAAGCACCCTCGCATTGACTGGTCCATTCTCCCTGGATGGGCTTTTCGAGCTTTCCTCTGTAGGAGTTTGTTCAGTGGTTGAGCTATTTTTGCGAATCCTCCTACAAATCTTCGATAATAGGAACAGAACCCCAAGAAAGATCTAAGTTCAGTGACGTTTCGGGGTCTAGGCCAAGAAGCTACGGCCTCCAGCTTCCGAGGATCTGTCGAAACGCCTTCTGCTGAGACCACATGTCCCAGATACGTAACAGACGGTAAACAGAATTGACATTTCTCCAGAGACAGTTTCAATCCCTCTTCATGGAGCCTCTTCAAGACCTTCTCCAAACGTTGCTCATGTTCTTCCAGAGTCTTCCCAAACACAATTATGTATCCAGGTACACTAATACTTCGATCAGATTCATGTCCCCGACTGTCTTCTCCATTAACCGCTGGAACGTGGCTGGAGCCCCCGTAAGGCCTTGAGGCATTCTATTGAATTCGAAGAACCCCAGTGGACAGATGAATGCAGGCTTTTCTTTGTCTTCAGGATGCATTGGTATCTAGTGATATCCACTTCGCAGGTCTAGCACACTAAACCATTTTGCTCCAGACAAACACTGTAAGGCATCTTCTATCCGAGGAGTAGCATATTGGTCTGGGATGGTTCTCCGATTCAGCGTGCGATAGTGTATGCATAGGCGGACAGAACCATTCTTCTTCCAGACCATTACTATTGGAGATGCATATGGACTCCTGGACTCTTGGATCACCTTGGTTCTTTGCAGTTCATTCAGCTGTTCTCGTAGATCATCCAAGTCTCCCAGCGGAATTCGTCTTGACCTTTCACGAAACGGCTTGTCCTCTTGTAAACGAATGCAGTGCTCATTACTTTTAGCTAGGCCCACGTCAAACTCATCTTTCGAGAACAAGTCTCTCCACTTTAGAACTTGGGACTGAAGACGTTTCTTCCACTCAGGTGAAATGGGAGCGTCCTTGGGGTAGAATCTTTCATCTGGAATCTCTTTATCCACTCCCCCTCCTAAATCGGTAGAGAGGGGCGTAGCGGACGCTACTTGCCCGATAGGCATTCGTGCTTTAAGGACTACTGGAGAATCAGACACATTGCACACGCTGACTGAGACTCTTCCTCGTGTTCTTTTCAAAGCATTAGTGGAGATTATTTCAGGGATTACTTCTACTCCGGCTTCACTCCCGTGGTTAAAATCGGTTTCCAGTACCACATAGGGGCCTGGTTGCGATCCGTTCAACTTGACTGAAGCCCGGAAACTCGTTACTTCTCCTGCTTGCAGAACCTTATCTGTTCCTTCCAATCTCAACAGGCGCCCCACTTCAGCAGGCGCCTTCTGTTCTTCGACCATTCTCTGATAGATTGAACGTAACATTGGGTGTACTCCTTTAGTAGAACCTTCTTCCAGCACGATAGGTGTCAGGAGACGTCGCACCAAATCAGTATTCGTCCCCACTATCATGGAACTCCTGTTTGCCCCTGGAGGCCGAGGACACACAATGGCCAATGCATCACAACCTCTGGACTGTCCGATGACTTCGGATCCAATCTCCAACTTCACCTGTAGATACCCGTCATAGGGGAGTTTCTCAGTTCCGATACCCCAGATTTCCAGATCCTTCAATTTCTGTAGAGGTATGTGCTTCAAGTGTTTCTCATAGAAATCTCTGTAAATCAATGTCACTTGAGCCCCTGAGTCCAACAGAGCTTTAGTGTAGACTCCCTCCACTTGGATTGGCACAATAGGGGAAGGACCTATCAGCTGGTCAGGAAACTTGGTTGTAGTAACAGGAAGTTTAGACCCAGTTTGTTGTACCCTGGCCTTCTTCTTGGCCCTTGTAGGTTTTGGGTGTGCATTGCTTCCCCATGACGTAGGTCCGGATGCTAAGGGAGTGACTCTTTCAGTCCTGGCAGGCTCGGCAGTTGGCCAGACTTTGGGCCTTCTCGCCCTCTTAGTCCTGGCTTGATTTTTGGAGCGGGTTTCAACCTTCGGGCACCTGGTTTGCTCCCTTACCAGGACCCTCTGGAGTTTCCCGCCTGCAGGGCGGACAACAGTTTCTCCACAGCTTTTAGGAGGAGTTCTTCGACCAGTTTCTTTTCAGCCCTCCCTTGTGGGCATTGAGCCCTGAAATGGCCGATTTCCCCGCAGCCAAAACATTTCTTTCTCGAGAGTGTGAGCATATTTCCTTCTTGCGGTTCACTTGGAGACCCCCTGTTCGAGGCTACAGCAACCCCTTCAGTTCTGGTGTCCTTAGCCGACAGCAACGTCATTAACTCCATCATTTGCAACATCTGAGTTTTTAAAGCCAGCACTTCAGTCTGTATGTCTGCCACACAGAGAGTTCCTACTTCTGCTGCGGTGAAGCTGTGTGCGAAGCATTTGCAACCTTTTTAGCCTTAATCAAGGCCTCTTCTTCTCGGATAGCTTTGATCAGTTTGGAATAGGTCAGTCTCGTGCTCTGGTATCTAGTCTGAAATTTCAACATTATGGGATCCAGTGGGAGTGCTCCTTTGAAAATTTGATCCATCAAAGCTTTGCTTGCACGACTCGGTTCCATGCCCCCTTTAAGAATGACCTGATGGATGATTTTATCCAGCCGCCAGACATATGTGGACAATTCTTCTCCTTCCTTTTGATAGGTGTGAGAGAACTTGTGGATAAGCTCGGCACAATCCTCCACTCCCCCGAAATTTTCCTGTAAAGCTTCTAGATACTCCGCAGCAGTGCAGCCGGGCTTGTCCCTTTTTAGATTTCGAATGACATCTGAAGCAGGACCTCTTAGGCTCTCGATCAACCTTTGTCTCTTCACGGTGTCAGCAACTTCCCATTCTTCCACTGCTTGCACTGCCTGATCTATCCAAGTCTCAAAGTCCTCTTCTCCAGTTGGCACAGGGACCTTACCAGAATAAAACCGTAACTTGCGATATCCGTAATTTGGAGACGCAGCATAGTTTTTGGCTAGTGTTTCCACCAGTTTCCCCATAGTGGTGAAAAATGTAGCAGGAGGGAACCCTGTAGTTGGGGTAACATCGGGAACATTTGCGTGATCACCACGTGGCGTACTTGGCTGGACCAGTCGAACTTCCACATCGTCGGTCAGCTTCACACTCGCGCCCTGGAAACACACTGGAACACCCTTTCTCCACTCAAGAAGAACATACGTGTGAGAGGTATCTGGGTTCTCTTTAATGTCCAGGATTAACCCCCAATGATCTGGCGTCAGCGCGGCGACGGCCTGGCGAATCTGATCTTCGGCCCAAGTGTCTGCAGGAATATCCATGACTATACACAATTCTAACTGACTACTGTGCTCCTCACACCACTCAGCAGCAGTGTCTGGATCCATATTTAACCCTTTAAATGTGTTTTTTTCAGAGACTGGATCTCGGACGAGCCCCCACGTGTAGCGCTCACTCCCGGAGGAGCCGCTGAATTTGAACCTCGGGTCAGTCTCCCCGCACTAGGGAATAAATATACTCCAGCACCGTCGTGGATTTTATAAATTATATAGTTTACTAGAATAAATGGCATCTAATGAATAACACGGTATACGTATATATATTTACAATACTTCGTAATGCGGGAAACGCGCAGCGGAAAAGAAAATACAAGGCTTCGTAATTCGAGAAACGCGCAGCGGAAAAGAAATACAAGGCTTCGTAATTCGAGAAACGCGCAGCGGAAAAGAAGGAAAAATATATCTATAACCCCCTTTGTGGTTGGGGAGTGAGTCCCGTACAGGTTATGTCCCAAGGATGTAAGTGTGTGTGTGTGATGGTACCCGGGTACAATATTCAACTGGCCAGTGAGTTATTTATGAGGTATCTTTGACTAGTCAAGTTGGGGCCCTGTGGGTTTTGAAACAAACAGCAGCGTGCTTTCTATTTTCACAAATGGCCTGGAAGGCCTCTCACCCATCCGCCCGATACTTGGTGCTCTGCTCGACCCAGGACGTCTCTCCGCTCGATTTTGACTGGGATTTTATGGGTTACCGGATCCGCTGTCTTGCTTTTCTGTAGCTGCCGCAAGATGTCCAGCTCACCGCCTGCACTCCCTGTCCGATCGATCTGCGGTGCTCCTAACTCGGGGTCTTCCAGCTCACTCGATATCAGCGTGGGTATTCTGGTGAATCACTGGGTCTTCCTCTTCTCTGGCTGAATAACCCGGTCTTTATCTCTGTCAGGCCCCAGCTGCGCTCCGGCCTGGTCACTGTCACGTTCTGCAGCACTGTGTCTTGCTTCTCTCACTCCCTGGCGTGCTCTGCCAGCTCTCTCCACGAGGCTCAGGATGTCAGCGTCTCTCCCCCCACCCACTTCCTGTGTCCACTCCCAAAGCATGCCGGGAAATGTAGCCCCAATGTTCAGTGTCTCACATCGCACTTGTCTCCCTCCGGTGGCCAAAAACAAGTACTACAACGGATGAGGATTTAAAACCATCACTACACTCTCCCCCTCCTAGAACTCTTGGGTCTCTCCAAGGAGGTACAACAGTTGCATTACATTCCAACACATTTTAGGTAACATATACAGGCTCAGCAGCAAGCATTCAATGGGTTAGATACACTTCCTCAAGTTGACTCATGCTTTGGGCTACCTCAGCTAACATAGTAGACACTTCGGGCAACCTTCGCACTGTGGTGACGGCCTCTTCAGTGCTATGTCCTGGTGAGTCGTAGGTGAGTCGCTGGGGCGGTCGAACAGAGCGTTTTGGTTCTGGCTCAATCAGTTCCTCTTCAGGTGGAAGTACTATAGGCGCTGGTTCAGTCCTTCTTTCTACCACTGGAGCAGACATCTCTTCGGAGTATGATCCTTCCAGTGAAGGCATAGAACTGTAGTCATAAGATTCGACTTCAGGAGCTACAGGGATTTCAATAGTCTCGGGGACTTCTAAATGAAATTCAGGAGCCTCAGGCCTCAAATTACTTTCCCACCGATCAGGAACCGAGATAACCTCTTCAGGCTCTGGTGGGCGCATCCAGTCCAGACAAAAACTTTCTTCCTCACTGTCCCTTTCGCTCTCTTCGACAGCCCGGGTCTGCTGAGACCGAGTAACGGGAGGCAAACGTGGAGCAGGCGGATTCGGCAGAGAAAGTTCGTCCCCAACTGGTATCCTCACAGCCTCTCTCAAAGGTAACAAATGATTCCGGTGCCAGTTCTTAAGAGGCCCAGCCTTTCCATCCGGCCGGATTTGATACACCGGCAGACCCGGCAGTTGCTTGCAGACAATCGGATCCGGATTCGCTGTCTTGCTTTTCTGTAGCTGCCGCAAGATGTCCAGCTCACCGCCTGCACTCCCTGTCCGATCGATCTGCGGTGCTCCTAACTCGGGGTCTTCCAGCTCACTCGATATCAGCGTGGTTATTCTGGTGAATCACTGGGTCTTCCTCTTCTCTGGCTGAATAACCTGGTCTTTATCTCTGTCAGGCCCCAGCTGCGCTCCGGCCTGGTCACTGTCACGTTCTGCAGCACTGTGTCTTGCTTCTCTCACTCCCTGGCGCGCTCTGCCAGCTCTCTCCACGAGGCTCAGGATGTCAGCGTCTCTCCCCCCACCCACTTCCTGTGTCCGCTCCCAAAGCATGCCGGGAAATGTAGTCCCAATGTTCAGTGTCTCACATCGCACTTGTCTCCCTCCGGTGGCCAAAAACAAGTACTACAACGGCAGGGGATTTAAAATCATCGCTACAATATATTACAAGATAGTGATAAAATGTGAAAAACACGAAGGGTGATAAAACTTTCTGGGCCCTATTACAAACTTCGCGCAAACGTCAGCGCGTGCGCAAAAACACATTAACGCGAGGGGCAAAACCCTTTGTGCAGAACGTCGTATTACAATGTCAGTGCAACAAACGCGCTTATACGTCTACCTCGGGTGAACCCGCCCGAACGCTGCGCGAGCTTACTGTACTTCGAGTGTCCTATACTTAACATTGTGAGCGCAAATGCATTTGTGCGCTGGTACACGGATGGTATTACAATCTATGCGCAGTTTGTAACGCACAGCCTTTGCGCGCATAATTTTAGCAAATCCTAAAAGCTGGTGTTATGGCAAATTCTATCAACCTGGCCGAAACCAAATACACCAGCCCAAAAATAAAATACGCAGCAAAGTATAGTTACACATTCTACACATACCAAACCAATAAATTTGAGAAGTTGTGCGTGTTTTTTTATTGATGTAGCATATACAGTCATGGCCGAAATTGTTGGCACCCCAGACATTTTCCAGAAAATGAAGTATTTCTCACAGAAAAGTATTGCAGTAACACATGTTTTGCTATACACATGTTTATTCCCTGTGTGTGTATTGGAACCAAACAAAAAAAGGGAGGAAAAAAGCAAATTGGACATAATGTCACACAAAACTCCAAAAATGGGCTGGACAAAATTCTTGGCACCCATTCAAAATTGTGGATAAATAATATTGTTTCAATCATGTGATGCTCCTGTAAACTCACCTGGGACAAGTAACAAGTGTGGGCAATATAAAAATCACACCTGAAAGCAGATAAAAAGGAGAGAAGTTCACTTACAGGGTTATTCAGAGAGCGTGAAAAGCAGGAGAATGACTGGAGAATGATTGGAGAATGAAAAATTCTAGGTCAAAATAGCCAAACCAGAAAAATTCTCCCTTTCATCTCACTTTCCAAATCAGCTATTTTGACCTAGAATTTTTCATTCGCCAGTCATTCTCCAGTCATTCTCCTGCTTTTCACGCTTTCTGAATAACCCTGTTAGTCTTTGCATTGTGTGTCTGTGTGTGCCACACTAAGCATGGACAACAGAAAGAGGAGAAGAGAACTGTCTGAGAACTTGAGAACCAAAATTTCAGCCATGACTGTATGCGCAGATTGACATTGACAGGCGCAAAAACTTAACGTGAGACAATTGCGGTTCATTATTCTAATTGGCTGAATCGCGTGAGAAAAACAGTTCGCATACTGATTTCTGCATGCAGCGTTGCTTCGCGCGTTTGTGCTGTCCGGTTTACGCATGTTATTTTTTGACGGATGAAAAAATGCGCGAGGATTGTAATACCAGCGTTGTTTCACGCGCGTTAACATTTAATGCTTCACGCAAAAATTCACCCGTTGCGCATTGCGTTTTTGCGTGAAGAATGTAATAGTGCCCTCTGTGTTTTCTGTGTATACTTATGTAACATAATGGTCATGGACATAGATATAAGGCAGGTGGTTAGTGGGAAGATGAAGAAGAGTAACAGAAGGGTCCAGATAAACATTTCTACACGTTGTTTAATGTTTAAGTGAGGCAGAATGTTAAAGGAATGTGGTCCTGTACATTAGACATTTGAGTCTACATATACCCCTTAGGATGACCATTTAGGCTAGGGTCAGACGAAAGCAGTCTTAACGTGCGTTTAGACGCACAAAATCACGGCCGTGCTAGCAGCAAATGACGTCCAATGCCGGGGAACACACGAAGTACGGCCGCACGAAAGTTCGTCCGCGCAACGCAAGTGGCAAACGAACGCATTTTTTCTAGAACGTCAAACCTCTAGTACGGACGTACAGAGTGCGCTGCGTCCGCTAGAGGCGTGTGTGCGTGATTGGGAGACGTCAGACGCTGCTAATGTCCGGCCAACATAACGTCCAGACACAAAAAGTGTTTTATTGATGATCCGTACAAAATCACGGACGGAAAGGCACATCGTATGACCGCTATCGCGTACTCCGTGAAAAAATGCGTCCATTCGTTCGAACGCACTTTTTCACAGACAACGCGAAAAATGCGTTAGTCTGACCCTAGCCTAAAATGGCTCTTTAGGAAAATATAAACTGTTACAAGCCTGTTGAAAGAATCCTTCTAGACATATAAAATAGTTGCGTCTAGCATATGGGACAGACCAATTACATAAGTCATCTTAAATAAGAACACAGACATTGTGGATCCTGTGTAGCTAATCTCCAAGGAATCACATTCTATTAAAGAGACACTACTACGTACATAAGCTGTAACTAGAATACTTGTGCATTACCAACAAATCACTTCATAAACACATGCTGCTGTTTTGTTTTGGTTTTTGTTTGAAGAAATTGCAAGTAAAAAGGAAAAATAAAGTCAGTTCTTTTTATCTCCTGTTTCCATTTTGTGGATTTTCCTCACGATACAACATTTACCAAAATCTGCGGGAAAGTTTTACTTTACTGTTGTAGTTTATCTTCTACAGTATTTAACAGTTAATGAGGTGGAGGTGTGAATGTTTAGCTAAGGCAGCAGGGGGTTTATTGTGTTGCCTAGATAAGAAGTGACAGCTGAATGAGATAAGACTGAATGCTTAAAATAATTCTAATCTGTCCTCTGGTGAAGTCCATTGCATACGTCCCACGCAATAAAATGATATGAGTCGGTGACTCACCTATAGACTCAATTCTATGGCCATTGCCACGCAGTGAGGAGCAAGTGATGTAACTATACTGGGGGGGGGGCAATTTACAGCACAAAAGATCACACAAAGACACATATAGAGTAAACTATTTTCTTAACTAAACATACAAGAGACAAACTTTTTTTTTTTTTGGTGGTAGTGTCCCTTTAAGCTTTATATATTTAGCATGGACACGTACCACTGTGGCACCAAGGTATAGTCTTCTGACTGTATGTGTATGATTTTGGCGAGAAGCTCAAACTTGGTAAGTGTAGATCTTAATAATTTGACAGAAAGATGCACTTACTGTGTTGTATTTTACCAGATGTAATGTAAAATGGCAAAAACCTCAAGCCCATACATCTGTATCAGTTATTTTATCAATGTTTATTAGAATGTGGTAAATTTGACACATTTTAACCAATTCTTCTAACTGTTTCGCCGAAAATTCTCCTCAACGAAGGAATTTTTTTTGCATATAATCCATTTTCATTTGTGGTGATGGTACTTGTAGATGCATTTGACACTTTGGCTCATGGCAGTATATCCACAAGTACAATTTGTTGGTGCATTACATTAAACTGAAGCTAGTGCTGCGTTGGCTGCCAAGATCCCTACCATCACAGCCCACTCCACCTATGACTAGAGAGTAAGGCCCGTGTCAGACGAACGCATTGATCACGTCCGTATTGTCGTACATTTTAACGTCCGTGGTAGCATAGAATTATGAGCAATAGAGACAACACACGAAGTGCGTCCGCACCGAAGTGTGGACGCAAAACACACGCGGCAAACGGACGCAATTTAGGCAAGAACGTAAAACCGCTAGAACGGACGCGCAGAGTGCGCCACGTCTGCGTAGCGTTGTGTGTGTGATGGAACAAAGTCAGACGGACCGCTTGCGACGTCCAGCACCTTGACGCACACAATGGCTTTTCATATCATGTATCAATTTTTATCATTTGTCATATTAATTTTGTTTCCCATAGTTCCTTTTTTTTTCTACGTCCGTCAACAAAAATGGACCGTGTGGTGTCTACAGTATCTTCCGTCAGTACGTCTGTCCGTTCTGCACGCACGTAGAGTGCGCTCAGAATGCACTCGTCTGACATAAGCCTGAGAGGACAAATCAGAGCAGGTTGGCTGTTTGGTCTCCTCTCATTTAACTCTTTAACCATGGGTGGGGGCTTATAGAAAGGGCAGGAGTCCACTATTTATGGGCCATGGGGTTTCATGAGTGGATGTGCTTCCCAGCAGTCTACCTGCTCTCCTGATTAGCTCCTTTAAGCTCTGTTAATTCCAATGGATGAGAGTTTATTGAAATAAATTATTAGTGGTGCAGCAACAAGCCTGTGCACATGAACACAGACATCTCTACGAGCAACGAATCGATTTTGATAGAATAAAATATTTCAGTTTCGCTTTGGACAAATCAAACCTAAATTCCAACAAAATGTGGACGATCTGAACCAATTGTAACAAAACGAACACTACAAACTAATTTTTTTACTTGTGCACATATTTTTAATGTTTGTATAAAAGCTTTTATTGCATGCTATACTATGCTGGATAAAAATTGAAAACAATTATTCAACACTATCAGTGTTATTCAAAGAAAGATGAAACTCTGGAGAACTTTTGGAGAAGTGAAAATTCTAGCTCAAAATAGCCAAACCAGAAAAATTCTCCCATTTATCTCACTTTTCAAATCAGCTATTTTGACCGACAGGGTTATTCAGAGAGAGGTGAAAACCAGGAGAATGACTGGAGAAGTGAAAATTCAAGGTCAAAATAGCCAAACCAGAAAAATTCTCCTATATATCTCACATCCAAATCGGCTATTTTGGCCTAAAATCTTCACTTCTTCAATCATTCTCCTGGTTTTCACCTCTCTCTGAATAACCCTGCTAGAATTTTCACTTCTCCTAAAGTTCTCCAGCGCTTCACCTTTCTCTGAATAACCCTGCTAGAATTTTCACTTCTCCAAATGTTCTCCAGAGTTTCACCTTTCTCTGAATAACCCTGTGGGGGTTATTCAGAGCGAGGTGAAAACCAGGAGAATGGCAGGAGAAGAGAACAATCTAGACCAAATAGCTGATTTGGAAAGTGAGATAAATGGGAGAATTTTTCTGGTTTGGCTATTTTGTCCTAGAATTTTCGCTTCTCCAGTTATTCTCCTGGTTTTCACCTCTCTCTGAATAACCCTGATTATGTGAAAAAAGCGAGGGATTTTTTTTTAAGGTTAATAAGATTACTGAAATTGGCTCAGCAGTACAGGTAGGTACCTAAGACCAGCTCAACTGCACAGCATGGAAAAATCTGCCCTGGGTTATTGTGCTAGGGACCACCAAGCATACAATGTAGCAAATCAATGTGTACCAGCTTTTAACAGTCATATATCATTTACCTGTCTAGCCCGGTCTAGTCATTTCAAAAGCACAAGTCTCGTTTCCTCTAATATGGTTTCATTCCAATTTTCCACATAGGTTTGCTTAAGAATTACACACATTATATTTAATACTCTTTCCTTTAAACACACTATATCCCCATTGCATTAATATTGTTGGCTTGATTGGCTGGAAAAATGGTATATATGCCTTTGCCAATTCAGATTAAAATAGTAGTTAATTTCTTAGGTTAAAGTTGTAGTGATCAAATACAAATGACTAGGAAGGGAAGAAATATTATATGTCTTGTATTTTATTTACTATAATATATATTAGGGCTGGTAACGATTAAAATTTTTGTGTTCGATTAATTACATTTTTTTTAATCGATTAATTATAGAGCACATACAGATCCAACTACTTTTAGCTGATCTGCATGCATTGCAACTCTGCATTAGTCAGTAGTAAATGTGGTATACTCTATATACAATCACCCGACACTGGTTAGTTTCAACAATCCATGACTTTACATCAAAGTTCACGCAAATACATCTTAAATTCTAACTGTAGCACTGACGTAAGTTATTATATTGCCCCAGCTCACACATGGATATGTTGATTTGCCCACAGCACACATGGATATACTGCCCCAGCACACATGGATATATTGCCCCAGCACTCATGGATATATTGCCCCATCACACATGGATATACTGCCCCAGCACACATGGATATATTGCCCCAGCACTCATGGATATATTGCCCCAGCACACATGGATATACTGCCCCAGCACACATGGATATACTGCCCCAGCACATATGGATAAACTGCACCAGCACACATGGATAAACTGTCCCAGCTCACATGGATACTGCCCCAGCTCACATGGATATACTGCCCCAGCACACATGGATAAACTGCCCCAGCTCACATGGATACTGCCCCAGCACACATGGATATACTGCCCCAGCACAGATGGATATACTGCCCCAGCACAGATGGATAAACTGCCCCAGCACACATGGATACTGCCCCAGCTCACATGGATATACTGCCCCAACACACATGGATAAACTGCCCCAGCTCACATGGATATACTGCCCCAGCTCACATGGATATACTGCCCCAGCACACATGGATATACTGCCCCAGCACACATGGATATACTGCCCAAGCTCACATGGATACTGCCCCAGCTCACATGGATACTGCCCCAGCTCATATGGATACTGCCCCAGCTCACATGGATACTGCCCCAGCACACATGGATACTCCCCAGCATACATGGATACTGGCCCAGCTCACATAGACATATTGCCCAAGCACACACGGATACTGGCCCAGCTCACATAGACATATTGCCCAAGCACACACATGGATATACTGCCCCAGCTCACCTCCGGCGTATTCGGCTCCCTGTGAGCGTCCGGCGGCATGGAGCTTGGGCGCTCGCCTGGGGGAACCACGTAACCAGCCGCGATCTCGTGAGAACTCGGCTGGTGACGTGGTTCCCCAGGCGAGCGCCGAAGCTCCATGCTTCCGGACGCTCACAGGGAGCCAAACACGTGGCACAAAGCACGCGGCGGCGCCGCCGTGTGCTTTGCACCGCTGGACAATTAAAATATTTTTAGTCGACCAAAAACATTAACGATTAATCGATAGATTAATCGTTAATTTCCGCAGCCGTACTATATATATATATATATATATATATCATTATTTGATTTCATGGGCTAGTAACATATTCTTGAAATAAAAGAACATTGGTTTCAGGGCTTTCAAATTATTTCCCAGTTATTTTTTTTATTTATAAAGAATTTTACCTTACCTACCATACCTACAGTATGTCCTGTTATTGATTGTATACACCTCAATGTGAATTATTGGACAATTCTACCCAATAGCAGTAAAATAATATTGAAACAAGTTCCCCTATTGTCAGTTAGACAGACAGCTGAGAAAAATGTAGCTTTCTAAAACAAGATGACAAGCTGAACTGAATTGATATATGGACTATTGCAGCTGCAGCTCCGGGCCCATCGTCTATTACAGTGTTTCCTAACACTGGTCCTCAAGTACCCCTAACAGGTCAGATTTTGCAGATCACCTTGGGGAAATGCAGACTGAATCCTGCAATCACTGAGCAGCAAATCATATCACCTGTGCTGTGCTTCAGATATCTGGAAAACTTGACCTGTTAGGCTGGGGTCAGACGAACGCAGTGTTAACGTCCGTGTTGTCGCACATAAGTACGTCCGTGATAGCATACAATTGTGTTAAATGGAGCCCCACACACGAAGTACGTCCGCACAGAAGTGCGGGGGCTGACGGACGCTGCAAACGGACGCAGGTTAGGCAAGAACGTAATACTGCTAGAACGGACGTGCAGAGTGCGCCACGTCCACAACGTCCGCATAGCTTTGTGTGTGAGTGATGAAACGAGGTCAGACAGACTGCATTTATACGTCCAGCATTTTTGACGGACAGAATGTTTTTCATTGTAATTTATTTTCCCTGCTACATCAGTCAAAAAATACGGACTGTGTGGCCACTACCTTGTCGTCAGTCAGAAAGTATGTCCGTACTGCACGGACGCACAGTCCGTACAAAATGCACTCATCTGACCCTAGCCTTAGGCTGCGGTCACACGAGAGCACTTTTTGCGTCTGTCTGACCGCACTGTTTGCTGTCCGTCGTAGCTTTTCAAAGGAGTCAATAGAGAACAACACACGAAGCACGTGCGCAATGAGCCTAATACTCCCTAAGGCTCTTTAACCCCTTAACGCCGCAGGACGTACCATTACATCCTGCATTAAGTGGGCTTTAACGCCGCAGGACGTAATGGTACGTCCTTGGCGTTTGCAGCCCCTCTCCGGCCATACTCACCTTCTCCGGTCGCTCCCACGCTGCTCTGACTCCGGTGGAGTCAGATCGGCGTGTATCACTCCTCCCGGCGCACTGACGTCATCACGCCGGGGGCGTGATGTCAGTTTCAGGCATCCTCCCCCCACCGGAGCAGGGAAAGCGCCTGAAGGGGAGGGGGGGATCCTTTGGATCCCACTATCTCCCCATTGCCTGGGACTAGGAGGCTGCGGCCAGCATCGCTGGAACGGTCACAGCCTGACCTTTCCAGCGATGTAGGGGGTTAACCCCTTAGTTGCCAGGTCGCGGCCTGGTGCAAGACTGTGGCCTTTTTTTTCGGTGGGGGCAGCCATCTTGGATGGCAGCCCCCACCTCTGAGTCCCCCCCGCGTCAACTGACTCATCGCGCCATGCGCGATGATGTCAGTTAACCGGGGAACCCCCTAGCTGCAAAGGGATTTCCTAAGGAAATCCCATAGAGGAGATAAAGGGGTTCAAAGAATCCCCCTATCTCCTGATCGATGGCAGCTAGAGGGTCATGTCTGATATTGCTGGAAAGGCCAGAGCATGACCATGTTAAAACTAAAGTAAAAGTTTAACCACTTCAATGCTAAGGACGCGCTCAGCGCGTCCTCAGCATTGCCCCTGGTATGCGGAGGACGCGCTGAGCGCGTCCTCGCATTGGGGTCAGCGTTCGGCCGGGTACCGGCCGATCGCTGGCCCCTCCGGTGCGGGCTGACATCCTGGATGTCAGCCCGGCATCCGGAGCAGTGGCCGCCATTGTTATGTGTCATCGCGCCCCCGCGCGATGACACATAATTCAGGCGCCCCCCCCCCATGTGCGGAGGAGGCGCCTGAAAGGGAGGGGGGGAGGTCCTTCGGACCTCTCTCCTCTCGGGCGGCTCACAGGGGCTTAACCCAGGCATCATTTGGAAGGGCACAGCCTGCCCTTCCAAATGATGCCTGGCATTAACCCCTGGGGAGCTGGATCGCAAATCGGCGCTGAAAAGCGCCGATTTGCGATCCTTCCCGGGAGCTGGCCGACATCTTGGATGTCGGCCAAGCTTCCGGGAACTCCCCCAGAGGACTGGCGTCATCGTGCGCAGCACGATGACGCCACGTCCTAGCATTAACCCCTAACTGCCACGAAGTGTGGAGATAGGGAGTTCCAATGAACTCCCTATCTCCCGATCCGTGGCAGTTAGGGGTTAAATTTTGATATCGTTGGATCGGCCAGAGCATGGCCGTTCCAACGATACCAAACATGAAAGTAAAAAAAAATGTAAAAAAAAAAATAAAAATAAAAATAAATAAAAATAAAAAAAAAATAAAAAAAAAAATAAACACTTTTTTTTTTTTTTTTGTTTTGTTAATGCAGCAATATTGTTCCCATTTCAATTATAATGTGAACAATAATGCTGCATTAACGATTTTTGTATGCGGTGCGTTTGTTAAAAATGGTGTCATTTTCCCCAAAAAAATGTAACGAGACCCCATCTCTAATTTTTTTAACAAGCGCACCCCATACAAAATATAACCGCAATTGCTCGCATGTTAAAATGTGGAAAAAAAACACTTTACACGCTGTAAATTATTTTTATTACATTTTTATTGTTTTTTTATAATATACAACATGACATAACGTATACATATAATAATGACATATTATGAATCTACCGAGTCTGACGGAAAGAACGATATATAATATGTCGATGTCATATACTAAAATAAGCCTTCAAAACAGGTTTAAACATGATGCGCAAAACAGGTAAAAAATGACCTCAGCACAGGGGCGGGAAAAGCCTCAGCAGCGAAAGGGTTAAAAAATGTAAAAATAAAAAAATTCATTAATTAATAAAAAAAACTTTTTTTTTTAATGCAGCACTATTGTTCACATTTCAATTATAATGTAAACAATGATGCTTCACTAATGATTTTTTTGGGGGGGGGTTTAGCTAAAATCAGGCAATTTCTCCCCAAAAAAAAAATGGGTTCCCCGTTCAATTTTTTTTAGCAAGTCTACCCCATAGCATATGACCGCAAAGGCTCAGATAATAATTTCTTTTTTAAAAAAAAACACTTTCCACACTGTGGATGATTGAAATTTTATTTACTTTTTTTTTACATTTTTTGTCATAGCATTCTGGCAGGGCATGACCTATACATATAATAATGATATATTATTAATCTTCCGAGTCTACCGGAAAGAACAATATATAATTTGTCTGGGTGGTATAATAATACGTGACTTAAAACCGTGTTTAAAAACGGTCAAAATGAGCTCCGCAAACTTCTACTTCGAAACAGCGCCGAAGTTGTAAAATTACTCCCGTCCTTAAGGGGTTAAAATGTGAGTCATTTTTCTCTCTCAAATTTGTGTCATAGTTTTCCTCATATATGGACATAGTGATTTGTATATCTGTTTTACTTTCATACTACGAGAAATACGACGGAAATCCTGGAATATACATTCACTCTGACGGTGACCACAAATTGTGCATGTGGGTGTTTACAGTATTTAAAGGTTTTTGGATACTATACATGCGCTGTTTTGATTTTTAAGCGTTGTTGCAAACAACGATGAGCATCACTGTTGTTGCAACCATAATAAACTTCAGCAATCCAGAGAGGGGAACTCAGATAAAGACGGACGCCATCATCTGATATTGTTTGAATTATCTTCTCTGCTGAACTTTACCGTGGTTGAAATAACAATGATTTTTCTTTTCCGACAACCGTAAAGAATGGCAATTAGTTAATAACCTCCATAGGTGATAGCTTTTGAAGAATAAAAAAGTTGTTTGACCATTCAATATGCGTATCAAAACAGAAGAATCATCACGAGCAAAGGAGATAAGTGTTTCTAATTAATATCAACTTTCTCAACTTGATTTAAGTAGGTAACTTTGCAGCCAATTGACAGTTGGATTAAAGTGGAAAACAAAGAAGAAGAACTGTGCACACTGGAGCATTATTGAAGAAGCAGCAACGTGTTGCTTGAAAAAGGTCCTAGATAAGGACGGAAATGTTACTGCTCCTTTAGTAAAGCTCATTTGCAGAGCCTTATGTGACTGGTCCTTCTTGTTTATCTGTTATCCACTTCAGCGTTGGTGAGCCTGGGCCGTAGTAACCCTGGCTGGTGCAGTTTATCTTTCTCCTCACATGAATATGCTCTTGCAATCTTTTAAAGTGGGAAAACCTCATTCAGTCTATGCATGGCTTTGTGTTTGTTCTTTTATGACAGTGGTTCACAACCCCGGTCCTCAAGTATCCCTAAGGCCTGGGTCACATGAGAGTACTGAGTGCGTCCGTAATGACCCCTCCTCCAAGAGTCCATAAGAGCGCTATGATGACTCAGCTGGGAGGGCCACATGGTGTAACGTGCATACTAGTATTGCACGTGTAGCGCTGTGTTAAAATCTTGCTGTGGCATTACCTATTTTTGGCCACAAGATGGAGACAGTCGCGATTAGAGACACTGGACATTGGGACTACATTTCCCTGCATGCTTTGCAAGGAGACAGGAAGTGGGTGGGGACTGGACACTTACATCCTCCACCTCGTGGAGAACGCGCCAGAGCGCGCCAGGGAACGAGAGAAAGCAGACGCACTGAAGAGATCGCGAGAGGGCCTAGGCCAGAGCCTGAGTGAGACCTGTCAGTCCTTATTGGGTCACTCAACCTGAGGAGAAGGAGACTTGCCAGAATCCAGGAATTGCTGCAGACCGGAGGAACCAAAGACCTCGAGTGAGGAGTCACCGCGAGTTGATCGGGTACGGAGAGCAGGCGGTGAGCTGGACAAGCTGCATAAAGTCAGACAACGGATCCGGCCGCTAGTATCCCCAGTCAAAATCGAGCGGAGAGACGTCCTGGGTCAGCGGAGCCTAAAGCAATCATCGGATGGGTGAGAGGCCTCCAAGGCTGTTTTGTGATTAAAGGACACGCTGCTGTTTTCTCTTTAAAGTCCACAGGGCCCCAACTTGACTAGTCGAAGACATTCCTTAAGTAAATTCACTGGCCAGTTGAACAGTACCCGGGTACCACACACACATACACACCTTTTACATTCCGGGACTTAACCTGTGCAGGACTCATTCTGTTACGAATCGGAACGGGGGTTAAAGATACGTTCCGAATACATATTTTTCTCTTTTCCGCTGCGCGTTTATCGTAATACGAAGAGATTGTATTTTGGGGTTCGCTACGTGTCTCTGTTTTTCCGAACTATTGAGTAATTGCATATATTTTTCTGTTCGGTTGCGAATATTTTATTCTTCCGAAATACGAAGCCTCGTGTTTCGATTCTTTTCCGCTACGCGTTTTACCGCAATACGAAAGTACTGTAATAATATCTGTGAATACCGTGTCTCAACATCTGCTTATTATTTTAGTAAACTATTTAAATGATAAAAACTCACAGCGGTGTTGGAGTATATTTATTCCCTAGTGCGGGGAGACTATATTTATTCCCTAGTGCGTGGTTCAATTTCAGCGGCTCCTCCGGGAGTGAGCGCTACACACGTTACAATGGGCGTGCTGAAATCCTCCCCATCAAAACGCTACAGCGGATGTTGGACGGCTCTACAAAGCGCAATCTTCCATAGGAGGCTTGTGTTTTGTAGGGCTGAACGTACTGACGTGCACTCAGCGAGGTCGTCACACCGGCATCCGGACATTCCCTCCACACTCGTGTGACCTCGACCTAACAAGTAAGGTTTGCCATATATCTGAAGCAAAGCACAGGTGATATCCTTTGCTGCTCAGTAATTCAGTCTGCATTTCCCCACGGTAATCCTTAAAATATGGCCTGTTAGGGGTACTTGAGGACCAGGATTGGGAACAAATGATTTACGGTATTGCTACCGTTATGTGCAGCATCGCTTTTCCACAAACACTGCAATCCATTGTAATAACTCTCTCATGGGAAAAAAGTTGGCTGTTCATTAAGGCAAATGGGCTGCATACAGTTTGTTTAGTCAGTAAGTTTGTGAAAACCTGTCCAACTTGACTGCACATGATAGCAAAGTACTTATTCCCAGCTCTGCTCAACTTCCCTCGCTTAGCTACAGTGCTAGATCCTTAGGCATCAGAAAAAAGTGTCCCCCGATGTCCTAACCAAGCACATGGTTGACTCCCGGTTTGGTATTGATTATGGGGAACCTAACCAATCTCTATTTTTATTTTATCTGACATGTATCAGAATTGTCTATAACATAATACTATAATAAATAAATCTGAATTGCATTTTTAAAAACCTGGTTAATCATTACATATCACATGGCTAATGTGTCCCGAAGACATTTTGGCCAAATGCAAAAAAATTCAATGTAATATACATAGGAGGTGCAAGTATGTAACAAAATACAAGAAAAGTAGTTCAACTCAAAGACAAATAAATGGCAAATATTAAAAGGCAGATGGAAAAGTAGCACCAGCTACCTTGGATTCTGCCAACTAAAATAATGCAGCACTTTCCAATGCAAACACAGTAGTAGATTCATTTATATAAGACAAATATTTCTTGCAGTTTCATGTGGTAAGACAAATATGCAATGTAGCGTTCTCAAAAATCATTGAAAAAGTCAAAGAAATTAAATCAACATGATGACACATACTAATTCAAATACAGAATGTTCCCATTAATTAAAACATAGAACATTAACAGCTTTATGAAGCCTTAATGAGAGTTTTTACATAAAAAAAGGAAATAACATAAAAAAATCATTGTTTTGGATGTTTATTTGTGTAAATGCTTTAGGCCCTATTCCAACCTAACATCCAACCTAGCTGTTGGTAGCAGCTCGCAAATGGAAAAATCCTGCATGAGCCGTTTGACAGTGGGTTGCGAGTGACGGTATTCTGATTGAGCCGCTGTATCAATGGTTCGACTTGGAATATTCTTGAGGTGCTCAAAGATACCAGCAGTGCGGGGATTGGTTCCTGTAATTGGCTGTACTCCATAGGGCCAAGCACAACCCTACAGGAGCACTGTCTGAGTGTGATTGCACAGGAGCCATGGGAGGACACTAGAGATGGGAATTTGTTTCGGAAATATTCGGAATTCGGAACGAAATTTGATAATTCATATTCGGAAGTACTTCAGAATAACGAATCGAAACGATACAAATACAAAACGATATGATACGAAACTAAACGAAATGGTATATAACAAATTTATTTCATTTTACACTGTGTCATCATAAAATAAAAATTTGAATAATTGATATTATTTTGCTTTATATTTATTTGCACATTGCCCCTGAGGAAGTCTGTTGTTTTGCAGACGAAACGCGTCGGGCTTATGGATGTTTTATTTGTCTTAGCCTAATAGTTTTAAGAATAAATATTTTTTATTTTGGAAATCATTGTTGGTGTTTTTCCTGGCAAGAAATATCCACCACGACTCCCATTGGCGAATTATGGAAACTTAATCCATTCTCAAGTCTAGCGCACCTACTCCAAAGATATTTCTCATCATCCCGTGAGTTATATTTGTCATATTTGATTCAGAGGACATACATCTTCCGTTCTATACTTGTTAAATGGATATCAACTATTGGATACCAACTATCGAAATTGAAATTAACTATCAAATGGATATCAAGTATCGAATTCGATTCGATACGAATCCGATACGATACGATACAATCCAATCCGAAATTAAACGAAATACAAAACGAAACACGAAACTAAATTAGTTACGAAATTTCAAAAATGTAATTATTTAAAAACGTAATGAAACGAAACTAAACTAAACAAATTTTTCAGCCATGCACATCCCTAGAGGACACTAGGAAACATTTGTTTCCAGTGCTCTGCTGCATGCAGTCAGAAAATTCAATGTATCACACCTTTTGCACCATGGGATTAGAAATACATTTGGGATGTTTTATGTTTATTTTTATGTCTTTTTTGCAAAAACAAAATCACTTAGCACCAAGCTCTGAGAGCCAGCATGTCTGGAATAACAGCAACCACACAAAGTATAGGAGGTGTTAATATATGGTAAGATGCCGCAAGCTTGGGACAGAGGCTTGAGCCATTAGCTCAACAGCTCAGATGTAAACGGGCCCTATTTATATACTATATCTTATGAGTACCAAGAAAAAATGCAAAGCACCACTTCAGGCTTTGGCAAAGCCAGTCCAACTAAATATTAATAGGAATGAAAATCGGCTAGATCGGAGCACTTGGCAACTACATAGTTGTTAATGTCTCCGGTAAATTTATACAAGAGTTGTAATGCTATAGTGGGAAAGAAGTAGACTGACAAAGGTATTTTTCTGTTGAGAGGTATGTTACAATCATAAAAAGTCATTGCAGTGGATGTGGGATGTAATTCTCTGCAGGGATGCTAAGGGGTAAAATCTGCACCTGCAGGTTTCTCCTTAGCATCCCCATTTTAGCTCTATATTACGGGGCAGGCACTGATTCAGCAACATGCCCTGTAACGTGGCGCTAGCCTCAGAATGCTCGAGCCAACGCTAAGCGCCGCCGTGAGCATCCCCTCCATGGAGTCCTATGACTCCATGGAGGCTTTGGCTGCCAGTCACATGACCTGCAGGATCTCGCCTCTCGTGAGGCTACAGGTCGGCAGAGTGATCGCGGAGGGAGGTTGGGGGACTTTTTTCCCCAGTCTCTTTCTGCTCCCGGCAGCCAGAAGCGACGAATCAGGCCACCATTCTCACCGCGGGACGAGAGGTAAGTATATGATTTTTGGGGGATTTTAAGCTGATGCTGACTGATTCCGTAGAAGCAGAATCAGTTAGCACTAGCTCCTAGCTGTGGTTAATTTTTCAGGTAACCGCAGCGGGATGTAATTAGTGTTAGGATTTTGTAATCCTAACACTAATTAACTCTTTGCGCTCCCCATGTTAAGCATAAGGAGCGCAAAGTACAGTAACCTCGCGCTGAAAAGCGCAATCGCCTTATCACTAATGGGTTTTTTAACCCATTAGCGTTCGGAATGTCATATGGTCGGCCTGCGCTAGGGCCACTTAAGCTAACGTTAAAGCTCACACAGCTGAGCGCTAACGTTAGCTTTAAGTATGTAATAGGGCCCTGTGTATATTGTTGATTGAAGCATTAAGAAACGTTGGAAGAGTCTGCTAACCATTCATTATCATTACCAAAAACAAGAAATGATAAAGAGTACCATCAAAATGTTGCATTTTCCGTTGAGCTAGCTTTATGTTGCGAGAATATAATGAACTAGAACACAGGTCAGATGTAGACTTTTTTCCCCAGTCTCTTTCTGCTCCCGGCAGCCAGAAGCGACGAATCGGGCCACCGTTCTCACCGCGGGACGAGAGGTAAGTATTTGATTTTTGGGGGATTTTAACCATTAGAACCATAAAAATCGATGATATTGCTATATTTACCAGAGCTCTGATGAAGGCCGTGTGGATGCATACAACAGTTACCTGCAGGGATATGGTAAGATCCTTGAAGATTGTCAATCACAATAGAAATCTGGGAAGTTTACACCAGGTCTGATTACGTATAACTCTGACCTGTAACCATGCAGTAAGGTCTAGGGAAAACACAACATTTTGGAGGTACTCTTTGGGGGTTATCCACTAAGTGTTGAAGTTTGCTGGTGTTGCCATACCGGCTAAATCAGTGGTCTTGCTGTGCCTAGAAATGCCGGTGCTTCTCAAAACTATGATGCAAAGTAACAAAACTATCCAGGTTATTCAGAGAGAGGTGAAAACCAGGAGAATGACTGGAGAAGTGAAAATTCTAGGTCAAAACAGCCAAACCAGAAAAATTCTCCCATTTGTTTCACTTTCCAAATCGGCTATTTTGACCTAGAATTTTCACTTCTCCAGCCATTCTCCTGGTTTTCACCTCTCTCTGAATAAGGTTTACAGCAAAGTGCCTCCTTTTGATGTTTAGATTTTTTTTTTCGAGAAAGTATTTTACCAGGAAGGATACATTGAGATTTCTCTCGTTTTCAAGTATGTCCTGGGTGGCGAGTATGTACCGTTAGGTGTCTTGCCCAAGGACACTTACTGGAGAGGTGCTCTTGCCGGGATCGAACCTGTGTCTCCACAGTCTCTCTTCACGGTTATAGAGCAGTGATGTTACCTCTACTCCACCCAGCCGGTACATTGTATTGTTTTGAGGAGCACCGGCGTTTCTTGGCACTGCAATACCAGCGATTTTAGCCGGTATTGGCAAACGCTCATTGTCATTTTCTGAGGTCTTTTGGTAATGAAAGTATAGAGCAGTCTGTTCCAATGGCTTTTTTTTTAATGCTTCTTACAACAACATAATGACTCCCAACTCCAAAATACTACCGGTCTACTTCTTACCCAGTATAGAACTACATTCCAAGTCTATGGTCAATTTAACCAGAGATGGTGTAAACTTCCCAGAGCCATTAAAGTCTATGAAGTTGCTAAGTTTAACAGGGCTGGTGAAGCCCCAGTTGGATGCACACAGCAGATACACAGAGGGCTACAGCGAAATCCTTGATGATTGTCAATCACAAAAGAAATCAGCTTTTATATTCCTGCTTATTCCTTCACTTTTACAATTTTGCTCGAAAATTAAAAAGCTCTTTGAAACTAATCACCATTGTCCCTGAATGTGTGTGTTTTCATGGGAAAAGTATTGAGAACTGAAAATAAGGCAAAACAAAATAAAGTGTGACCTCTTTACACAATCACATAAGCCACAGAAATCTTCATCCTAAAATAGTTCTAGTTACTCGTTCTGCATTGGGATATTGTAAAAGTAGATTAGCTCATACCAAAAAGCCTAGCGTTAATTAATTTCATAAAGTCGATGTGCTAATTCCACATGGTAATACTGTAAATATATTAAGAAGATAAAAGTCTGCAAGTTCCAAATGGGACTGAATTCCCCAAGCTGTGACTAGTTACGGAATTTTAAAATGCCACATACTGTATTGGTTAAGACAATGGAGCTGTGCTAAAATGAATTCTTTATGGGCAAAACAGACCAGGCAACCTTTATTTTCCTTGGAGGAATGGGGGTGGGTGGGAAAGAGGGAGGATTTATTGTATAAATGTCATCGGTTAACCCTTTGGATACCGGAGGCTTCATGCTTCATAACGTAAATATTATAATGATAACAAAGCATAGAGGACCAAGTCTCCGTGTATGAAAAACACTATTAAAGACACGTTCGGCAATGAATTGTCTTATATGGGTTAACTCATTAGCTGCTCGGGATACAATATATTACAGACTTCCTTGGTAGCCAATGGGTTAACAGTATGTGATAAAAAAAACGTACTTACACAGTATGAGAAGATCTGGCATCCAGATTATGGCACATTTTTTAATCATACATATTCCTTTGCCTTTACTGAAATAGTTTTTAATAGTAAATGACTTTAAAGTAAATAATATATAAGAGAAGAATCACAGCTGTGCCAAAGAATAGAAAAAGTGAGTTTATTATATTCTCCTCCCTCAAATCATAATATTATGTTAACATGAGCAACTTTCGCAAAGTTTCGCTTATGTTACAAAAGATTGGAATATTATTGTAACAATGGAACACTGAAGATTATCATGAAAACAATAGTGATACATACAAGTGTTCCTGTGCACTGAACTGTATACATACATTGGCACGATGCATTCTTGTCACTGCGGCACTGACGCTATTTAGTTAATGTGCAGTTTCCGAGATCTGAATCTGATGCTGTGATCTCTGAGGCAAATATGATAATAAAGGTCAGTCATGCATTGCAACATGTTCTAAAATATCTCCATAGCCCAGGACCGGTGTAGGATTTCACAGTGAGGGTGTGCTACAAGGTGTGCAGAATGGATTGGTTACTGGGACGTTTAGCAGCAGAAAAAGCAGTAGACGTCTATGGAAAAGTAACATCTGAAAAAGTTAAGATTTAACTATTTAAAAGCTCCCGTGTTAGTTTCTGTGGTTAACAAATTAATGTATCGATTGAAGACATTGAGTTACAGAGAATAAAATACCAAATTAAATATGGAATTTAAATTAGAAAAGAAACAATGAATAGAAATTCATTTATTTATTTGCAAAGTATTTTACCAGGAAGGATACATTGAGATTGCTCTCGTTTTCAAGTATGTCCTGTGTTCAAGAACATTGAAATTTCCTATGATATGCCACCCATAAACCCCAAACACCTTCACACCTCCAATTAAACTGGTCAGATTAAGTGGATTTAGCAAAAAGTTATCACAATACCTAGGATAAAAATGTACCAATCACTTAGCACTGCAGCAACACAATAGGGTGAAATGCAAAATATTCAACGACTTTTTAAGAATACCTACCCATTCAGGGAATATTGGGTTCCCAACCTACGAGTTCTACTGACAGCAGCGTTATTGGCTCCATCTCTTGCCTCCTGAGCTCCAAACCTGGACTCTGCATTGAAGACCTGTTGTCCAGTGGCTCCAGGCACAGTTACGTACCCAAGGACCACGACCAACCAGGAGAACAGAAAATATTTCCCTGTCCCGGCCATCGGATCGAGATTTAGTATATGGACCATCGATGTTCAAAAGAAAAGGATCCACTTCAAGGAGTAAAAAAGTACTACGCGTTCCTGTGCCAATGTTAACGAGCAAATCCAGCAGTCAACCACCGATTTAATAGAAAGTGGCTCCCAAAGTTCTGATGAAGAAGCCTGATCCCGAACCGTGATGCCCGTAGCTGCATGCGTGCCGTTGCTATACAGGAGTGTGTTCGCCCCTCGCAACCTATTATGTTATTAGATTAACCAGTGCCTGAAAGGAATGGTTTCGTCTTGCAAGGCAGCTACACAGCCAGCATCCAGAGAAAAAAAAATCATAAGTGATCTACTCCTGAATAAAGCAATCTCTGTGCTTCTGCTTTCACATCTAGCCCCATACTCGGTCTGTGTGAGAAGAAGGATTAGGATGAGAGTGCTGTGGGCTGGAAGTTTAAGAGGCGGCTGCCTGTCAGTGGGGAGCAAACCACAGAACCAGTCACACACGTGAAGGAATAGAGGAGGAGGGTTGAAAGGGATGGTGAAAGTAAAAACAGAGGTGGAGGCCCCTTCTTAACTGTTTAGGCATGTAGTTAAAAGCTGGAAGTATATCCTGTGCTGTACACCTTCAGAAAGGTACCGTCAGCACTACATCATCACCAGCCAACACTTACATTTATCCTCATTCTTCTACTGACCCAATAGAGACGAGAGACACATTTTATCCCAAAGTAAAAATCATCAACTATTTGTAAACAATAGATGATCGGCCATACATGCACTGTTCAACTATAAAATATATTCCCACTAATGATAAATTCCAGTAAATACGAATTATTGCAACTGCTACAAATGCAGGTAAACATAGAGACTGAGACATACAAGTACAACATATGAGTTTAAAATAATTTACAAAAAAATCTACAACCTTTGCACCTATACAAAGTTATTGCAGCTGCGGCAAACAGGAAACGATCTTGGGATGCACAAGTCTGACATGCAATGTCAATCAAGAATCAATTTATTTATAACATATATATATATATATATAGGCCCCTATTACAATCTTCGCGCATTTTCGTTTTTGCGCGCAAATGTGCATTTGCACGAGTGGCAAAACGCTTTGTGCAGAACATCGTATTACAACGTTCGCGCAAACGATGCACGTTATCATTTAACGCGGATGGACCTGCGCGAGCATGATGAACTGTGCGTGTCCTATACTTAACATTGTGAGCGCAAATTCATTTGTGCGCTGGTACGCGGATGTATTAAAATCAATGCGCATCTCTTTGCGAAAGATGTTTGTGCGCATAATTTTAACGTCTTTGAAAAGCTGGTGGTAATTGCAAATCGTAACGTGCTGGCCAAAACGAAAAACGCCAGCACGAAAAAAAAAAACAGCACAGTATAGTTACACATTCTACACATACCCAAACAATAAAATTGTGAATTCGTGCATATTTTTTTTATTGCTGCAGCATGTATACTCAGATTTACTTAGGTGCAAAAACTTAAGTGAGTCAATTAAGTTAAATTGATGTCAATTAAGGTTCTTAATTCTGATTGGCTGAATCCCACGAAAAAAACAGTCCGCACACTGATTTACGTGCGCAATGTTACTGCCCGCGTATTACTCTTCGTTTTGCGCGTCGTTTTTACGAACGTTATTTTTGGACGGATGAGAAAATGCATTCGGATCGGAATACTCAGTTACGTTTTGCGCGATAACGCCGGACGATGCGTGCAAAAAACATTTGCGCTGCGAGAACCAAATTGTGCAAAGAATGTAATAGGGGCCATAGTGTCTACAAGGTTTGTGGTGGAGGACTAACAGTGAGATAAAAAGTCTCCACGCTATAGTTAGTTGCGTTTATTATTGCAGAAGCCACCTGCACATCACAGCAATTCAAAGAATTGCATCCCAGAGTTCCTGTGCCACATTCCCCATATGCAGCAAGGAATTCTGGGTAGAATATGCAAATTACCTCTGTCTCACTTTTATGCATCCTGGATCTGTTATTACACAAAGCCCTGAAATCAATGCTATGCCACACTGTGGCTTTCTAGCAGAGATAAGGTTTATGCAACTGGTCAAAACCACCCCTAGGACAGCGTTGTTTCAGGTTTATTGAACCCTCATCAGCTAGGAGCTAGGCATGATGACCAGTTGCAGTGGATGCTTGGACCGTAGGGTAAATCAGTGTCTATAAGGGTTGTGGTGGAAGACTAAAAGTGAGATAAAAAGCCTCCACACTATAATTAGTTGCGTTTATTATTGCAGAAGCCACCTTGTAGACACTAATTTACCCTACGGTCCAAGCATCCACTGCAACTGGTCATCATGCCTAGCTCCTAGCTGATGAGGGTCCAACATACATATGGGGGGCTATGGCATATGGGGAATGTGGCACAGGAACTCTGGGATGCAATTCTTTGAATTGCTGTGATGTGCAGGTGGCTTCTGCAATAATAAACGCAACTATATACAGTATATATTTATATTTGTTAATGGTTGGATACTTCTCTGCATATTAGTAAACCACCCCAAACTATGGCTTCGATTTATTTCCTTTGGCCAAGCATTCTCAATTAATTACAATCTGTAAGAATAATTTTAAAATCATTTCTTTACAGAATTCCCCATTAAATACTATGGGATGTTTGTAGATAAATCATTTACAGATTTAAATCATTTGAGAATGCTCTTCCAGGAATTAAATCAAGGCCTATGTAAGCTAGGAGCAACAAACACTGTCAGGGTTATTCAAAGAGAATCGAAAAGTCACTGCACGTTCGGTAACCTTTCGTTCTTTTCAATTCGGCTTGATTCGGCGATCCCATTTTGGCGACCCTGCGGTGTATTCAGCAAGCACCACAGGGACGTCGTAGTACAGGGAAAAGCCACCGAAAACCTGCCGAACACTCACCGCAAAACCCAGGCGAATGCACACCGAAACCTGCAAAAACATCTGGATTAACCCCGCAGAACATCCGGAGAAACCAGAGCACCCGCCGATCACAGCGCAGAGCAGTCGCTGGAAAAACCCGACTCCGCAGACGAATGGAGTGAGAAAAAAACACAGTACGCTTGAATGTTTGAAAAGTGAAACTCTGTTTGCAAAGAAACTACTGAGCGAAAATGTCTGAAATTTACATATGAGGTCCAGGGAATGATAATAAAAAGGGCTGTTACAGAAAAAAGAAAAAACTAATTAAATTTTTTTTTTTAAAAAAAATAAAAATCGGAAATGTTTTTTGGAAAAAAATCCCGAAAAATGCTTAAAAGATCCTAAAAAAAATCTATAAATAAAGAGACTTTTTACTGCAAAATATTATAATAAATGGTATATTAGATATTGAATTAAAACAGGAATATTTTTAACATCGAAGCCTATGGGATTCATTTGAATAAACCTGTCAAATGAAGCCACCGAATGGCAGGGCATTTCGGCAACTTTTCACTGCTGCTTTTTGTTCTCTGAAAAGACGAAGCACTGCTTCTCTATGGGGATTTCACTGCCCTCGAACAGGCACCGAACGGGCACCGTATGTGCAGGCAACTCACCAACATTTGGCGAACTGCCTGCTCTCTGGATAGCCGAATGGCCAGGAAAGGTAACCGTATGCTGAATTTCAGCATTTGGTTACCTTTCGGCAGCCATTCGGATCTGTTTGAATAACCTTGCGTGAGTACTGTAAATTGAAACTATACAGCAATTATGTGTTTTACTAATCCAACAATATCTGCGGGTTTAACAGTTATTAAATTATTAATATTCAATTTCAAGGAGCGCCGAACTTGCCACTGATGGGCACTGAACGGTTAATTTCACGCTATCCTGCAATTTCATGCAGTTTGGCTATTCAGAAAGCTGGGAATTCACCAAATATTGGCGAATTGACAGTGAAATACAGTTCAGTTCACCGCAGTTCGCTGCAATTTGGTGATCTTCAGCAGCAGCGAAATTGTCTGACGGTCTGTTTGGCGGTTTCCTGCGGCTCCATGTTCAGCAAACTGGAATTGCCGAATTGCACCGAATGAGAAAGCAACGAAATTTCACTGAAATGGTGCTTTCTGAATAACCTTTTTAGTTGAAGCTTAGATCGTAGCACTATACCAAGTCATATGGTCTGACTATGTGACACGCATTTTTCCCACAGACCTCCAGATCACTCGACAACCATTGGCTGACACCTGGTTTTCAGGAGCCCAGAGGAAATATACACCATGAGTTCCTGTGCAATGGTGCTCTCGGTGCTTAAATCACTAAAACCAGGGCTTTTGAAGCCGATACGCAAGCGATGCATACAGCCCTGACTGGTTGGCTGATAGGGCAGATGGTCATTCAGTTGTAACACCCCTTTTGGTGGTGTGGTCATGACGGCAATAATGTAAATCATGTCATTACCATGCCCCTTCGTCTGTAATACACCTGTCTTCCTGATTTGGTACTGCACTGTTTTAGTAAAATACAGGAGTTGCATCAATGGTTTAATTAGAGAGATGTACAAAACTACAAACTATGGGCTATATTACAATCTTGACGCAAAAACGCTCGAGCACAGCGTGAATTTGTGCACCAAGCGTTAAACTTTTGCGTGCATAAATCAACGCTGGAATTACAATCCTTGCGTGTATTTTCATCCGGCGATCAATAACGCGCGCAAACAGGACGTGCCTAACTGCTCACGAAGTACCGTCGCGCGCACAAATCAGTGTGGGCACTGTTTTTTTCACGCGATTCAGCCAATCAGAATTAAGCACCACAATTATCTCACGGTAAGTTTTTGCGCCTGTCAAAATCAATCTGAGCATATATGCTGCAGCAATAATAAATGCACACACAACTTCTCCATTTTATTGGTTTGGTATTAGTAGAATGTGTAACTATAGAATGTGTAACTATACTTTGCTGCATTTTTTTTTATGGGCTGGTGTATTTCGGTTCGGCCAGCTAGTTCAGATTTGCCATTAACACCAGCTTTTAGGAGTTGCTAAAATTATGCACGCAAAGGCTCTGCGTTACAAACTGCGCATAGATTGTAATACCATCCGCGTACCAGCGCACATACACATTTGCGCTCATGATGTTAAGTATAGGACACGCGACGTACAATACGCAGCGTTCGTGCAGATTCACCTGCGGTAGATTACGCGCGTTTGTTGCGCTGACTATGTAATACGGCATTCAGCGCAAAGGGTGTTACCCCTCGCGTTAATGTTTTTTTGCGCCGGCGCAAATGTTTGCGCGAAGATCGTAATTTAGCCCTATATAGGGCCCTATTCCACTGAACTGTTAATAGTGACCTGATAAAGTCAAAAATACATACTGTGAGGGACTCACAATTAGCAGCTGTATTCCATCTGAGCCTCTGTATTAGTGTCTTGAGCCATACTAGTTGGAAACAGCTGATCAGTACCAGCATCACCACCGTTGCTATTGCTTTGTTAAGTCCATAGAACTCCATGGAGAGAACAGAGACTCTGCTTCAGCTCATTTATGCGGGGTTGCATCAGAGTCATGGAAGGACTGCTTTTGACACTGTTGACCACCCCCTCCTTCTACAGACCCTCAACTCTCTGGGTCTCGGTGACACTGCACTCGCTTGGGTCGAATCCTATTTATCCAACAGGTCCTTCTGTGTGTCCTTTGCTGGTAACTCCTCCTCCTCATTGCCTCTATCTGTTGGTGTACCTCAAGGCTCTGTCCTTGGTCCTCTGCTCTTTTCCATCTACACCTCCTCCCTGGGCAAAATCATCAACAGCTTTGGCTTCAATTACCATCTCTACGCTGATGACACTCAGATCTACCTCTCTACCCCTGATCTCTCTCCCCCTGTCCTTTCAAAAGTCAGTGACTGTTTATCTGGCATCTCCTCCTGGATGGCCTCCCACCACCTAAAGATCAACATGTCGAAGACTGAACTCCTACTTATTCCTCCCTCCAATGCCTCCCCACCTCCTGACTTCTCTATCACGTTGGAGGGTATCACCATTTCCCCATCAAACCAAGTTCGCTGTCTTGGAGTTACACTTGACTCTGCTCTTTCCTTCATCCCCCACATCAAGTCTCTTTCCTCCTCCTGCCGATACCAACTGCGTAATATTTCCAGAATTCGGCCATTTCTTACCGCTGTCGCCACAAAACAACTCATACACGCCCTGGTAATCTCCCGACTCGACTATTGCAATAATCTCTTATCTGGCCTCCCTCTGTCCCGCCTCTCCCCCTGCAATCCATCCTGAACGCCTCCGCCAGACTAATTCACCTCACCCGCCGCTCTGTCTCTGCCGCTCCCCTCTGCGAGTCCCTTCACTGGCTCCCCATCCACTGCAGAATTAAGTTCAAAATCCTTATCCTTACCTACAAAACCCTCACTAACTCAGCTCCCCACTACCTGTCCTCACTAATCACCAAATACACCCCAGCCCGCTCCCTAAGGTCAAACAGTGACCTGCGCCTAGCTTCTCACCGCATCACCTCTTCCCATGATAGACTGCAGGATTTCTCACGCGCAGCCCCCACTCTCTGGAACGCTCTCCCTCGTACTGTCAGACTTTCCCCTAACTTCTCTTCCTTCAAACGCTCCCTTAAAACGTTCCTATTTAGGGAAGCCTACCACCCAACTCACTGACGCAATCATCAATCACTCTCACCTTACAGTCCTCTCCTCCTGTTTCCAACCCCAACCCTCCCAGATTGTGAGTTCCTACGGGAATAGGGCCCTCATCTCCTCCTGTACTGTTTGTCAAATGTTGTTCAATGTATTGTAACCCTGTCTATACTGTGCTTATTGTACAGCGCTGCGGAATATGCTGGCGCTTTATAAATAAAGAATAATAATAATAATAGTAAAGGACACTGGGAACTATTTGCTTCCGATGCCTTTCTGCATATGGCCAGAAGAGGCAGCGGATCATGCCACCCACTGTACCTTGGGACCAGTGGTAAGTAAAGACTTTTTTTAGTAATTATTTCGGAATGTTAAGTGATTTTGCACTATACTTAATGCTCCAGTTCTTAACTTCATGGCTCAAGTCACATTAGGGACCCTTAACTGTAAGTTATTCATCTCCTTTACTTTGCATAAGAAACATTGACAACAGGTCAGCCTGAGACTAATGAGCTGTTCCTTGGTAGCTTTTTATTCCTAGCTCGAGCCAATAGTCTGGAAAGGAAACCAGCCTGGAGACCCCGGTGTTAAGGGATTTTGCTTTTGCAAAGTCACTTAAAACTTTTAAGTTGGGGGTGGAGCCGAGCCGGCTGAGGAGATGGTCGCAGAGTGAGAGAGCTCCTGATTCCAACCGCCGAAACAGCGCTCCAACCAGCCCGATAGCCTGCAATTTTATACCCTAGAGAGGGGCTTAACATCCTGACAAGATGAAGCACACCCCAAAGCAAAAAAGGCTGCCGAGCTTACTGTGGCGCCGATCTTTACCTCGCGCGCCCGGCCTGACGACGCTTCCCAAGATGGCGCCCGTGCCGATTTGGCGTTCTCGGACAGGAGCGGGGACCATGATCCAGAGGCCTGCCCTGCCACACGAGCAGACATTCTCGGCCTGAAATCGTTCATTGCGGCCGAACTAGAGAAAACTTCCCGGTGCCTTGTGGCAGACATCCATGAGGTGGTTGAGCGTACGGTCAGATTAGAAGACAGGGTGGACCAGACAGCCTCTCACTTTAATACACTGGCGGCCCACGCGGATGCCATGGAGGCCAGGGTCCGCTCATTGGAAGAAGCTATGGAGAACCAGTCAAACCGCTCATGTCACAACAACATTAGGCTCCGAGGCCTACCTGAACTGATTGTGGGGGATCAACTTCTGCCCACTATTACGGGAATAGTAAAACACCTTCTCTCTGACCTTCCCCCGGTTAAATTATTATTCGACCGTGTCCACAGAACTTTGGGCCCCAGACGTGATGCGAAGGCCCCACCGCGTGATGTAGTAGCATGTTTCTATTATTTTTCCACCAAGGAAGCTTTATTAAAAATCACCAGAGATCAGAAGGTGGATTACGACGGCTCCCCCCTCTCCTTTTTCCAGGACTTATCACCAACAACTCTGGCGCGCCGAAAGGAATGGAGAGAGATCACAGGGATTCTCCGCCAAATGAAGTAAAATATGCTTGGAGATTCCCGTTTAAAATTTTGGTGACAAAGAACAACTGTGTTCATGCCTTCTCCCACCTTTAACAGACTAAAGATCTCCTGCGCCTCTTGGACCTGGAGGTCCCACCTTCTTTGGCAGAATTGGGGCCACCCCCGCCACTTCCTCAGATGGACCAGGACTGGTCCCTCGCCCCTGACTGACCACTGTAATCGCGGAAAATGTCTCCCGTCTGGTCCCCTGGTAGGACTACCGTACCCTGGATGGACTACTCTACAATCTCCTTGGGATCTATCCTTTTCGGTTTTATTTTAGGACGTTTTGCTCATTCTCCCGGGAACTACTACCCCAGGACGGTGTTTGCTTTAGTTGCCTTGCAGGCTTAGTTATTTTCTCTACAAGTTTATTCAGCATGTTTAGATGGAACGCATGTTACCCCTTTTTGTTATTAACGCATCGTATTTTGGCGGATGGGCGGCGCTCTCCCTGCACGCTAAGACTCGGTGTAGGATGACTGCCGGCTTTCCTCTCCCGGTCTTCTCCTACCCCGTACTACCTCCCCTCTGGTTTACCCATTCGGCTGGTTCCCTTTTCTCCCCCCGTGGCTGCCCCCCACGGAGTCCTCTCTTGATCTTCTCACCTCCATTTTTCTTCCTTTTTCTGTCCACCCCCCCTGGTTTAGCCATCTCTATGTTCTCTGACTCTCTCAATCCCAAGGGGGTTCTCTCAGGGTTCCCTCCCCGGCCTCCCCTCGGGCACTTACGCCCTTCAGGGGAGGGGCGGTTGGGGGGGTCCAGGGGAGACCCCGGATATCCACGTCTGTCTCCCTAAATAAATGACCCCAGTAAAGATCATTTCCCTTAATGTTAAGGGCCTTAATTCCCCCGCAAACAGCGTTTAATGTTTAGGGACCTCAAACGAAAATCAATTGACATTGCTTTCATACAAGAAACTAGGATCCCCAAAACGGCGACATTTCGTCTCTCAGACCCGACTTATTCCAGGGTTTTTCTTTCCTGTGCCCTCCCTAAACGGAACGGGGTGGGAATCCTGCTCCGATCTTCCTGTCCCTTTACTGTGACGGACTCCCACACGGATGAGGCGGGACAATGTATGCTGGTGCTGGGCGAAGTGTCTGGTCAGCAGTACACTCTGGTCTCAGTGTATGGACGTTCCGTGCATTTATATCTTCTTACGCTAGGGGTCATGTCCTTATAGGGGTGACTTTAACGTGACTCTATGCCCTCCCCTGGACAGATCTAGCCGTCATCGAGACAACTCTACTAACCAACCCTCTCCCCAGGACAAACAGTTTTATGATTTTGTTTATGGTTCGGGCTATATTGATATTTGGCGGGCTCACCACCCCTCTGTCAAAGATTATACTTTCTACTCACCTGTACACGACTCTTACTCCAGAATTGACTGCATATTGGTTGGGGAAACCTCCTGCTTACCCTCGGTTCTGACCTCTAACATGGGTTCTATCACATGGTCCGACCATGCAGACGTTACATTACAGCTCCGACCCTTTACTCTCTCCTCGGGCCGTAGGTGGCGACTAGACCCATTCTTGTTGGATAAACCTGGGGTACGGGACTCAGTTAGGGAGGTGCTACAGGAGTATTTCCAATTTAATGACACACCAGATACGGATGCTCAAATAGAATGGGCCGCGCATAAACCAGTAATACGGGGCACTCTTCTGAGCATAACTTCCCATATTAAAAAACAGAAACTGTCTGGCATCAATGATCTCCAACACCGACTTAGAGCTTATGAAATGGCCCATAAAGCGTCCTCCTCTCATAAACATATGCTAACCTCTTTCAAGTTCGGCTTGCCTTAAACGGTCTATTTCTTGATGATGTGGGACGTTCGCTTCTCTGGTCTAAACAGAGATATTACGAAATTAGCCCGTCTCCTCAAACCCCGCCCCCGGTCACAGATAATCCCCCTAATCAAAACTAATACTGGATCCAGACTCACGGCCCCGGAGGCAATTAGAGATGCTTTCTCCCAATACTTCAGTTCTTTGTATAATCATTCTTCAACCCATAACCCTCCTGACCCTTCTCTACGAACCGGTATAGAGGATTATATCTCCAGTGTCACGGTTCCCAGATCCCACCACGCAGTACTTAACACCCCACACTCCACAGAGCCCAGAAGCTACCAACAGAGTAGCCGTGAAAGATCTCTAACTGTCTGGTCCTTAGAATTGGCCAGGAAAACTAGCTACACAGAAAGGGTTAACAACACGGGGAGTAGTCAGCCGAGCCAGAATCAGGAATACAGAGTTCAGAATGGTCAAATGGAATAGGCGGGTCGATATCAGAGCAGTGGCGTAGTACAAGAAAATGGTCTAGGGCAACAGAAGGCAGAATAGTCAGAAACAAGCAGAGGTCAATAACGGATTAATTCAATATAGCAGTCAGGTACAAGGAGCTCAGGTATGGATAACCACGATCTGGCAACTGCTGAGAATACACTGAGGGTTTTTAAAGACCTTCACCAGGCCACGCCCCCACTCAAGCCGCGCCTCATGCAACCACCTCCCTGCCTGTCTCCATTTAAACCGGGCATTGGTCAGCGAGCAGCATCAGACATGCTGCCCTCAAGCACACAGGTAGGGCTGGAAGCTCCCAACATTACAGCACCCCCTCTCCACGGGAGGCCACCGGACGACCAACAGGACGAGCGGCAGGACGACCACCAGGGCGATCGGAGTGTGAGGCATGGAACGCCCTGACCAACCTAGAGGCAGACATGTCGGAAGCTGGAATCCAGGACCGTTCTTCTGTACCATAACCCACCCAATCGACCAAGTACTGCAGAGCGCCCCTGCACAGCCTAGAATCCAAAACCCTCCTAACCTCATACTCAGATTCACCATCAACCTGAATAGGTGGAGGAGGAGGAACGACCCGCGTGTACCTGTTACACAACAATGGCTTCAGTAGGGAGGTGTGGAAGACATTGTGCATGCGAAGATGTTTAGGAAGGGCAAGAGCATAAGCCACAGGATTAACGCGGCGAATGATCCTATATGGACCTATAAACCGAGGTGCCATTTTCATAGAAGGCACCCACAACTTCACGTTCCTAGTGGACAACCAAACTCTATCCCCCACGTTATAGGAGGGAGCTTGTAACCTATGCCTGTCAGCCTTGTGTTTCTGGACATCAACATTGCGCTCCATATTTTCTCGAATCTGTCTCCAAATCTCTTGCAGTTGAGTGAGATGGTCATCGAGAGCCGGGATGACCTGTTCAGTAAACTGAAGCGGTAGAGCCGGAGGGAAAAAACCATAGATGGCAGAAAAAGGAGAGTGGCCAGTGGTCTCGTTAACGGCGTTATTACGTGCATACTCAGCCCAGGGCAACAACTCCGACCAATTGTCTTGTTGTTGTGTGGTAAAGCAACGTATGTACTGCTCGAGACCCTGATTTGCCCTCTCTGCTGCCCTATTGGTTTGTGGATGATATGCTGAAGAGAAGGCCAATCGCACCCCCATCTCTGCACAGAAAACCCTCCAGAAACGAGAGACGAACTGGGCTCCTCTGTCAGAGACTATTTCAGACGGAACCCCATGTATTCGTACAATCTCTCTAGCAAATACAACCGCTAGTTCTTTGGCTGTAGGAAGCTTAGGTAGAGGGACAAAATGAGCCATTTTGGAGAAGCGGTCTACAACTGTCAGAACCACAGTATGACCCTTGGACTTCGGCAAGTCCACAATAAAATCCATAGATAGATGAGACCAAGGCCTCTTAGGCATGGGTAAAGGCTGCAATAGACCGACAGGCAAGGATTTACTGGTTTTGCTTCTGGCACAGACTTGACAAGCAAAAACAAACAGACGTACGTCCTGTCGCATGGTGGGCCACCAGAACTGTCTGGAGATACTGGTAAGAGTCTTAGTAATACCAGGATGACCTGCTGGTTTAGAATCATGAAACATTATGAGTAATTCTTGTCTTTCCTTTTCAGGTACAAACAACATATCTGGAGGCTTGTCAGGTGGAGCCCTTACTTGAACTGCCTGGAGGCGTTCCAGGAAAGGCGAGGAGACAGACAAGACTGTGGAAGCCACAATACGTTCAGGAGGAACTATAGGATTGTGGTCTTGTGTATTAGATTCATACGGGTCATATTGACGAGATAAGGCATCAGCCTTTACATTGCGGTCACCTGGTCTGTAAGTCAATACAAAATTAAACCGAGACAGTAGCAATGACCACCTGGCCTGTCTCGCGGTCAAACGTTTAGCATCCCCGATGTACGTAAGGTTCTTATGATCAGTAATTATCAATAAAGGGTCAAGAGTACCTTCCAACAAATGTCTCCACTCTGTTAGGGCAGACACAATAGCAAGCAATTCTCTGTTACCGATATCATAATTGCGTTCTGCTGGTGATAATTTTCTTGAAAAGAACCCACAAGGATGTAGAGGTTTTCCTGGAGACTCTCTTTGAGACAGGACAGCCCCAATGCCTATCTTGGAAGCATCAACCTCAAGAACAAACGGAATCCTGGGATCAGGATGCCGTAACACGGGAGCGGAAGTGAAAGCTTGTTTGAGGGCTTCGAATGCTTGTTTGGATTGAGATGACCAGATCTGGTTCTTCAGACCTTTACGTGTCATATTAATGATAGGGGAGGCTACAGCGGAATAATTCTTGATAAACCTCCTATAATAGTTGGAAAACCCCAGAAACCTCTGTATGGCCTTGAGACCTTGAGGGAGAGGCCATTCTGAGATGGCCGTGAGTTTAGAAGGATCCATCTCAAAACCTTCTGGAGTGATAATATACCCAAGGAATTTCACAGTAGTAATGTCGAATAAACACTTCTCTAGTTTGCAATAAAGACCATTGTCCAGTAATTTTGCTAATACCTGTCTGACATGTGCATGGTGGGTTTTCAGATCGGGAGAGTAAATCAATATATCGTCTAGGTATACTATAACAAAGGTTTGTAAGAAATCTCTGAGCACATCATTAATAAAATCCTGGAATACCGCTGGAGCATTACAAAGACCGAAAGGCATGACCAAGTATTCATAATGCCCACTCCTGGTGTTAAATGCTGTTCTCCACTCATGCCCCTCTTTTATACGTATCAGGTTGTAAGCTCCTCTTAAATCAAGTTTTGTGTATACTGCTGACCCCCTTAACCTGTCGAACAGTTCTGATATGAGAGGGATAGGGTACACGTTCTTAATGGTGATCTTGTTAAGCCCCCTATAATCGATACACGGGCGTAAATCTCCCTCTTTTTTAGACACAAAAAAGAACCCAGCCCCTGCTGGAGAAGAGGAACGTCGGATAAAACCTCTCTCCAAATTCTCCTTTATATACTCTTCCATAATTTGGTTCTCCTTTATGGAAAGAGGATATACTTTGCCTCGAGGAGGCATGGTACCAGGATGAATATCTATGGCACAATCATATGGTCTATGTGGAGGCAGTTTCTCGGCCTCTCTTTTATCTAATACAGCCCTGAGGTCGGCATATTGGTCAGGAACCTCTGTAGACAATGGAGGAGCTGTGGGTGTGTTCAGGGCACCGACATGCTGAATGGGTATTAAACAAGTCCCAAAACAAGCAGGACTCCAAGACAGTATCTCTCCCTTAGCCCAATCAATAACAGGATTATGTTCCACCAACCAAGGGAAACCAAGTACAACAGGATTGGAAGGTGAATGGATAACTTGAAATATGATTTCTTCTTTATGCAAGAGACCAGTGGTAAGAACCACTGTAACCGTACCGTGAGTAATCCTAGGGCAGGATAACGGTCTGCCGTCTATGGCTTCGACGGCTAAGGGTGTCTCTCTTACAACCAGAGGTAGAGAAATGGAAGAAGCGTAGTTAACATCGATAAAGTTGCCAGCAGCCCCAGAATCCAAAAAAGCGGTAGTATGTGTGGTCTTGGTCTCCCAAGCCAAGGATACTGGTAACATAAGTTTAGTGTCTTTGACAGGAGACATGCACGTCACACCCAAGGCCTGTCTCCTCAGCTGCCTTAGTTACGGTAATTTTCCGGCTTATCATGCATTTTAGGACGAGTAGGACATTGAAATCGTACATGTCCCCCCAAACCACAATACAGGCACAATCCCTCACGAAAACGCCTTGTTCTCTCTTCCTCTGTAAGCCTAGTACGGCCTAGTTGCATAGGCTCAGAGGGAGGAGATAACTCTCTTGGTGGTGCCTGAAAGACAGGGGCCAACCTAGGTAACGGTCTCTTGGGCTTCTCTCTTGGAGTCCTTCTGTCCCTTATCTGATTATCCAGATCTATACAATAATCAATGAGTTCACACAATACCTCAGGTAGTTTACGTGGAGCCAATTCATGCATCAATGACTCTGATAACCCCTCCATAAAAGCCAGAACCAGTGTCTCATTTGTCCAGTTCACATCAGAGATCAAGGTTTTAAATTCTATGGCATAATCAGAAACAGTCCTGTTCCCTTGACGTATGCGGAACAAGGATTTGCCAGCTACCGTGGCCTTTCTGGTAGGATTAAATGTACGTTGTAACTCGGCTATGAATGCTTTATAATCCCGTATGATAGGCTTCTCTGCCTCCCATAACGGAGTCGCCCATGTCAATGCTCTGCCAGACAGATGATTAATAATGAACCCCACTTTGGCAATGTCAGAGAAAAACATCTGTGGATTTAATTTAAAATGAATATCCACATGGACCAAAAATCCCCGGCACTCTGAGGGAGTACCGTCAAACCTCATAGGAGCGGTCATGTGTACCTGGGATGTCTGAACGACAGGGGACACAGGTATATCAAGCGGGGGTGCAACCCCAGCTGGTTCCAGGTGAGCCGTACGAGTCAGGATAGTTTGTAAGGCAATAGCAAACTGATCCATCCTATGATCCTGCTCATCCTGTTTGGATACAAAGTTAGCCAAGTGCTGTGTTAAGTCTGCGGGATCCATAGTGGCCAGATCGTAATGTCACGGTTCCCAGATCCCACCACACAGTACTTAACACCCCACACTCCACAGAGCCCAGAAGCTACCAACAGAGTAGCCGTGAAAGATCTCTATCTGTCTGGTCCTTAGAATTGGCCAGGTAAACTAGCAAGACAGAAATGGTTAACAACACGGGGAGTAGTCAGCCGAGCCAGAATCAGGAATACAGAGTTCAGAATGGTCAAATGGAATAGCCGGGTCGATATCAGAGCAGTGGCGTAGTACAAGAAAATGGTCTAGGGCAACAGAAGGCAGAATAGCCAGAAACAAGCAGAGGTCAATAACGGGTTAATTCAATATAGCAGTCAGGTACAAGGAGCTCAGGTATGGATAGCCACGATCTGGCAACTGCTGAGAATACACTGAGGGTTTTTAAAGACCTTCACCAGGCCACGCCCCTACTCAAGCCGCGCCTCATGCAACCACCTCCCTGCCTGTCTCCATTTAAACCGGGCATTGGTCAGCGAGCAGCATCAGACATGCTGCCCTCAAGCACACAGGTAGGGCTGGAAGCTCCCAACGTTACATCCAGAGCTAATCTACCCACATTGTCGAATGACCAAGCATCTAAATTAGCCTCTCCCTTTACTGAAGCGGAGATTGAGGCCGCATTAGGATTGATGAAACCTCATAAAGCACCTGGTCCTGATGGTCTCACATATCACTATTACAAAAACTTGTAATTTTATTCCCTCTTCTTCTTAAAGTATTTAACAATCTCATGAAGGGGGGTACACCACTCTCGGAATCTCTTTTGGCATCAATAGTCTTGATTCCTAAACCTGGCAAAGTGGCAAGGACCATCAGCTGGTTGAAAATTATACACCCATTTCCTTAATCAATACTGACTTCAAATTATTTGCCCAAATTCTCGTCCTACGGTTAGACTCACTTTTACACCATATTATCCACCCGGACCAAGTAGGCTTTATACCCAATCGCCAAGCATATGAAAATACTAGACGGGCGGTAGACTTGGTTTGGTGGGCCGCAGAATCTAAGACGCCTTCTCTATTTTTATCCTTGGATGCGGAGAAGGCATTTGACAGTGCGGAATGGCCCTTCTTTTTTCCCTTCTCCGCAGCCTTGGTTTCCCTGATGCATTCATCATGACAGCTATCACAGCTATTTTGTAACGGTTGGCCCCCTCTTGGGCCACCGTGGTGGCTTGGAACATGGAGTGTAGCACTTAAGGCAGGCGAGCTACTGACTGGACACTGGACAGATCAATAAAACAGACTTGTTTCTCCAAAAGCAAGGAGCACAAAAGTAGGACCGAATTGCCACTAAACTCCGAATATTTCAAGACCGACAGATAACCCAGGACACGCTCAGAAACACAAACAATAAATGACAGGGCAAGGGATAAACAAGACAGACAAAACAATCTGCACTGAGGAGGTCCTTTTAATGGCCTCAGAGACTATACTAAACTAGGACAAACAAAATCATGAAACATATAAGAATGGTCGTTCAGGCAAGGTTGGCAACAGATCAGCATACAGAGTACCAGGAGTCAGCAGAAAAGGATCATTAGGAAACACAGCCAAGGTCAAAACCAGAATGCAGTGTACTAGACCAAGAATGCTTTGCAGCAACACAGGGAACTAACAGGACACAACCACCATCAAACTCCACAAACCGTCAATGAGGCTCTGTGCTGCTGGGATATTTATAGGGAGTGGGTCTGTGTGATTGGGCCATGTGACCCCAGACCAGGAGGTCACCTCAGAACCCCAGAACAGCCCCAAACAGCACGGCCAAACACACCACAGGGGAAAAACAGACATGAAGGCCCTTCACCACCAGGGGGCACAGCCAAAACCAGGGAAAATATAACATCTTTACTCATCCCCCTCCGCACAAATACTGATACTGGGGTTGGACTCTCGCCCATTCCCGGTGTCTAATGGCACACGACAGGGTTGTCCTCTCTCACCCTCCCTTTTCGCTCTCTATTTAGAACCCTTACTTCAACACATTCGATCCGACTCTCTGATTTCTGGTTTTACGATTCGCTCTGAGACATATAAAGTATCTGCATATGCGGATGATATTCTCCTGTCCCTAACTCAACCCCTCGTATCTCTGCCACGCCTTTTCGAATTGTTGGACGAATCTGCACACCTTTCGGGCTATAAAATAAATGTCTCTAAATCTGAAGCTTTCTTAATGAATGCCCCTATTGGGATGAAGAATTCCCTTGGCCTTTCGCTGCTGAGGCATTTCACGCCTCTGTGCTGAGCTAATTTTTTTACCTGTTTCGCTCATCATGTGTAAACGCGTTTTGAAGCCTTATTTTAGTATATGACCCAGACATATTATATATCGTTCTTTCCGGCAGACTCGGCAGATTCATAATATTCATTATTATATGTATACGTCATGCCCTGTCTGTATAATATAACTAAAAATGCAATAAAATTTAAATTTTCAATAATTTACAACGTGTAAAGTGTTTTTTTTTTATATTTTAACATCCGAGCAATTGCGGTTATATTTTGAATGGGGTGCGCTTGTTAAAAAAATTATAAATAGGGTCTCGTTACATTTTTTTTGGGGGAAAATTACGCGATTTTTAATAAACGCACCCAAAACAAAAATCGTTAGTGCAGCATCATTGTTCACATTATAATTGAAATGGGAACAATATTACTGCATTAACAAAACAAAAAAAAACTTGTTTATTTTTTTTAAAATATTTTTTGATTATTTTTTTAATTATTTTTTTTTAACCCTTTCGCTGCTGAGGCTTTTCCCGCCTCTGTGCTGAGGTCATTTTTACCGGTTTTGCTCATCATGTTTAAACGTGTTTTTAAGGCTTATTTTAGTATATGACCCAGACATATTATATATCGTTCTTTCCGTCAGACTCAGTAGATTCATAATATGTCATTATTATATGTATACGTTATGTCATGTCTGTATATTATAACAAAAAATGCAATAAAATATGTATTTTCAATAATTTACAACGTGTAAAGTGTTTTTTTTTCACATTTTAACATGCGAGCAATTGCGGTTATATTTTGTATGGGGTGCGCTTGTTAAAAAAATTAGAGATGGGGTCTCGTTACATTTTTTTTGGGGGAAAATTACGTGATTTTTAACAAACGCACCGCATACAAAAATCGTTAGTGCAGCATCATTGTTCACATTATAATTGCAATGGGAACAATATTGCTACACTAACAAACCAAAAAAAAGAAAAAAAAATGTTTATTTTTTTTTTTATAATTTTTTTTTAAAATATATTTTTATTTTAAATTTTTTTATTTTTATTTTTTTTAAAAACTTTTTTCACATTCAAGTTTGGTATTGTTGGAACGGCCATGCTCTGGCCGATCCAACCATACCAAACATTAACCCCTAACTGCCACGGATCGGGAGATAGGGAGTTCATTGGAACTCCCTATCTCCACCGTTGGTGGCAGTTAGGGGTTAACTCTAGGACTGGCGTCATCGTGCTACTCACGATGACGCCAGTCCTCAGGGGGAGTTCCCGGAGGCTTGGCCGACATCCAAGATGTCGGCCAGCTCCGGGAAAGGATCGCGAACCGGCGCTTTTCAGCGCCGATTCGCGTTCCAGCTCCCCAGGGGTTAATGCCAGGCACCATTTGGAAGGGCAGGCTGTGCCCTTCCAAATGATGCCTGGGTTAACCCCCGCAGAGCCGCCGATCGGGAGGGAGAGAGGTCCGAAGGACCTCCCCCCCTCCCTTTCAGGCGCCTCCTCCGCACATGCGGGGGGGCGCCTGAATTAGGTGTCATCGCGCTGCCGCGATGACACCTAATTCCGGCGGCTGCGGTCCCGGATGCGCGGCTGACATCGAGGATGTCAGCCCGCACCGGGGGGGCCAGCGATCGGCCGGAACCCGGCCGAACGCTGACCCCAATGGGAGGACGCGCTCAGCGCGTCCTCCGCACAGCAGCGGTAATGCGGAGGACGCGCTCAGCGCGTCCTCCGCATTGAAAGGGTTAAAACTTTCTACATGGGCATGCTCTGGCCGATCCAACGATATCAAACATTAACCCCTAGCTGCCACGGATTGGGACATAGGGGGTTCATTGGAACCCCTATCTCCACCATTGCTGGCAGCTAGGGGTTAACTCCAGGACTGGCGTCATCGTGCTATGCATGATGACGCCAGTCTTCAGGGGGAGTTCCCGGGGTGTTGGCCGACATCCAAGATGTTGGCCAGCTCCGGGAGAAGATCACGATCCGGCGCTTTTCAACGCCGAATCGTGATCCGGCTCCCCAGGGGTTAATATCAGCCACCTTTTGGAAGGGCAGTCTGTGCCCTTTCAACAGTGCCTGCCTTAACCTTGTGGCCCCCGGCGATCAGGAGGGAGAGAGGTCTGAAGGACTCCCCTCTCAATTTCAGGCGCCTCCTCCGCACTCGCGGGGGGGCACCTGAATTAGATGTCATCGCGCCGCCGCGATGACATCTAATGGCCCCGCTGGGGTACCGGGTTGACATCCAAGATGTCAGCCCGCACCGGGGGGGCCAGCAATCGGTCAGAATCCTGGCCGATTGCTGCCTCCTGTGCATGGATGCGCTCAGCGCGTCCATAGCACAGGAGGTGCACTTGGCTGAGCGCGTCCTTAGCAGCCAAATGGTTAAATACCTCGGCATTATCCTCACTAATGATCCTTGCACGTTATATCATGCTAACTATAAACCTATGTGGACTGAACTCAAGAAAGATTTAGAGTGTTGGGATCGAAACATGATTTTGTGGGTGGGTCGTATATATTGTATAAAAATGAACGTTTTACCTTATTATACTTATTATACTTTTTCAAGCACTACCCGTGGCCATGGATCCGGGAGATATACGCGACTTACAACGGGCCATTGACTTTTTTATTTGGCAGGGTAAGAGACATCAGATTGCCAGATCAACCCTCTACAGACTTAAGGAGATGGGCGGCTTGGGTTTACCATGTCTATTTTCATACTTTTATGCAGCACAGCTGGCACAGATTGTAATGTGGTACTGTCCACATGCAACACGTAGATGGGTGGACTTGGAGCCGGGTCTTATGTTCCCCGACCGCCCACATTTGTGGATGTGGTTACCTCAAATTTATCGTCCTATATTGAAAACTTCCTGCCCTGCAGTTATTAATTCATTACGACTCTGGGACAAATTGGCAGCCAAGTGTGACCTTACATCGTTCCCGTCACCGTTAACTCCGATTCTCCGGAATCGTGAGTTCCCTCCAGGGCTCCAATCATCACTTTCAGAAGGCTGGAGAGGCTCCTCCATCTCTAGGATTTGCCATCTTTACCCTAAGGGACAATTGCTTCAGGCTACGGATCTGTCAGGGATTATTATTCAATAAGAAACTTATACGAGACACAAATATCAATCGTTTATATTTCCTAGAAATTCTCCTAAATTCTTTTAATTGTATGTGTTTTGCTTTGAAGTATACACTAATCAATAATCGGATAAAAATATATATATTTATTACGTATACAAAAGTTTCAAATCTCATATCATAAACAAAAATTTATAAACCACAAAATCCATCAGCACATAGAAACTAGCTTCACATTATATGTATCTCATGTTAGTAACTGCATATATGATTAATATCATTTATCTTATCAGTTAGTAACTATACACAAATGGTTAATAAACATTTCTGCTTAACGAAACATGTATTTCCCAGCAAACCAATGTTTAACAAGCTAGATCTTGTAGAGATATATGTATCTCTCTATGCTACGTGGATCAACAAAAGATGAGCAATCACTTATTCTATTTTTAGAATGATAAGTAATAAAAACTTATTTAGTGAATCCTCCCCTAATATTGAGAATTAAGCTTCTAATCTTCTGCTTTTTATTTTGTAGTTTTATAATTCCTTGCTTATTAATTTCAATCACAGTAATTTCCAAATTCAATATATATATATATATCGGTATATCAATCTTACAACAGTTTCTTTAGGATAAATCCTAATATCCGATTCTTCTTCATATCTCTATCTGCAGATATAGAAATACTTTGAAGACTCTAGATCTAATAGTAATCTGAGAAATCTCAGTCTATCTGTTGCAAGAAATACTCCAAATATATATATTTTATTAACCTCAAATTTGCTCTCTCATACATTACCTCCAATCTGGATTCAATGAGTTAAAGCCTTGGAATATTTTTGATTGTTTTGGAATATGTGAAAATTATCAATGTCAGATAATCAATGCATATGAGTTAGAGATTTGGTGTGAAATCTTGAGTGCATTGTGTCCTGGGTTGGTCTGGTAGCGATGGTCTGCTTGCGTGAATCTGCGTGAATCTGCGTGAATGCATTATGTCCTGGAATAATCTGACTGCATCGTCGTGTCCTGGAAGTCTGAATGCATTGTTGTGTAAGTCTGAATGAATGCACCGAACAGTGCGGCTTCAATTATAGTCAATTTGACGTCACTAACAATCTATTCTCTATATTAAATATAATATTTACTATCCTCAACAGGGCAGTGTTGCACTTCAGATTATTTCCACCATTTAACCCTTTCGCTGCTGAGCCTTTTCCCACCTCTGTGCTGAGCTCATTTTTACCGGTTTCGCTCATCATGTTTAACCGCGTTTTGAAGCCTTATTTTAATATATGACCCAGACATATTATATATCGTTCTTTCCGGCAGACTGTGCAAATTCATAATATGTCATTATTATATGTATACGTTATGTCATGTCTGTATATTATAACAAAAAATGCAATAAAATTAGAATTTTCAATAATTTACAATGTGTAAAGTGGTTTTTTTCACATTTTAAAATGTGATCGTTTGCGTTTATATTTTCTATGGGGTGCGCTTTTTAAAAAAATTAGAAATGAGGAATCGTTACTTTTTTTGGGGAAAATTATGTGTGTTTTAGCAAACGCCCCCCATAGAAAAAATCGTTAGTGCAGCATCATTGTTCACATTATAATTGAAATGGGAACAATATTGTTGCACTAATAAATCTAAAAAAAAAAAAAAATTTTTTTTTTAACCACTTCAATGCGGATGGCTGCTGGTATGCGGAGGACGCGCTGAGCGCGTCCTCCCTTTGGGGCCAGCGTTCGGCCGGGTTCCGGCCGATCGCTGGCCCCCCCGGTGCGGGCTGACATCCTCGATGTCGGCCCAGCATCCGGAACCACAGCCGCTGAAATTAGGTGTCATCGCGGCAGTGTTTTTTTTTTAACCACTTCAATGCGGATGGCTGCTGGTATGCGGAGGACGCGCTGAGCGCGTCCTCCCTTTGGGGCCAGCGTTCGGCCGGGTTCCGGCCGATCGCTGGCCCCCCCGGTGCGGGCTGACATCCTCGATGTCGGCCCAGCATCCGGAACCACAGCCGCTGAAATTAGGTGTCATCGCGGCAGCGCGATGACACCTAATTCAGGCGCCCCCCCGCATGTGCGGAGGAGGCGCCTGAAAGGGAGGGGGGAGGTCCTTCGGACCTCTCTCCCGATCAGCGGCGTTGAGGGGGTTAACCCAGGCACCATTTGGAAGGGCACAGCCTGCCCTTCCAAATGGTGCCTGGCATTAACCCCTGGGGAGCTGGATCGCGAATCGGCGCTGAAAAGCGCCGGTTCGTGATCCTTTCCCGGAGCTGGCCGACATCTTGGATGTCGGCCAAGCCTCCGGGAACTCCCCCTGAGGACTGGCGTCATCGTGCATAGCACGATGACGCCAGTCCTAGAGTTAACCCCTAACTGCCACCAACGGTGGAGATAGGGAGTTCCAATGAACTCCCTATCTCCCGATCCGTGGCAGCTAGGGGTTAAAGTTTGGTATCGTTGGATCGGCCAGAGCATGGCCGTTCCAACGATACCAAACTCGAATGTGAAAAAAGTTTTTTTAAAAAAATAAAAATTAAAATTAAAAATAAAAATATATTTTAAAAAAAAATTCTAAAAAAAAAAATAAACATTTTTTTTTTCTTTTTTTTGGTTCGTTAGTGTAGCAATATTGTTCCCATTTCAATTATAATGTGAACAATGATGCTGCACTAACGATTTTTGTATGCGGTGCGTTTGTTAAAAATCGCGTAATTTTCCCCAAAAAAAAATGTAACGAGACCCCATCTCTAATTTTTTTAACAAGCGCACCCCATACAAAATATAACCGCAATTGCTCGCATGTTAAAATGTGAAAAAAAACACTTTACACGTTGTAAATTATTGAAAATACATATTTTATTGCATTTTTTGTTATAATATACAGACATGACATAACGTAACATTTAATAATGACATATTATGAATCTACCGAGTCTGACGGAAAGAACGATATATAATATGTCTGGGTAATATACTAAAATAAACCTTCAAAACACGTTTAAACATGATGAGCAAAACCGGTAAAAATGACCTCAGCACAGAGGTGTGAAAAGCCTCAGCAGCGAAAGGGTTAAATTTTTTTAAAATTTTTTAAATTTAATTTTTAATTATTTTTTTTACATTTTACATGGTCATGTTTGGTATCATATGAAAGGCCACGCTCTGGCCGTTCCAATGATAGCAAACATTAACCCCTAGCTGTCACGGATCAGGAGATAGGGGTGAGCGCGTCCACCGCATTGAAGTGGTTAATTTTTATATATCTTATCTCAGGTCAAAAGGTCAATCTGACTTACAAAGGCCCTCTATTTTCAGTCTTAGACTTTGAGTCTGTCCTGTCCAATTTAGATTTATTTCCACTCCTATCAAAGGTTTTACTAGGTCTCTTTATCAGTTGAATTCCTTTCTCTGTTAAAATCACAGAATCTATTCTTCAGTAATTATACTATTTACCAATCCTATACTCTACAATATTTATTGGAGCATCTATTTTCTACTGTAAATATAATAAAATATACCTTGATTATAAAAATATATTTTGTGAATATAAACATACATTACAAAAATTTTAACTTTTATTCCTATACCCAAAGAGAAAATATCTTTTTGTTTTGAAGACTTAAGACAAACCAATAAATTTAATTATGACAGGTCTAGCACTTAGCTTCAGCATTATATCACATAAAGACAATTTAAGGTTCCCTCATGTCTGGCATTTATAGAAACAAAAACATTCTTAAAATTTCACCTAGCTGTGAACTATTTTAAAAAAATCTCTGTTCATTTCTAAAACTAGGGAAAATTGAAAAAGAAAAAACTTTCCATTTAAAACAAAATGGCTACAGGCATCCATTTAAATTTTTCCTCTGTAATATACCCGATAGATCTACCGGGAACGTCTCATCCTCTCCAATTTTTTCAACTTAAAGCATTTGCAACTCAGCACCATATTAAACTACCGGCACTGAACCCTCCATCTCAATTTGAAGGCCTCTGCCTACGGAGCTCACCCCCTAAAGCACATATTTCTACTCTTTACCGCGGGCTTACGACCCTCTTGGATTGGCGAGAACTGCTTTATATCCGGGCCTGGGAGACAGATCTTGGAGAACCCTTGGACGCCGAACATTGGGGACACATGATGGAAGGCTATGAAAGGAATTTCTCCCTGTTTTTTGATTACTGTCTTTTTTTTTCTGTTGACGTTCCCTTACTACACCCATTAATGGACCAGTACATGGGGGTACTCACAATATTTATGGACATAATTATTCTGCCTCCCTAGCAAAGCTGTGAGGTGTGGGTGCTTGAGACTAACTAAGTCTGCATTGCCCAGTACTCACACGATGAAAGTTCAGCAGACAGTGTCAACTCAGCAAAACTGACACGTAGAAAGATGAATCCAGTTGAAAACTTTAATGTTCAGACTGACAATCTTTGTAATAGTGTACAGCAATGCAGGTGAAAAGACGTTAGTTCTGTCCAGCAATGAGCTAAAATGGCTGCTAGGTGACAAGTACCTCAGAACTACACTGAGCAAAAAGGGGTGGAGCTAGCTGGATGCAGCAAGGCTAAGGAAACCCAGCATGAACAAAATAGCTATTAAATAATAACTGTAAGCAGCAAAAAGCAGATTCAACACATAACATTAAAATATACAAATAAACCCTGAATCATGGGGCATGGCAATAATTTTAGATATCACAATCTTCAGTGATGAGCCTTGACACACATTTTCATAATGTTTTTCTAGACTAAAAGTTCATGTAACCAGTTCTAGCTAAGATTTTTGTCCTTGTCAACAAAAGTAGTATGTGCAGTTGTCTCATCTAGCCATGTTCTTGCACTCAATGGAGAATTAAAACCCTCAATAGATCTGAAGCAGTAAATCATATTCTAATAAAACCAGGTGTATATAAGAAAACTAACGATGCAGCAACAGATCAGTTGAAAAGTGGTGCATATGAGAAAACACGGAAACCAGATGTGTAAATGTTATTGGATGGCAATCTTATTTCCTACAACATAGACATTTTGTAGATCCTGCATTCCTGTAAACTGTCTCATTCTTTAGAAGGCAAACCACATACTAACATCTGCTTGGAAACTAACACACACCTGTTAGTTACCATACTAAAACTAACTACACAGGCCTTATCTGACCTTTGACAAATAGTAACAGAATGACTTATAATTATAATCCAAATGCCATGTGACACAGAGAAAACAATGAAAACTTAAATTAAAGTCTTCAGATAACATTATTATTATTATCCTTTATTTATATAGCGCCAGCATATTCCGCAGCGCTGAACAATGGGCACAATATAGACAGGGTTACAATACACTGAGACTGACCAGCATTTGATAAACCAGTACTGGGGGAAAGAGGGCCCTATTTCTGTAGGAACTCAATCTAGAAGGGTTGGAGGTGGAAACAGGAGAAGAAGACTGCAAGGTGAGAGTGATGGACTGGTTGAAAACAGGAGGAGAGGACTGCAAGATGAGAGTGATGGACTGGTTGGGGCAGGGAGGTGTATCAGTGAGTGGGGTGGTAGGCTTCCCTAAATAGAAATGTCTTAAGGGAGCGTTTGAAGGAAGGGAAACTTGGGGAAAGTCTGACAGTACGAGGGAGAGTGTTCCAGAGAATGGGGGCTGCATGTGAGAAATCCTGCAGTTTATCATGGGAAGAGGTGATGCGGGAAGAAGCAAGGCGCAGGTCACTGTTTGATCTTAGGGAGCGAACTGGGTTGTATTTGGTGATTAGTGAGGACAAGTAGTGGGGAGCTGAGTTTGTGAGAGCTTTGTAGGTCAGGGTAAGTACCTTGAATTTAATTCTGCAGTGGATGGGGAGCCAGTGAAGGGACTCGCAGAGGGGAGCAGCAGAGACAGAGCGTCGAGTGAGGTGGATGAGCCTGGCGTAGGCATTCAGAATGGATTTGTAGGGGGGCGAGAGGGAGGCCAACTAGAATATTATTGCAATAGTCAAGTCTGGAGATTACGAGAGCGTGGATGAGTTACATTTTGCTGTCAGCAGTAAGAAATGGCCGAATTCTGGAGATATTACGCAACTGATAGCGGCAGGAGGAGGAAAGAGACTGGATGTGGGGGACGAAGGAAAGAGCAGAGTCAAGTGTCACTCCGAGACAGCAAACCTGGCTTGATGGGGAGAAAGTGATACCATCAACCATGAAGGAGAAGTCAGGAGGTGGGGAGGCATTAGAAGGATGAATTAGTAGGAGCTCAGTCTTCGACATGTTAATCTTTAGGTGGTGAGAGGCCATCCAGGAGGAGATGCCAGATAAACAGTCACTGACTTTGGAAAGGACAGGAGGAGAGAGTTCAGGGGTAGAGAGGTAGATCTGAGTATCATCAGCATAGAGGTGGTAATTAAAGCCAAAGCTGGTAATGATTTTGCCCAGGGAGGAGGTGTTGATAGAGAAGAGCAGAGGACCAAGGACAGAGCCTTGAGGTACACCTATTGATAAAGGCATCGAGGAAGAGGAGTTACCAACATATGATACAGAGGGAGACCTGTTAGACAGATAAGATTGAATCCAAGAGAGGGCAGTATCACAGAGACCGAGCGAGCTGAGAGTCTGTAGAAGGAGTGTGTGAACGACAATGTCAAAAGCAGCCGAGAGGTCAAGCAGGATGAGAATAGAATAGTGGCCATGGTTTTTAGCAGTTAGGAGGTCATTGGTGACTTTGAGGGCAGTTTCAGTTGCCTGTAGGGGACAGAAGCCTGACTGCAGGGGGTCAAGTAGGGAATTAGAGGACGGGAAGAGGGAGAGGTAGTTGAAAACCAGTTTTTCCAGAAGCTTAAAAGGTAAACGGAAGCAGGGATACAGGACGGTAGTTGGATGGAGAGTTGGAATCAAGGAAGGGTTTCTTTAGTAAGGGGGTAACCTGTGCATGCTTGAAGGCAGATGGGAAGTAGTCGGTAGAGAGAGATAGGTTGAAGATGTGTGTGAGAGCAGGGGTGAGGGAGGAGGAGAGTGGAGGTATCAGATGTGAGGGAATGGGGTCGAGAGAGCACGTAGTAAGATGTGAGGAGGACAGTAAGGAGTTGACTTTCTCCTCTGTGGCTGGGAGGAAGTGGCCGAGGGTAGAAGAGGGGGTCACTGGGAGGGAAGGTGGTGGATTAATGGTTTGTGTGAGGATGTTTCTTCTGATGGTCAGAGTTTTATTTAGGAACTAATCTGCCAAGTCCTGAGTGCTAAAGGCAGATGAGGGGGGAGGTGCGGGTGGGTAGAGGAGGGAGTTAAAAGTGGACAAGAGTCATTTAGGGTTGGACAGAGAAGATATGAGAGATGAGAAGAAGGCTTGTTTGGCTAAGTGAAGGGAAGTGAAGTGAGTTAACACTGGACTCCACAGCCGATATTGTGTGGTAGGCAATTACGTACCGTTAGGTGTCTTGCCCAAGAACACATACTGGAGAGGTGCCCTGGCCGAGATAACATTATATTAGACTTCATATTTTATGATATACACGATTTAACATGGTATTGAAAAGCAACCTTAAAATGAGATATTATTATGAAATACGTAATTTCAGTATGTATATTGCTGTATGTTTTTTGTCTGCCCAAATAATGGAACCTGGAGTTGTTCTAAGAGACATTTCTCCAAGCTCACAATTTCAAATGACATCATGGTAGATTGGTAGAGCTCACTACAATACAAAAGATATCCTTTGCACTCAAGGTAATATAAACTGAATTCTCATTACAATTTGACAAATACCCAAATACCCTGGACCTCTTAACATTGTAACTAAAACGCACAGTTAAAGATATGTACTAAGCTAAATTTTTTTCCCATTTCAACCCCTCTAGATTGTCATCTCATCTGAGCTGGGTCCTCTCCTGTTCCAGCATTTTAAAATGTGTAATTTTGCTGGCGTATTTCACCCTATATAGTGCAAATCATCACAGAAAAAAACTTTGCAAATATTTGAATTAAAAATGTTATGATGTCTGAGCTCCAACTGAGCACCCCATCTGGAGACAGTGCCTGGAAGAAGACCCTTTTCATTTCTAGTAATAATGAAGGCCTGAAGCACCTAAGGCGTAGGGCCCTTAAGTTGCCTCTGATGCCAGGACGCAGGGAGGATTTTTCTAGAAGTGTTACAGCGCGTGTGGAGTTTTGAGCAGGAGAGGTGTGAGAGGAGTCACCAGGAGGGTACTTATGGCGCTTGTGGAGAGGCTCTGCGCGCCTTTTTCTCCTGAGGTAGAGCTGGAAAAATCTTGAGCTGTGTCAGAGAGGGGTGTTTTCTGCTTTTCTGCTTTAAATTGTCTTTAAGTATGGCGGAAGGCGGGGAGCTGGAGTCGCTGTTGGAGGAAGTGCGGGAGGTGGCTCGTCATTGTGGAGTGGGTGAGAAGAAGTTTGTCGGAGGTGCTGGCGGCGGATTCGGAAGTGGGAGCTCGGCCTGTCAGGGTTTCTATGCCTCTGGAGCGGTTCAGTCTGGGAGGAGAATCCAGCGGTGGATCAGCATCTGAGAGGTTGAGGTTGGAGGCAGTGAGAGGCCGAGGACGGTTGGTACGGTGAATGTTGGCTGGAGGTGACGCAGTTGGGACTGAGGCTGGCGTGAGCGTTTCCAGAAGTGTGGAAGGTAGGAGCTCGAGGCCGGTATCGGGGGCTAAGGATCCTTCTGGTCGGAGGGGTGGTGTGGTGAGCACTACCAGGAGAGAAGGAGTGCGGAGGTCGAGGAGTTTCTCGGGTAGAAGAAGTGTTCGGTTGTCCACCAGGGGTCCCAGAGGTGGATGCGAGGTCCGTCTCGGGGATGGATGTTTCGGCGGTAAGGCAGTTGGTGGATGGGGGTGTGGACAGTGGTGTGGCACAAGGTGGTGTTGTGAAGGAAGAGGTCACTCAGGAGCTCGAAGTAAATTGGTGTTCAGATGGTGAAGGTGAAGTGGCTCCGGATTTTGGTGTGGTGGAGCGGGATAATGGTTACGGTACTTTGGGTTCTGAGGCTCATCGCACAAATGTTTTTTCATCCACAGTTCCGATGGTTCGGGAGAGGAGTCCGCAGCCGGTTGGTGGTTTCCAGGCTAGTGGAGTCGGTGGAGTTGGAGTGAGGGGTACGGAGAGTGTGGTGCAGGAGGTTCCAGGAAGTTCGGCTGGACCTAGTGTGGCGACAGGTAATGGAAGTGGAGGTGATATGAGTTCTTTCATGTCTTTTTTACAGGGGGCCTTTGAAGCTTGGCCTGGTTCAAAAGGGGGTGATTTGGCTCAAGCATGGAAGGGTGCAGGTGGGCCAGTTAGGAGAGTTGGTGGAGCTCTTGGTGGTGAAGCACTGGCTTCAATAGGACCGAGTGGTGTGACGGGTTCGCTCGGTGAGTCCTCAGGGGTGGCGGATGTGGCCAGGAGGAATGCATACGCGTCATTTTCTGGTCCTTTGGGGTTTCATTTGAAACAAGAGTTTAAAGAAGGTATCTGGCGGGGTGAGTATGTGGAGTTTTTTTCCCTGCTTCCTTTGGCTGAGGTGGCAGGGGTTAAGGATGATTTGTCTAAGGAAGGTTTAAAGGAGGAAGAGGAAAGGAAAAAGAGGTATCGGAGGATTCCTAAGTCGTTTGGGAATTGGCTCCGGGCTTTTTGTATTTTGGCAAGTGTTGTTGGGGAGAAGAACCCACAGCACTGTTCGGCTCTTTTTTGTTATGTGGATGGGATTTGGGAAGCTTATCGGATTTGGACGTGGTGGAAATACGATGAGCAGTTGAGGCAACTTTTGGCGGCTCACCCAGGGATGGGGTGGGATCAGATAGACATTACGCTGTGGTTGCGTCTGATGGGGGCTCAGAAGGCTTTGCCTTTTCCAGGGGGTGCCGGTGGGGGAGGGGTCAGCTCTCCACCAGCAGGTGTTAAAAAGGGATCTTGCTGGCAGTTTAACGAGGGTCAGTGCAAGTTTGGTAATGGGTACAGGTTCAAGCACGAATGTTCAAATTGTGGAGGATTGCATTCATTGTCCAGATGTTTTAAGAGGGCGAGACAGGGAGGTCTGCCTTTTGGAGGGTCTGGAGATGGGAGCTTCCCCAGTGAAACTCGACGCGATGTTACCGTGGCTAAGGCTTTATGGAAGACGTAGGGATGCAGAGTTTCTGCAGGACGGTTTTGGTGATGGTTTTCGGATTCCTTTTGTGGTAAGGCCAGGGGGTGGCAAGTTAAGGAATTTAAAGTCGGCTAGAGTTTATCCAGAGGTAGTTCAGGAGAAGGTGTTTAAGGAGATCGGGGCTGGTAGGATGGCAGGTCCATTCTCGTCTCTGCCGGTGCGGGATTTGAGGATATCCCCTTTGGGGATGGTGCCGACGTGGAAGGCGGGGGAGTTTTGCTTGATTCATCACTTATCCTATCCGCGGGGAGGATCGGTGAATGATGGTATTGGGGAGGAGTTGGCTTTGGTGTCGTACGTGTCATTTGATTCCACACAGTTAGTTTGGTTCGGGATGCAGGAAAGGGGGCTTTGATGGCTAAGGTGGATATTGAATCGGCTTTTCGGCTCTTACCTATTCATCCTTCGTGTCATCATCTTCTGGGGTCTTAGGTTTGAAGGCAAATTTTATGTGGATCTATTTTTGCCTTTGGGTTGTTCCATTTCCTGTTTCTTTTTTGAGTGTTTTAGTACATTTTTGGAATGGGTGGGTCGTGAAGTGGCAGGGTCGGCTAATTTGACACATTATTTGGATGTTTTTCTGTGCGTGGGTATGGAAGGGACAGGAGAGTGTCTGCACATTCTTCAGTCTTTTCAGTGGGTGGCACACCGATTTGGTGTTCCTTTGGCTTCTGATAAAACAGAAGGTTCGGCGTCAGTCATCACTTTCTTGGGGATTGAGATTGATTCGGTTAAGGGTGAGTGTTGTCTACCTTTGGGGAAAGTGGTGGAATCTTTGAGGCAAGTGGAAGGGGCCCTGTCGGTTAGGAAATTGCAGTTGAGAGAGCTGCAATTGCTGATTGGTCGTTTGAATTTTGCGTGCAGGGTCATTCCAGTTGGAAGAGTCTTTTTGCGAGGTTTGGCTTTGGCGACACGGGGTATTGCTTATTTAGATTTCAGTAAGGTTTTTGATACTGTTCCGCATAGAAGGCTTATCAATAAATTGCAATCTTTGAGCTTGGATTCCAATATTGTTGAATGGATTAGGCAGTGGCTGAGTGACAGGCAACAGAGGGTTGTGGTAAATGGAGTTTATTCGGTGCAAGGTCTTGTTACCAGTGGGGTACCTCAGGGGTCAGTACTTGGACCCATTCTATTTAATATTTTTATTAGTGATATTGCAGAAGGTATTAATGGAAAAGTCTGTCTTTTTGCTGATGACACAAAGATTTGCAACAGGGTTGACGTTCCTGGAGGGATCAGCCAAATGACAAATGATTTAGGTAAACTAAAAAAATGCTCGGAGCTGAGGCAATTGAGTTTTAATGTGGATAAGTGCAAGATAATGCACCTGGGACGTAAAAACCCAAGGGCTGAATATAGAATATTTGATACAGTCCTAACCTCAACATCTGAGAAAAGGGATTTAGGGGTTATTATTTCAGAGGATCTAAGGGTAAGTAGTCAATGTAATAGAGCAGCAGGAAATGCTAGCAGAATGCTTGGTTGTGTAGGGAGAGGTATTAGCAGTAGGAAAAGGGAAGTGCTCATGCCACTGTACAGAGCACTGGTGAGACCTCACTTGGAGTACTGTGTGCAGTACTGGAGACCGTATCTCCAGAAGGATATAGACACCTTAGAGAGTTCAGAGAAGGGCTACTAAAATGGTGTACGGCTTGAAGGAGAAAAGTTACCAGGAAAGGCTTAATGATCTTAACATGTACAGCTTGGAAAAAAGACGAGACAGAGGAGATATGATAGAAACATTTAAATACGTAAAGGGAATCCACAAGGTAGAGGAAGGGAGTATATTTAAAAGGAAACAAAGTAGCAAAACAAGAGGACATAGTCTTAGATTAGAGGGGCAAAGGTTTAAAAGTAACATCAGGAAGCATTATTTTACTGAGAGGGTGGTGGATACATGGAACAGTCTTCCAGTTGAAGTGGTAGAGGCCAAAACAGTAATTGAATTTAAGCAAGCATGGGATAGGCATAAGGCTATCCTAAACAAAAGATAAATCCAGGTAAAGTATCCATGTAATTGGGCAGACTAGATGGCTGACATTTTTCTATGTTTCTATGTTTCTACGTATTCGGGAAGGTCATCAATTTGTTAGAATATCTGGTGCCATGAAGGAAGATTTGGAAGTGTGGAGATCCTTTTTGGTTTTGTTTAATGGGGTGGCCATATTTCCTTTGAAAGAGGTTTTGGCGAAGGAACTGGAATTTTTCACAGACGCCTCGGGAGGTGTTGGTTTTGGGGTGTACTTTGGGGGGCGTTGGTGTGCTTCTTGTTGGCCTGATCGTTGGTTAGCATCTGCATTGGTGCGGAATTTGGCATTTTTGGGGTTGTTTCCATTAGTGGTGGCCTTGGAGCTGTGGGGAGGTGTTCTGGAGGGGAGAAGGATTCTATTACGTTCTGACAACATGGCGGTGGTGTCAGCGGTTAATTCTTTGTCGGCTTCATCATTGCCAGTCATTAGATTGCTGAAGAGGTTTGCGTTGTTTTGTCTTAAATTTAATGTTTTATACAGGGCAAGACATGTTCTGGGTCGCCTTAACTCAGTAGTGGATGCTTTGTCTCGTTTACAGTGGGGCAGGTTTCATTCCCTGGCTCCGTTGGCGGAGGAGGTGGGCACCCCTTGTATGGAGGGCCTTTGGCAGCTAGGCTTGGAATTTTTGGAAGATGGCTGAGAGGTTCTTTGTCTGAGTCCACTTGAAAGGCCTACTCCCGAGTTTGGAGGGATTGGGATGCATTGGCTGGACGGTTTAGGTACGTTTCGGTGGGTGTATTGGATGAGGAGAGTTTGCTTAGGGCATACCTCATTCGGTTATTCGAATCAGGGGCATCTCCTGTGGTGGTACGGCAGTCGTTGGCCGCCTTGGCTTTCCTTTTCCAGGTATCGGGAAAAAGAGATGTCACCAAGGATTTTGTTATCAGGTGTGCAGTTCGGGGCTATGTGAGGGGGAGGTGCAGGGTAGACGCTCGACAGTTATTGGAGGGTCTATGGGATTTTGTCGGGAATTTTTGTTCCTCACCTTATGAGGTTCTGCTTATGAGGGCGGCTTTTTGTTTGGTTTTTTTTGGGGCATTTCGAGTGGGTGAGCTGGTGTGAAATTCTAGGAGAGGAGGTGGTGGTTTGGGAGCTGATGCGGTTTGGTTGGGAGTTGAGGAAATTGTTATTTGGGTTTCTAACTCCAAGACTGATCAGTTGGGTAGGGGGCGTAGAGTTGGTTTATCCAGAGTGGATAACTGCGTGGTTTGTCCGGTGAAGAACGTTAAGGAATTTTTGGAGGTTGGGGTGGAGTCTGGAGTGGCCTTTTTATGTCACGCGGACGGATCGGCTTTATCGAGGTATCAGTTTGTTTCCATTTTTAAGAAGGGTTTGTTGAGTTTAGGAAGAAATCTGGAGAAATTTGGTTCTCACTCCTTTCGTATTGGGGCACCAACAGAAGCTTTGAGGTTGGGTTTGTCGGCAGCGGAAATTCAAGAATTGGGAAGATGGAACTCGAGAGCTTTTCAGTCCTACGTGCGACCAGGTTTGGTGTTATGAATTTTGGAAACACTTGTTAATGCTGGGAGGTTATATGGAGAAAAGTTTGCTTCATGATCTGGTCTGTTTTGTTTTTTCACTTTTAAAAAAAATAATAATAAAAAAATATCAAACTTATACATGGAATATGAATTTATACCTTTTATATAGAATATATACATTTATTCTATTTTATCTTTGTATATTTGTTTGTTGTTTGTGGAGGAGTGTGGGGGTTGGAGGATTTGGAGGCGAGGACGGAGTATGGTCATTGTTTATGTTATGTTTTCTTTGCAGGTATGGACATCGTTTATTTGGTGGGGTGTGTGGTGGTTTGGCAGGGAGTTTTTTCTCTTTTCAGAGTATTTTGTGTGGTGGAGATGTTGGTAATTTGTTTTTGTTTTTTGCAGATCCTTCGAGAGTTGTATGGCTCGATGGAGACTCGTTGTTTTTTTGGGCGAGGAGAAGGGCGTTGGTGCGAACATCTGGAGTACAGATGGGTTTGCATGGGTCGGCAACACGGGTACGGTGGTTCGGAATCCGTGGACTCCTATGGGAGGAGTTTAAGCCAACGGTTTTGGGTGCCCTTAGGCACGGTGAAGTTCCCCATGTGCTGGTGGTACACATGGGAGGGAACGATTTGGGTGTGGTCCCTCTTGGTGTGCTGCTGGAGCAGATGCAGGCGGATCTGCGGCCGTTGAGGGAGTGGTCACCATGGACAGTGGTTGTGTGGTCCAAGGTGCTGCCAAGGATGGTGTGGAGGCAGGCGGAAAATGAGTAGGCGGTGTGGCTTTGCCGGATCAAGGTGAATCGCTGTATGGGAAGGTTTGTGAGGCGGATGGATGGTGTGGTGGTGCGGCATCTACCCTTTGAAGAGGAGGATGCGGCGTGTTATTTTATGGAGGATGGCATTCACCTGAATGATGTGGGCAAGGATCTGTTCATCCTGGGACAAAAGGAGAGGATTGAACAAGCCCTGTTTTTCCTTGGTGGGGGAACTCTCCCATAAGGGGGTTATGTGAGGAGCTCTTGGCGGGGGCTTGTAGGCAGTGCTGGGTTGGGGGTTCCTTTTATTTAGGCTAATTTTGGTCAGATGGTTGGGAGTTGGGAGGTTTTTGTGGTTGGTTGGTTTGGAGGTGTGTAGTGGTTGTGTGGAGTCCTCTTTCAGCACTGGGTTATTGTACTATTTTGTTATGGGAATTTTTATGTCATGGTGGTGGGTATATTGTGTGGAGTTTTTAGCTGTGGCCTGTATATATAATAAATATATATATTATTTCACAGTTATGTGTCGTGTATTTTTGAGTATTTATTGTCTCCCTGTGTACGACTCGGTCATCAGTAGGCGACTTATGAAGGCCTGAAGCACCTAAGGCGTAGGGCCCTTAAGTTGCCTCTGATGCCAGGACGCAGGGAGGATTTTTATAGAAGTGTTACAGCGCGTGTGGAGTTTTGAGCGGGAGAGGTTTGGGAGGAGTCACCAGGAGGGTACTTAAGGTGCGTGTGGAGAGGCTCTGTGCACCTTTTTCTTCTGAGGTAGAGCTGGAAAAATCCCCACCCTCCCACCCTTTTTTATTTAGTTATGGGTTGGGTTGGTTTTTTAGTTAGAGTATTAGTTTTGTTGGGCTCCTTTTGTCATGGCGGGGGCTTGTAGGCAGTGCTGGGTAGGGGTTCCTTTTATTTAGGCTAATTTTGGTTAGATGGTTGGGAGTTGGGAGGTTTTTGTGGTTGGTTGGTTTGGAGGTGTGTGGTGGTTGTGTGGGGTCCTCTTTCAGCACTGGGTTATTGTATTATTTTGTTAGGGGAATTTTCATGTAATGTTGGTGGGTATATTGTGTGGAGTTTTTAGCTGTAGCCTGTATATATAATAAATATATATATTATTCCACAGTTATGTGTCGTGTATTTTTGAGTATTTATTGTCTCCCGGTGTACGACTCGGTCATCAGTAGGCGACTTATGACTCCCCAGTAAAAATTATTGCATAGAAGATGTTTGAAGAATGAAATCAGCTCAGGACATGTTGTAGGATATTCCTCAAACATACCACCTGGGACAAATAGAAGATTAAAGGGAATATAAAGGAAGGTGGAGGTTGGGCACGCCCAGTCAAGAATTCTGACATCTGGAAAACCCTGAATTCCTGCGTTTTCGGAGGCTTCCAAATTTCAGAATTACTTACCTCCTCTGTTGGCTGCAGAATTACATGGTGCTCGTTGAGGGACTATGGGCAGCCCTAGCATGGAGCATGTTGCCCAGAGACATGCTGGCTCTGAGTAGCAGGTCCCACAGAAAAAGCTGCTCAGCATCTCCCAGTATATATACAAGTTAGCGTGGCAGCGATAAGTGAATAGTGGCTTTCCAGTCACATTCTCCTTCTCTTCCAACATTGGATTCCCCCGGGAAATCCAGAAGATCTGAAATCTGGAATGCTCAGGAATTTGGGATGATCAGTCTGTGTTACACTTGTTTTAATACTTGTATGTGTATATGTTTTAAACACTTTTTTCTCCTGATGAAGCCCCTATAAGACAAAACATGTTGGACTGCTGAGCTCGATAAAACCTTCTATCCACTTTAATCTTTCCTGGTTGTCCTGAGAGGTTTTTTTCCAGCGGGATTAAACACGCAGCATGAAGTCCTAGAGCATGGAGACGGGGATCCAGCAACAACCAGGGCTTTTGGGTTCTTCAAAGCAATCAATTTTTTAGTGAGTTTACTAATCTGCATTACTGTGAATTTTTTCTATCTTATCGGGTTTCATTTCCATTCTAGTTTATATATCTCACCAATAAATGCCATCAATGTGTCACAGACTTTGGTTCACACCTCAGTTCCTCATAGTATTTTTTCTCATAAACGTACAAATTCAGTGTCATATTAACATGCGTCATCAGATCTTATACATCTGGCAGGAATGTATAAATTGCAGTGAGGCTGAAAGATCCTAGGGAATTGTTTGATTTTTCTGGGCCACATTATGTACATTCTTTTTGTCTCTTATTTATCAAAATGTCATATGCACATTACCTACTATTTGTAATTTTTTGCCATGACCGTATTTACTTATAAATAAAGTCTACGATTCCTATCTTCCAAAAAGCAGCTGGAACATATTATGTCTAGTTCGGATGTTATTTACAAAACAAATATATTTACACAATGAATTCATTGTACTGAGTCTTGGCATGTACAGCAGTTTTAATTGCACGTAGAATACACACACATTTTTCTGTGAATGTTTGCCAGTTTTTTTGCAATGTAAACAATTTGCCAAACATTTTCATATTAACACAATATGTGATTACACATATAGTTTGTATAACACAAATGTGTAGTCATGTAAATGCAACGCAGATTGAATGAATAACATTCTCCTAAACAAGAAACATTGACGAATGGAATAATAAGTGGAATAAAAAGAAATGATACCTTAGACAGCATAGAACCAGCTTGATTTCTTGTGCCTAAAATAAAACGGGTCATTCTGTAGGGCAATAACCCAGGTATAGTGAGAAAAATAAGCTCCTCTTTCTAAAAGAGCTAAACTGGCCGTCGCTGGAATCCAGATGCACCGTTCACCTTTTCAACCTGGTGTTTAAGAGCTTTTCTGGGAAGCTACCACCCTACCTGAATAGGCTGCTTGCCTCAGCAGTTCCCTTATCCTATGACCTCCGATCCAGGACCTGCACCTTACTTACAATACCACAATACAAAAAGAAAGTGGCTTGATCCTCATTTTCCTACAGAGCACCACAAATATGGAATAACCTCCCAGACACCATCGAATCTTCCCCCAGTCTGAAGTCACTTAAGAGATCTCTATTAATATACCTCAATATAGAATGTACCTGCAAACACGTAACATACAGGGTTATTCAGAGAGATTTCAAATGTTGCCGCACGTTCGGTGAACTTTTTTTCCCCGCACTTCGGGGGGATTCAGCGATAGTTTGCCGACCCTGCGGTGTATTCAGCAAGTACCACAAGGCCCCCTCGCCAAACACACACCGAACACTCGCCGAACACTCGCGAACACTCACCGAAAACCCGCAGAAACCATCACAAAAACCCCGCCGAACACGCTGGAAAAACCTGACGAGCTGCTGATCATAACGCAGAGCAGCCGCCGGAAAAACTCGACAAGCAGACGAGTGGGGTAAAAAAAAAAACAGTACTCTTGAAAGTTTCAAAATTTAAACGCTGTTTGCAAAAAAACTACTGAACGAAAATGCCTGGAATTTACATTTAAGATCCAATGAATGTGTAGCGCTCACTCCCGGAGGAGCCGCTGAAAATGAACCACGGGTCAGTCTCCCCGCACTAGGGAATAAATATACTCCAACACGCTGAACAGTTTTATATTTTAAAAGGTTTACTAAAAGGTTTGCAGTTCTTGAAACACGGTATATGCAGGAAAATTTACAGTACTTTCGTAACACGATAAACGCGTAGCGGTAAAAGAAACGAAAACACGAGGGCTTCGTATTTTCGGAAAAAAACCCCGACCAAGCAGAAAATTAAAAGATACGAAATTCGAGGAAAAACCGCGTAGCGGGACACAATAAAATACACAGTTCTCGTATCACGGTAAACGCGCAGCGGGAACAAAAAAAAGGAAAATGTTCGGAATGTAACTTTAACTTTGCCCCCTTGTCCCGATTCGAAAAAGGGAAAATGAGTCCTGCACAGGTTAAGTCCCAGAACATGAGGTAGTGTGTGTTCATGTATATGTGGTACCCGGGTACTTTTCAACTGGCCAGTGAGCTTACTTTAATGATGTCTTCGACTAGTCAGTTGGGGCCCTGTGGGTTTTAGAAGGAAAACAGCAGCGTACGTTCTTATTTACACACGGCCTTGGGGGCCTCTCACCCATCCAGCGCAAGCTTGAAGTTCCGCTGACCCAGGACGTCTCTCCGCTCGATATTGACTGGGGACACCGACCACCGGATCTGTTGTCTGGCCTTCTGTCTGTCAGCCGCGACTCAGCCAGCTTACCGCCTGCTCCCCGCTTCAATCGACCGCGGTACTCCTTACTCGAGGGGTCTTCTCTCCTTAGCACTGCACTCGGATAATAGATGGTGATGTCTATCTCCCGCAAGGCTGGGTGACCCAATCCTAAGGCCCGATCCACTTTGTCTCCGCTCCGGCCTATCTTTTGGTCTCTCCTTCTCTGTACGTGCATCCGCTCTCCTCTGCTCCCTGGCGCGCTCTGCCCGTTCTCCACGAGGTGCAGGATGTACAGGCTCTCCACAAACCCACCCACTTCCTGTTTCTTCGCAAAGCATGCATGGACATGTAGTTCAAGTGTCCAGGGTCTTTAATCGTGATAGTCTCCATCTTGTGGCCAAAAATGGGTACTGCCACAGTAAACTTTACCACATCGCTACACTCTCCCCTCCTAGAACTCTTGGGTCTCTCCAAGGAGGTACAACAGTTACATTATCCTCTTACAATATGCACACAGTTTATACAGCATATACAGGTTCAGCAGCATACATGCAGTGGGTTAGAAACACTTTCTCAAGCTGACTCATGTTCTGGGCTACCTCAGCTAACATAGCAGACACCTTCGGGCAATCTCTGCACAGTGGTGATGGCCTCTTCAGTGCTATGTCCTGGTGAGTCATAGGTGAGTCGCTGGGGCGGTTGGATAGAGCGTTTTTGTTCAGGCTCTTCTCCGTTCTTCTTCAGGTGGAAGTACTATGGGTGTAGGCTCAGTCCTTATGTCTGCCACTGGAGCAGACACTTCCTCCGAGTACGATCCCTCCAGGGAAGGCATAGAACTATAGTCGTAAGGCTCGTCCTCAGGAGCTACAGGGTCTCCAACAGTATCCGGGACCCTTAACGGAAGTTCAAGGGTTTCAGGGAGTTCCATATTCTTGGGGAATTCCACTGAAATTCAGGAGCTTCAGCCCTCAAGTTACTTTCCCATTGACAAGGAACTGGGACAACCTCTTCAGGTTCTGGCGAGCGCATCCAATCTAAACAGAAACTCTCTTCGTCGCTGTCTCTTTCGCTCTCTCCAACAACCCGAGTCTGTTGAGACGAGTAACAGGAGGAACACGTGGAGCATGCGGATTCGCCGGAGGAAGTTCGTTTTCCACTGGTATCCTCACAGCCTCTCTCAAAGGTAACAAGTAATTTCGGTGCCAATTCTTGAGGGGACCAGCCTTTCCATCAGGGCGAATCTGATACACCGGCAGACCTGGCAGTTGTTTGCAAACAATGTAAACCTGAGAACTCCATCTATCCGCCAGCTTGTGTCTCGCAGCAGCACCCAAATTCTTCAACAGAACCCTATCACCGGGTTGTAGATCCTGTATTCGAACCTTCAAATCATAGTTCTTCTTGTTCCTTTGCTCCCTGTTACCTCGAAGTCAAACGGGCCTGTTCAAACGCAGAAGCCAGATTCTTCCGAAGTCTATCCACGTAGTTTCTATGAGAAGCTACTGACGTCTGGTCTAGAGATAACCCAAATGCCAAATCAACCGGCAGTCGAGCTTCTCTTCCGAACATAAGACGGTACGGTGAATATCCCGTTGCATCACTCTCCGTACTGTTATATGCATGCACCAGAGTAGCTATATGACGACTCCAACTCTGCTTCTCTATATTAGACAAAGTCCCCAGCATATTTAGCAGCGTGCGATTAAACCTTTCAGGCTGAGCATCACCTTGAGGGTGGTATGGCGTAGTTCGAGTCTTTTGAATTCCCAACAACTCCAACAATTGCCCGACCAATCTACTTTCAAAGTCTCTTCCCTGATCAGAGTGTATTCTTCTGGGTAGGCCGTAATGAACAAAGAACTTTTCCATCAACACCTTCGCCACTGTCGGAGCGCGTTGGTCTTTTGTAGAAAAAGCTTGGGCATAACGGGTAAAGTGATCAGTCACTATCAGAATGTTCCCTTGCCCACTAGCATCCGGCTCTAAGCACAGGAAGTCAATGCACACCAAATCCAAGGGTCCCTGACTCTGTAGATGGCTCATTGGAGCAGCTCGGGTTGGTAGAGTTTTCCTCTGAATGCACCTCAGACAGGAATGGCAATAACTCTCAACTTCAGCCCTCATACAAGGCCAATAAAACCTATCTCGCACCAACTTAAAAGTTCTCTCAGCACCCAAATGTCCATGCTCATCATGTAATGATCGCAACACACTCTCCCTATGTTTAGTGGGGAGAAATAACTGCTGAATCTCTTCGGAATTGGTCGAGGGGCCCCTTCGGTAAACCACCCCATCCAACATCTTCAACCGCTCCCACTCTTTGTAAACCAATCTGGCTCCATCCGGGGAATTGGTTAACAGAATCTCTCGCTGGTTTGCAGTCAGGGCCTTTATATGGTCAATGCAATCAGAGGGTCTCTAGCTTGATCCGCTTTCAGGTCCTGCTTGGAAAAGGTAGGTAGATTTTCATCCCTCAATTGCGTAGGGTTACAGTAGAACTCAGGAACAGCCGCGGCCATGACTCCTATGGCCTCCGCTTCAACTCCTCCCTTGACCCGGCGTTCTGTTCCTTGACACAAAGCTTGCACCCCGTCTGGAGTCACCTGAGTCCATTCTGTAGTGTAGGGTCTTCTCGACAAAGCATCAGCATCTCGATTGTTCACCCAGGGCGATACTTCAGGCTGAACCGAAACCCTGACAGAGCGGCCAACCACCGATGTCCCGTTGCGTCCAGTTTTGCAGTAGTAAGGATATAGGTGAGAGGATTATTATCCGTCTTGATCACGAACTCAGCTCCGTACAGATAGTCTTTCAACTTGTCCACCACTGCCCACTTCAAGGCTAGGAACTCCAGTTTGTGAGTAGGATAGTTCTTCTCAGAAGGCGTAAGGCTCCGGCTCACGTACGCTACAGCGCCTCAGCAATCCATCATACTCCTGATATAGGACTCCTCCCAGACCTTCTCGGCTGGCATCCACATGTAGTTCATACGGCTTGTGAGGGTCCGCGTAGGCCAGAACAGGAGCTCGGGTTAGATTCTCTTTCAGCTTCACAAACGCACCTTCACATTGACTAGTCCATTCACCTTGTATGGACTCTTTAGCTTTCCTTGGTCCCGGAGCGGAGAAGTTTCGGTCAGAGACCTTACAGCCTTCTTCGGTGGTTTCTTTCTGTAGGAGTTTGTTCAGCGGCTGAGCTATCTTTGCGAATCCTCCCACAAATCTTCGATAGTATGAGCAGAATCCCAAGAAAGATCTAAGTTCAGTGACGTTTCGAGGTCTAGGCCAAGAAGCTACGGCCTCCAACTTTCGAGGATCTGTCGAAACACCTTCTGCCGAGACCACGTGTCCCAGATATGTGACTGACGGTAAACAGAACTGGCATTTCTCCAGAGACAATTTCAACCCCTCTTCATGGAGCCTCTTCAAGACCTTCTCCAACGTTGCTCATGCTCTTCCAGAGTCTTCCCGAACACAATTATGTCATCCAGGTACACTAACACTTCGATTAGATTCATATCCCCAACTGTCTTCTCCATCAACCGTTGAAACGTGGCTGGAGCTCCCGTCAGACCTTGAGGCATTCTATTGAACTCAAAGAACCCCAGTGGACAAATGAACGCAGTTTTCTCTTTGTCTTCAGGGTGCATCGGTATCTGATGATATCCGCTTCGCAGGTCTAATACACTGAACCATTTCGCTCCAGACAAACACTGTAAGGCATCTTCAATCCGAGGAGTGGCGTATTGGTCGGGGATGGTTCTTCGGTTCAGGGTGCGATAGTCTATGCACAAGCGGACAGAACCATTCTTCTTCCTGACCAGCACTATTGGAGATGCATATGGGCTTCTGGACTCTTGAATCACATTGGTTCTCTGCAACTCATTTAGCTGTTCTCGCAGATCATCCAAGTCTCCCAGCGGAACTCGCCTTGACCTTTCACGAAACGGCTTGTCTTCTTGCAACCGAATGCGATGTTCCGTACTCTTAGCCAGGCCACATCGAACTCATCTTTCGAGAATAATTCTTTCCACTTTAGAACTTGAGACTGAAGACGTTTCTTCCACTCAGGTGAAATAGGGGCGTCTTTAGGGTAGAATCTTTCATCTGGAATCTCTTTATCCACTCCCCTCCTAAATCAGTGGAGAGGGGTGTAGCAGACTCTACTTGTCCGATAGGCATTCGTGCTTTAAGGACTACTGGAGAATCTGTCACATTACACACACTGACCGAGACTCTCCCTCGTGTTCTCTTCAAGGCTTTTGTGGAGATTATTTCAGGAATTACTTCGACTCCGGTTTCACTCCCATGACTGACATCGGTTCCCAGCACCACATAGGGACCTGGTTGCGATCCGTTCAACTTAACTGAAACCCGGAAGCTCGCTACTTCTCCTGCTTGCAGAACCTTCTCTGTCCCACCCAGTCTCCACAGTCTTCCCACCTCAGCAGGTGCTTTCCGTTCTTCAACCATCCTCTGATAGACCGGTCGTAACATGGGGTGCACTCCTTGAGTTGACCCTTCTTCCACTACGATGGGGGTCAGGAGACGCCGCACTAGGTCCGTATTTGTCCCCACTATCAGAGAGCTTCTGTTTGCACCCGAGGGTCGGGGGCACACAATGGCCAAGGCGTCACAGCCTCCGGACTGTCCGATGACTTCAGATCCGATCTCCAACCTTACTTGCAAATACCCGTCATAAGGGAGTTTCTCAGTGCCGATACCCCATATTTCCAAATCCTTCAATTCTTGCAGAGGAATGTGCTTTAAGTGTTTCTCATAGAAGTCTTTATAAATCAAAGTCACTTGAGCCCCCGAATCTAACAGAGCTTTGGTGTAGACTCCCTCCACTTGGATTGGCACAATCGGAGAGGGACCTATCAGCTGGTCAGGAAACTTGGTGGAGGTATCCGGACGCTTAGACCCAGTTTGCTGGACCCTGGCCTTTCTCTTGGCCCGTGCAGGTTTTGGGTGTGCATTGCTTCCCCATGACGTAGACCCGGATGCTAAGGGAGTGACTCTTTCCATTCTGGCAGGCTCAGCAGTAGGCTTAACTTTGGGCCCTCTCGCCCTCTTAGCTTTAAATTGATTCTTGGAGCGAGATTCAACTTCTGGGCACCTAGGTTGCTCCTTTACTGGTGCCCTCTGGCGTTTCCCGCTGGCGGAGTAGATAACAGTCCCTCTAGGGCTTTCAGCAGCCACTCAACTTTGTCCTTCTCAGGCTTCCGGCCTTTACACTGCGCACGGAAATGGCCCATTTCTCCACAACCGAAACATCTCTTCCTCGAAAGTGGAGACACGGTTGCTTGTTGAGGTTCTAATAAGAGATTTGAACCAGACGCCACGGCAACTTCAGTCGTCTGCATACCTGTTAGGAACTTTTGCATTTCCCCCTGCATCTCGGTCACCTTCATCAACACCCTGCACAGTTCAGCGTGCGCTTTCTGCAGTTCAGTTTGAGCTTCCTGTACCTTCTTTACAGTCTTGAACAACTCGCTTCGTTCAGAAGAGTTCGATTCTTTCGCAGCCTTTTCGACGAATTTAAAACCGACTAACTGCTCCTGTTCATCCAGATCAGATCCATAGGTGTCTAACGAGTCATTTTCAGGCTGCAGACCGTCGTTATATCTTGCAGGTTGTGCATAAGCCCTTTCTCCCCGCCTGAAGGATTTCTCTTCCAGCAGAGCCTCCTCCTCTCGTACCACTCGGATCAATTCCAGGTACTTCAACTCTTGATTTACTGCTCTGCTTCTCAGCTGCATCATCACCGGATCTAACGGTTGAGAGCCCCTCAGGATCTGCTTTATTCGTATCTTGTCTACGTCAGCCGGTTTGGCCCCTTTCTTGAGGAGTATTTGGTGCAGAATCTTATCCAAGCGCCCCATGTAATCAATCATTCTCTCACCTCTCTTCTGATAGGTGTGTTCGTACTGATATACTAGTTCCGCTGCCTTTTCTGTTCGCCCAAACACTTCTTCAAGAACGTTCAGATAATCCAAAGCAGTACAATCTTTCCTACTCAGTTTTAGGTTTCTCACCGCTTCTGACGCAGGTCCCTTTAAACTCTCGGTGATCCTTTGCTTTTTCTGGGCCTCAGGGACGTCCCACTCATCCAGTGCCTGCATCGCCTGTTCCACCCATTCCTCAAAGGTTTCTTCTCCCGCCGGAGTTGGTACATTTCCTGTAAAGTTCCTTAACCGTCGATAACCGAAATTAGTGTGAGGAGGGCTTGTTTTCTGACATTTAGCCAGCAAATCTCCAATAGCCACGATAAATTCAGGCCCGATCATGGCCAACGGACTGGGCGCGGGAACACTTTCGGCTTCGCCACGTGGCGCACTTGGCTGAATCAGTTGGACTTCCACCTCATCGGTCAGCTTCACGCTCGCGCCCCGAAAACATGCTGGAATACCTTTTCTCCATTCGAGAAGAACATGCGTGTGAGAGGTATCTGGGTTTTTCTTAATGTCCAGGATTAACCCCGATGATCTGGTGCTAGCGTGGCCACGGCCTGGCGAATCTGATCTTCGGCCCAAGTGTCTGCGGGAATATCCATGACTATGCAACATGCTAACTGACTACTATGCTCCCCACACCATTCGGCAGCAGTGTCTGGATCCATATTTAACCCTTTAGATGCGGTTTTTCCAGAGACTGAATCCCGGACGAGCCCCCACGTGTAGCGCTCACTCCCGGAGGAGCCGCTGAAAATGAACCACGGGTCAGTCTCCCCGCACTAGGGAATAAATATACTCCAACACGCTGAACAGTTTTATATTTTAAAAGGTTTACTAAAAGGTTTGCAGTTCTTGAAACACGGTATATGCAGGAAAATTTACAGTACTTTCGTAACACGATAAACGCGTAGCGGTAAAAGAAACGAAAACACGAGGGCTTCGTATTTTCGGAAAAAAACCCCGACCGAGCAGAAAATTAAAAGATACGAAATTCGAGGAAAAAACGCGTAGCGGGACACAATAAAATACACAGTTCTCGTATCACGGTAAACGCGCAGCGGGAACAAAAAAAAGGAAAATGTTCGGAATGTAACTTTAACTTTGCCCCCTTGTCCCGATTCGAAAAAGGGAAAATGAGTCCTGCACAGGTTAAGTCCCAGAACATGAGGTAGTGTGTGTTCATGTATATGTGGTACCCGGGTACTTTTCAACTGGCCAGTGAGCTTACTTTAATGATGTCTTCGACTAGTCAGTTGGGGCCCTGTGGGTTTTAGAAGGAAAACAGCAGCGTACGTTCTTATTTACACACGGCCTTGGGGGCCTCTCACCCATCCAGCGCAAGCTTGAAGTTCCGCTGACCCAGGACGTCTCTCCGCTTGATATTGACTGGGGACAACGACCACCGGATCTGTTGTCTGGCCTTCTGTCTGTCAGCCGCGACTCAGCCAGCTTACCGCCTGCTCCCCGCTTCAATCGACCGCGGTACTCCTTACTCGAGGGGTCTTCTCTCCTTAGCACTGCACTCGGATAATAGATGGTGATGTCTATCTCCCGCAAGGCTGGGTGACCCAATCCTAAGGCCCGATCCACTTTGTCTCCGCTCCGGCCTATCTTTTGGTCTCTCCTTCTCTGTACGTGCATCCACTCTCCTCTGCTCCCTGGCGCGCTCTGCCCGTTCTCCACGAGGTGCAGGATGTACAGGCTCTCCACAAACCCACCCACTTCCTGTTTCTTCGCAAAGCATGCATGGACATGTAGTTCAAGTGTCCAGGGTCTTTAATCGTGATAGTCTCCATCTTGTGGCCAAAAATGGGTACTGCCACAGTAAACTTTACCACATCGCTACAAATGATAATAAAAAGGTCTGCTACAGAAAAAAGAAAAAGTGATTTAAAAAAAGGGGAAAAAATTTTGCAGAAAAAATCCAGAAAAATGCCTACAAGATCCTAACAAATCTATAAATAAAGAGACTTTTTACTGCAGAATAAAATAATCAACGGTTTATTAGATATTGAATTAAAACAAGAATATTTTTTACATTGAAACCTATGGGGTTCACCTGAATAAACCTGTCGAACGAAACCACAGAACAGCAGGGCATTTTGGCAACTTTTCACTGCTGTTTTGTGTTCTCTGAATAGACAAACCATTGCTTCTCTATGGGGATTTCGCTGCCCTCGAACAGGCACCGTACATGGAGGCAATTCGCCAAAATTTGGCGAACTGTCTGCTCTCTGAATAGCCGCATCTCTCTGAATAACCCCTATACAAAGTTATTCAGAGAGAGGTGAAAAGCAGGAGAATGACTGGAGAATGGAAAATTCTTGGTCAAAATATCCAAACCAGAAAAATTCTCCCATTCATCTCACTTTCCAAATCAGCTATTTTGACCTAGAATTTTCCATTCTCCAGTCATTCTCCTGCTTTTCACCTCTCTCTGAATAACCCTGTTAGTGTGTATATTTACTACATATTTATTTTCTGCCAATCTGTATATTTGTGTTGTTTTTAATATCTTGGATTTTAATACTTTGTATTTCTGTACCTACTGTAACAAGTCATTGTTCTTGAACCCAGAACATACTTGAAAACGAGAGAAATCTCAATGTATCCTTCCTGGTAAAATCCTTTATAAGTAAATAAATAAATAAATACATATATTAAGAATGAAGGGCATAGGTTTGTTACACAGCAAAGAGTGATACAGAACTGAAACTGAAATCTAAACGTACAGTTGTGTTCAAAATTATTCAACTCCCACTGAAATTGAGTGTTTTAGCCAGTTTGACATTGATTTTGATCATTCAGTCATCTTGCTTACAATTAAATCAAAGAGGCACGTGTAGGTCAGACAAATATAACATAACATTTATAATGAAATAACCACAAATGTCTTTTCTGTGCTCACATCATTATCAGTTTTATTCAACCCCCAAGTGACATTCAATCTTAGTACTTAGTACAACATCCTTTTACAGTTATAACAGCTTTTAAACGTGAAGCATAGCTTGACTCAAGTGTCTTGCAGCGATCTACGGGTATCGTCGCCCATTCGTCATGGGCAAAAGCCTCCAGTTCAGTCACATTCTTAGGCTTGCGCACTGCAACTGCTTTCTTTAAGTCCCACCAGAGGTTCTCAATCGGATTTAAGTCTGGTGACTGCGATGGCCACTCCAAAATGTTCTAGCCTTTAATCTGCAACCATGCTCTAGTGGACTTGGAGGTATGCTTGGGATCATTGTCCTGTTGAAAGGTCCAGCGTCTCCCAAGCATCAGGTTTGTGACGGACTGCATCACATTGTCATCCAATATCTCCTGGTACTGAAGAGAATTCATGGTACCTTGCACACGCTGAAGCTTCCCTGTACCTGCAGAAGCAAAACAGCCCCAAAGCATGATTGACCCCCCGCCATGCTTCACAGTAGGCAAGGTGTTCTTTTCTTCATAGGCCTTGTTCTTCCTCCTCCAAACATAGCGTTGATCCATGGGCCCAAACAGTTCTAATTTTGTTTCATCAGTCCACAGAACACTATCCCAAAACTTCTGTGGTTTGTCCACATGACTTTTGGCATACTGCAGTCGACTCTTCTTATTCTTTGGAGACAGCAAGGGGGTGCGCCTGGGAGTTCTGGCATGGAGGCCTTCATTACGCAGTGTGCGTTGTATTGTCTGAGCTGAAACTTCAGTACCCACTTCTGACAAATCTTTTCTCAGTTCCTCAGCAGTCACACGGGGACTTTTCTCCACTCTACGCTTCAGGTAGCGCACAGCAGTGGAAGTCAGCATCTTCTTTCTGCCACGACCAGGTAGCGTTTCAACAGTGCCCTTTGCCTTGAATTTGCAAATGATGCTTCCTATGGTCTCTCTTGGTATGTTTAACATCTTTGCAATCTTCTTATAGCCATTGCCCTTCCTGTGAAGAGTAATCACCTCTTCTCTTGTCTTCCTGGACCATTCTCTTGACTTCACCATGTTTGTAACCACACCAGTAAATGTCTAGAAGGAGCTGAGTATCACAGTCATTTTAAAGCTGCCTAATTGGTGCTTATTATGCTTTATTGCTGCTCCGTGACATCCACAGGTGTTTTCAATACCTGATTGAAAACACTTGAATGAACCTCTGTTCTTGAGAGTGGTAGTCTTTAAGGGGTTGAATAATTGTGTCAATGAAGAATTCACAAAAGAAACATTTACTACTGTATTACAAAACCAATTGATGTCATTTTAGTTGCATATGGTTCTTTAAAAAGTCCTTGTAGGATTTCATTCTGAATACAATTACAAATGTACACTAAATTCCCTAAAACCCTTTACAGCATTGGGGGTTGAATAATTTTGAACACAACTGTACATATTATTACATATTGTAAGCTGATATCTATTTATTTATTTATTTATAAAGGATTTTAGCAGGAAGGATACATATCTCGTTTTCAAGTATGTCCTGGGTTCAAGAACATTGAATTGTTACAGTGTACAGATATACAAAGTAGTAAAATGCAAGATATTAACATAAAAAAAAAAAATATACAGATTAACAGAAAATAAATATAGTCACTATCAGGGTTATTCAGAGAGCGGTGAAAAGCAGGAGAATGACTGGAGAATGGAAATTCTAGGTCAAAATAGCCGATTTGGAAAGTGAGATGAGTGGGAGATTTTTTCTGGTTTAGCTATTTTGACCTAGAATTTTCCATTCTCCAGCCATTCTCCTGCTTTTCATCGCTCTCTGAATAACTCTGTATGTTACATGTTTACAGGTGCATTCTGTATTAAGGTATGTTAATAGAGATCTCTTAAGGGACTTTAGACTGGGGGAAGATTTGATGGTGTCTGGGAGGTTATTCCATAATTGCGAGGCTCTGTAGGAAAATGAGGATCGAGCCACTTTCTTTTTGTATTGTGGTATTGCTGGTCCTGGATCGGAGGTTATAGGACGAGGGAACTGCTGGGGGAAGCAGCATATTCAGGTAGGGTGGTAGCTTCCCAGAAAAGCTCTTAAACACCAGGTTGGAAAGGTGAAGGGTGCGTCTAGATTCCAGCGACAGCCAGTTTAGTTCTTTTAACATGTCACAATGGTGGGTCATGTAGTTACATTGTAGCACAAAGCGACAGAATGAGTTATACAATGTAGTAAGTTTCTGGAGGTGTGTTTGCGGGGCCGCTGCATACACTACATCTCCGTATTCAATAGCTGGCATAAACATTTGTTGTTCGTTCTGCTTTCTTACCGCGGGGCTCAGGCAGGATTTGTTTCTGTACAGGGCACCTAGTTTGTGGCCAACTAGAAACTGTGAAAGGGAGATGAGGGTCTAATCCAGTCCTCCATTTGCTCTATCGATATCCTGGAAGTAGTTGCTCCTGTGGATCGTGGTGGCAATTTTCTTGTTTGATTGGAGTGCTGTTCCACACTGTCAAATTATCTGTGTATTCTGACCCAGTTTATCCTGACCTTATCTGATCTCTGGCACTCTTGATCATGCTTTGTAATATCATTTCTCTACTCTCTGGCTTCCTTTCATCCAGCTTTTGCTACTCCTTTCTGTAATTACAACCTTGGCCAGTGTCACTATTTATCTGACCGTATGTTGTGTTTAACCCGACCAGGCCATAACAAGGGTCAATGTATTTTTAGCCAGCATTCTGAGTCAAGTTCTGTGTGAAGGGGCTAATCCATGATTGAGACATACAGGGCTACTAAGAAAGAGGTGAAAACCTTGAGAATGACTGGAGAATTGAAAATTCTAGGTCAAAATAGTCAAACCAGAAAAAGTCTCCCATTTATCTCACTTTCCAAATTGGCTATTTGGTCTAGATTGTTCATTCTCCTGGCAATTCTCAAGGTTTTCTCCTCTCTCTGAATAGCCCTGATAGTGACATTGAGACACTCAGCTAGTCCTGACCATTTAAGATACATTAAATGGTCATGGTGGCTGAAGTGTGTGCTGAACTATGATTGTCAGCTATTATTTAATAGGGATGGGCTGCCAGTTCGAATCGAACATCGGCCGTTCGAAGGTTCGCCGAACTTCGTACTTTTTTCGATGTTCGCGAAAAGTTCGACCGTTAATGAACGCTGTCTGCAAAAAAACTACTGAACGAAAATGTCTGGAATTTACACATAACATCCAATGAATGAATGATAATAAAAAGGACTGTTACAGAAAAACGAAAAAGAAAAAAAAAAGAATTAAAATAAAAGGAAAAAAAAAATTGAAAATAAATTTCCAAAAAATGCTTAAAAGACCCTAAAAAAAATCTAAAAATAAAGACTCTATACTGCAGAATATAATAATAAACAGTTTATAAGGTATTGAATTGAAACAGGAATATTTTTAATATTGAAGCCTATGGGATTCTGCTGAATAAATCTGCCGAATGAAACCACTGAACAGCAGGGCATTTCGGCAACTTTTCACTGCTGGTTGTTGTTCTCTGAATAGATGAAGCATTGCTTCTCTATGGGGATTTCACTTCCCTCGAACAGGTACCGACAAAGCACCATATGTGCAGGCAATTCGCCAACATTTGGCGAACTGCCTGCTCACTGAATAGCCGAATGGTCAGGAAAGGTAACCGTATGCTGAATTTCACTGTTCAGTTACCTTTTGGCCAGAATTCGGATCTCTTTGAATAATCCTGTTAGATTCTTGGTGTCGTGCACCACCGACTAAGACACAATTTTTCTGCACTTGAATGTGACAGGTGCATATCATTTCAATATTTGACCGCAGGGTCCAACCCTGCACTCTTCCACAATACATCAGAGGGGTTACAGTGTGAAGGCACTAGCTGGCACCAAAAGCCCAATATTTGGGTTCACTGACCCGTGTACTGGATGCATACAGGGCAGCCATCAGAAATGATGGGGCCCCTTACTGAACCTCACGATGGGGCCCCCGTAAACGTCTTCAACCCGTAACAGTTTTTCACCCCTTCTAAAACAAAAAAGAACATAACACATTTCCACAGCAGTAAAACTCACAGTAATGTGTGGTGTGTATGAACGTATCTGTCACATCTGGGGCTCAGAGGGGACCCCGGCATATACATGTCTGTATATTTTTAGCAAATTTATAGGGGAAGGTAAGGGCAGGTATGATAGATATATATAGGTAAGATATATATCTATATTCTTATAAATATATATATCAAGACTTGTATTACACACACATTTTGGCAACTAATTCCCCCCCCCCCCCATTTGGCTTATCCCTCCAGAAGAAATGTTGAACCCGATAGAGCAGAGAATAATATATATTCTCTGCTCTGTCGTGTTCAACATTTCTTCTGGAGGGATCAGCCAAATTGGGGGAGCGCATTTAGTTGAGATTGTCCACATGCCAGCCCCCCAAGTGCGTATGTGTATATATGGTCTGAGGTCTGTGGGTGGGTGTATATATTTATCTGCGTGTTTATATATGTATATATAGGTCTGCGTGTTGATATATACGTATATATCTGTGTGTGGTATCCAGGGCCAGTGCAAGCATTTTTGTTTACTCAGGCGAAGTTGCGTTTTGGTGACCCCCTCCACCCAAACTGTGCCATGCCAATCGGGAGTGTTTGGTGTCCTCACGCATTGCCAATCTATGCTGTGCCTGGTGCCCCTCCTGTGCCACAGGGTCAATCTACAGAGTGTGCGGTCCCCTCCTTTGGCAATGTGGCATAGGAGGGGCACCAGGCACTGCACAAATTTGCAATGTGGCCTGGTGGTGCCCCCTGGTCTTGCTGTGTCAAAATACCCACATATTTCAAACTGCCTGCCACTCCCAGTGTTTCTCTGTGATACTGCTACCTACCACTCTCGCTCTGTTGATGTGGTCCACTGTCTGACTCCAGGTCTTCAGAAGCAGACTGGCAGCAGGGTCCTCGTCCTCTAATTCAATTCACTCCCTTCACGACAATAAAACTCACAGTAATGTGCAGTGTGTATGAGCGTATCACAGAGCTACACAGCAATAAACTTCACAGTAATGTACCGATATCAGTCAAACCCCCCAACAGAACATTACACACACACACACACACACCCAGCAAAACATTACACACACCCCAGCAGCACATTACACACACACTCCAGCAGAACTTTACACACACACACCCCCAGCAGAACTTTACACACACACACACACACCCCAGCAGAACATTACACCCCCCAGCAGAACATTACCCCTCCCAGCAAAACATTACACCCCCCAGCAGAACATTACCCCTCCCAGCAAAACATTACACCCCCCAGCAGAACATTACACCCCCCGAGCAGAACATTACACACACACCCCACACACACACCCTCCCCTCCCTCATTTGATTCAAACCTTTTAAAAATCTTCTCTCGGCCTCTCTGCCCAGTAGACATGTGCACAGCACAAAATTTCATTTTGAACTAATGGATTAGTCCTAAAATGCAATTTATTTAGTTGCTAAAGAAATTCGTTTTCAGTTCTTTAGTATGAAAACTTATTTCATTCATCCGAAAACCAGTGGATACAATTACTATTGTAGTGGCTCCTCAGAGGGCTGAGATCACTGCTTGTTACAGTATCACTCACTCTCAGCACAATGTGCCAGGCAAAGCTGTTACAGTAACTGACTGCTGCTCATCACAGTGCTCATAGTTTCAGTAAAACTAGTAAATAATATTTTTATATATAAGAGGTTAGAACAATATTATTTCCCTGTTTTACTGAAACTCTGAGCGCTGTTACAGTCAGTTACTGTAACAGCTGAGCCTGATACATTGTACTGAGAGATAATATAACAAGCAGCCGATCTCAGCGCTCACAGCCACTGGATTTAAAGGGCTAAAAAAAAGGGCTCCTCTCTGTATAATGTATACAACATCCTCCTGCATTAATTAATACCCCTCTCTGTATAATGTAGATAACATCCACCTGCATTAATTAATGCCCCTCTCTGTATAGAACATCCTACTGCATAGGCATGTGGAGGGTGCAGATCTTTGGAATGCAATGCTTATCCAGCACAGGAGAGGGAACTTTTACTTAAACTTTGTATCTCTGTGGGGGAGACACAGGAATATAAAAGCAGGGGAGAGGGAAAATATTAACGTAAATCGGCCTGAAAGCTCAGAGAAGAGATGACTGGTGCAAATAGATTTTTATAATAAAATAAAGCACTTTAAATCTAGGGAAAACATTCAAATAAATCACACTGAAGGCTCATAATGACAGAGTAACTGTGAGAGCTGGATACTAAATGTATCAGACGTAAAAAAAAAACTTTATAACAAGCAGCACTGGGAGAGGAGAGGGACTTTATATAAAACGTGTATTATAGATGAGGAAAGGGGGATAGTGCTCCTGGATAATATAAAATGTATCAGACCTAAGCCCCTATTATGTAGAGCGGGAGGTGAGATAACAAACATTTTATAAAGTCCCTCTCTTCTCCCAGCGCTGCTTGTTATAAAGGGGTTTTTACTATCCAGCCCTCCTCTGTCATTAGCTTTCAGTGTGATTTATTTGAATGTTTTCCTTCTACAGCTGCTTTTATCCCCTTGTCTGCCTCATAGACATGCAAGGGTTAAGTAAAGGTTTCCTCTCCTGTGCTGGCTGTCTGTGCTGCGAGTGAGTATTCTGGAGCTCTATCACTGTCCGATTTTCGGGTAGGGGTCGGGAAGGATTACGCATACAAACCTTTACTGTAGCTTTGCGATGTTGCGCTTCATTAGTGGTCTCCTTCACTCATCAATGTAATATCACAAAAAAGACTGAAACTAAAATGTAGTGCATTTTATTTTAGTTTCTTTTGTTTTTTGTACTGAGCAGTTTTGTATCTCTTGAGTCATACTAAAACTAAATTATCCCAAAATTCGGACTAAATCGTTTTAGTACTAAAACGAAGGCACATGTCTACTGCCCAGTCCTCCTTCACACTACAGTGGAAGCACGCAGCCTGACTCTGTTGCAGGGCTGCACCCTAAGCTTTGGGATTTGTCCTCGAGGCTTTTCTGCTGCTGCGTGCCCTGGCTATGCGTGTCACGTGAGGGGGGCGGTGCCAAATTATGCAGTGTGCCTGCTCATGTTTAGAATGTGGGACTGAGGCAGGCACCTTGCATCGGTTTGAGAGTGCGCGGCTGGGCCCCTGGTTGATGTCTGAAGATCATTCATAGCTCCGCTTCCGGTATTTTAAAAACAGAATTTTTCCGCCCCTCACACTGACAGCAAGCCAGGACAGTAAGGCGGCCGGCCGCCTGTGCCGCCTTACACTAGCGCCGGCCCTGGTGGTATCAATGCATCCCTACTCTATACACAGCGCTCCGTGTCTCTATAATATATATATGATCAGGAGTTACATTTTTTTATATTTTTTATACCATTTCTATTAAATTAACAGTAATTTTTGATGTATTTTATTCAGTAGAAACTTTTTTTGCCTATACATGTGCTTTGTGAAAATAAAATGGTTTTGTGTGTACATTTTAATTTAGTTAGTGGATTCCTGTCCAGTGCAGTGAGAAGCAAACGTAATGTAGTGTAGACACGCTGCGAGGCGGAGCGGAGTGAAGTCAAGCCTGCAAAATGTTTGCTTCTCTTCGCTCCGCTACGTTGTGCGTTGCTACACGCTCAGTGTGTCTCAGCCTTTATTCCCGCATCGCTAGCTTACCGAATCAGTTTGTATACTTGTTACTGACCCTGCTTGTTCTGAGGACCCGATCTGTTGCCGACTTTGCCTGCCATTTGACTATTCTCTCTCTGTATTCCCTGCCTGTTCTGTTTGCTTCCTGTTGCTACTGGTGTGCGCCGATTCTCACCATATACAGTAGCGCAGTACAAGTGCCTAAACATTGCTGACCCGGTTTTGTTATAGCTGCTGATGTAACTGAATAGATTGGGGATCTCTTCTGCATTACCAAAACCTCGACCACTGCACTTTTCCACAATACCACAGAGGGGTTACGGTGTGAAGGCACTTGCTGCCACCAAAGGCAAAATATTTGGGTGCACTGATGCCTATACCAGATTCATATCATTTTAATATTTGACCGCAGGGTCCAACCCTGCACTCTTCCACAATACCACAGAGGGGTTACGTGTGACGGCACTTGCTGCCACCAAAGGACCAATTTTAAAGCACCTATTGTTACTTTCATCCAAAGCCTGCATAAGTTTCACCATAATTGAGCCCAAAAAAAATCACTAAACTTGTTCTGGGTGTCCTAAAACATCTCTTTTCATACAGGCTGCCGCCCCAAGCAGTTGTTTATGAATAGATTAAAGGAAAAACATTTACCGTCATTTGAAACGTCATTTTTTTGTTTTTAAATGTTTCTATACAGCCTACAAATCCGCCACTTCACGGGCAGGTTATGGGGACCTCCTAGGCATGATATTTGAAGGAATTTTTCATTTTTATTCTTAACCTTTATTTCATGGAAAACTCACTATTCCTTTAAAAACATTTTTCTTTTTTACTTTTTCTCCTTGTTTCCCGTCCCCCAGGGCACTACCCGGACCCCCATACACCTTTTATGGCAAATATCTAGCATATATGCCCTCTTGGAGGGCACTCTAAAAATCGAACTTTTGGGTCCCATTGACTTGCATTGAGTTCGGTTCGTGTTCGCGTTCAAACTCGAACTTTTGAAATTGTTCGAGTTCGAATCTGAACCAAACAGGAGGGTGTTCGGCTCATCACTACTCAGCAGTGAAAGGGTTAAAAAAATTAATTGTTTCCTGTCCCCAGGGCAGTACCCGGACCCCATACACCTTTTATGGCCAATATCTTGCATATATGCCCTCTTGGAGGGAACTTTCATTTTCGGAAGTTCGACCCCCATTGACTTGCATTACATTCGAGTTCGAATTCAAACTTTTCCGCCATTCGGGTGTTCGAGTTCGTGTTCGGCCCATCCCTATTATTTAACTTTAATAAACAGTTTTGGTAGCTCTGTATTAGGACTAGCTCAAATTACTTCCACAGCAGCAGAAAAGAGTCACATTGGAATTTCATAGATTATCATTTTTAATTTATATTTTTATTAATTTGCATAGCAGTTATTTCATTTGACCACACAGCTGTAACTCGGTATGTATGCAAAGAAAAGACTAAGGGCAGTATTACAAAGTTGGTGCTAACTTAACAAGAGCTGTTGTTAATTTAACAGCTCCATAGGTTATAATGGCTCTGTTAAGTTTACAACAGCTCTGGTTAAGTTAGCACCAACTTTGTAATATAGCCCTAAGTTAGATATGATACACCAGCAGATATACACTGATCAGTCACAAGATTAAAACCAATGACAGGTCAATTTAATAACACTGATTATATGGTTACAATGGCGCCTGCCATAGGTTGGAATATATAAGGCAGTAAGTAAGCAGTCAAACAAAAACGATCTGAATGACTTTGACATGGACCAAATGGTGTTGGTTAGATTACTTGGCCAGGGCATTCGAAAATGGCAAGAGCCATGGGTACCCAAGGCTCATTGATGAATGTGAAGAGCAAAGGCTAGCCCATCTTGTTCAATCAACAAAAGAGCTACTGTAGATTAAACTGCTGAAAAACATAATACAGGCCACGATAGAAAGGTGTCACAAGACACCAGACGCACGCACACCACTTACCTTGAGATTGTTACAGGTTATGTATACCTATTCATGCGCTTTATATGTATCTCATAATAACTTTTAATTATTAAATGAATTAGTTTTTAGTTGTGATTTGAAATCTACATTTATTTTTATTCAATTTCTAAGTAATTGAATTGTTATTTCTTATTTCTATTCGAATATGTTGAATTCCACACTGAGGCTGATGTTCCAAGACTTTTGCACACCTCTGATGTAAATCAGTGTTAACTGATGTAACACTAGCTGGGTTATTCAGAGGAAGGTAAAACTCTGGAGAACCTTTGGAGAAGTGAAAATTCTAGGTCAAAATAACTGATTTGGAAAGTGAGATAAATGGGAGAATTTTTCTGGTTTGGCTATTTTGACCTAGAGTTTTCACTTCTCCAAAACTTCTCCAGAGTTTCACCTTTCTTTGAATATCCCTGAATATAAATAAAATGTATTACTAGGAAGGATACATTGAGATTTCTCTCATTTTCAAGTATGTCCTGGGCTCAAGAGCATTGAATAGTTACAGTCATTACAGAAATACAAAGTAATAAAAGCAAGATATTAAAAAAACAGTATAAATATACAGATTAACAGAAAATAAATATAGTCACTATGTTGCATGTTTACAGGTGCATTCTGTACTGAGGTATGTTAATAGAGATCTCTTAAGGGACTTTAGACTGGGGGAAGATTTGATGGCGTCTGGGAGGCTATTCCATAATTACGGTGCTCTGTAGGAAAATGAGGACCGAGCCACTTTCCGATTGTATTGTGGTATTGCAAGTAAGTTGCAGCTCCTGGATCAGAGGTTATAGGATGAGGGAACTGCTGGAGAAAGCAGTCTATTTAGGTAGGCTGGTAGCTTCCCATAAAATCTCTTAAACACCAGGGGTCACATTACATACTTGGTGCTAACGTTTGCGCTCACCTGAGTGAGCGTTAACGTTAGCCCAAGTATTTAACGCAAATTACAATCCAAATGCTAATGGGTTAAGTAACCCGTTTGCGTTTGATACCTTGTGCTTCTCTGTGCACGCAAGGTTACTGTACTTTGCGCTCCTGATACTTAACATGGGGAGCGCAAAGTGTTAATCAGGGTTAGGATTACAAAGTCCCAGCGCTGATTAACGTCCGGCTGCTGTTAACAAAATGTTAACCAGAGCCAGGACTTGGTGTTAACGGATTCCGCTTCTGCAGAATCTGTTAACACCAGCCAAAAAAATAAAAAAAGTTATCTTATACTCACCTCCTGTCCCACGGCAAGGACCGCGGCTCTGTCCGCCTCCTCAGTCCGGCGGGAGCAGGGAAAGACTGGGGGAAAAAGTCCCCTCAGTCTCCCCCTGCGTATCACTACACTGACCAGCCGGATCTCGCAAGCGAGAACCGGCTGGTCATGTGACCGCCGGCGTCTGCTTCAATGGAGTCCTATGGACTCCCGGGGGTTAACGCGCAGTAGCAATGCAGGCAACATTTCTGCTGTTATCTAGCGTTAAAACGTGGGCGCTAGGGGAAAACTGCAGGTGCAGTTTTTCCTCCCTAGCGCCCACGTTTTAACGCTAGGAATGTAATTTAGCCCCAGGTTGGAAAGGTGAAGAATGCGTCTAGATTCCTGCGATGGCCAGTTTAGCTCTTTTAACATGTCACAATGGTGGGTCATGCAGCTACATTATAGCACAAAGCCACAGAATGAGTTATACAATGTAGTAAGTCTCTGGAGGTGTGTTTGCGGGGCCGCTGCAATTTAACACCTTTGGGGACTCAATCATGTGCTCAGTTCAAAAAAAATATTTCAATTTGTTTACAAGAATATTCTTTTTAATGCTGAAAATGACACCCAGATAGTTTGGATCTAAATAAAGATGCTAATATTACTTATATTTTATTGTCATACATTTAAGGAGCCAAAATCATTAAACGGCTTCATGTGAGTTGGTAGGAATGGAGGTATATGGTTTTCACCAGGTGTCACCACTGAGTTGCACAGTTTTTTATTTTGGTGTTGACAAAATGACAACTCAATGTTCAGGGATTTGACAAACAATAAACATTTAGGGCCATATTGCATTACTCGCACATCGGCTTTGCGCGCACGCAAATGAGCGCACGCAAATGCGCATTTGCGCGAGGACAAAGCCATTTCCGCAGAACGTCGTATTTCAACGTTCGCGCAAACGATGCGCGTTATCGTTTAACGTGGATGGACCTGCGTGAGCGTGATGAACTGTGGGCGTCCTATACTTAATATTGTGAGCGAAAATGCGTTGAGCGGATGGTATTTCAATATCGCAACTTCCTACGAACAATGTTTGTGCGCATAATTTTAACGTCTTTGAAAACTTGGTGTTAACTGCAAATCTGAACGTTCTGGCCAAAACCAAATAAACCAGCACGAAAAAAAAATACAGCACAGTATAGTTACACATTCTATACATACCCAAACCAAAAAAGTGTGAATTCGTGCATATTTTTTTTATTGCTGCAGCATGTATACTCAGATTTATTTTGACAGGCGCAAAAACATTAGTGAGTCAATTAAGGTGAATTGATGTCAATTAAGGTTCTTAATTATGATTGTCTGAATCCCGTGAAAAAAACAGTCCGCGCACTGGTTTACATGCGCAACGTTACTGCGCGCGTATTACACTTCATTTTGCGCGTTTTTTATACTAACGTTATTTTTTGATGGATGAGAAAATGCGTTCGGATCTGAATATCACGTTAATTTTCGCGCGATAACGCTGGACACTGTGCGCAAAAAATTGAGAATGTAATATGGCCCATAGGCAACATAATTATTTAGAGCAGGCACTACAGGCCCATAAACACGGCCAGGGACAGTCATAGTGCATGCAATAACAATATATACAATTGCATGTGAAGGTGCTCTAAAAAGAAAATTGAGAAAAGCTACACTGTATTTCAAAGTTCTACAAACTTACTAAACAAAAATAAAACAAGTTTAAATGTAATTCTAACATTTAAATACAACCTGTCTATGGTTTTCAACCAAACCCAAATTTAACCAGAATTTTAAAACATATTTTTATTTAAGTAATTCTGCCGATTGCCTAGTTGGGAAGGAACGACAAATTTTGCATAAAGAATCTGAAACCCTTTCAAGTATGTAAATGTAAGTGTGATAAAGATAAATACAAATTGTTGATTGAAAAATCTCTAAATAGTATACAATAAGACCCAGTTTAGTGTCAAAAATTTGGAACATATTAAAAAAAAATGGGCTTTATTCCATAGTTGGTGCTATGTTGCGTCTCGATATGTAATCGTTGTGCTAGCGTTAGTAAGTTTAACGTCTGGCATCGATATTCCGATCTTGACACTAAACTGGGGTAAAATCAGTTTGCTCCTCGCAGCTTGCGCAAGCTGACTGTACTTTGCGCCTGCTCCTATACCTAACATGGGGAGCGCAATCATTTTTTAGCATCTCAACAAATTAGGTTTTACAAAGAGCTGGCGCAATTTACCGTCAGGACGCAAAATTAAAAATGTGACCACCTCTTAAATGCTGATGCTAAATTATTCTGCCAATGCAAAACCATTTAACACGCTTCAAACCCAATAAATCCCCCACGGTGAAAAGGGTGGCTGATCCGCTGCTTCTTCTCACCGGGAACAGATTGAGACTGGGAACAAATAGTTCCTAGGTTTCCTCCGCGGTCACTCTGCGCAGATTTTCCCACTTTCCGTCTCCATGTTAGCGTCAACTGGGGAATATAGCAACTGGCTTGAGGGTTGTCAAATACCTGTATAAAAGCTATACCTATGGCAAAGTGTATAATAAAGTGGTTATTAGTTAAGGATCGAGCTGAATCCGAGTTACTGGAGCTCAGCTATTATTACCAAGTAGCACTGGCTCGGTTACAGTTCTGTAGTCAAACAAAGCATAAAATGTAGCTAATTCAGGTGGATAAGTATTACGTATATCTCTGTTGCAATACAGTGGGATTATCCAAGTTTTCCTTTTTTAATTAACCAAGCTATAAACAAGGGAATGCAACTCAGAAATAACAAGAAGCTCAGCTTTGGCTCATTCTTTAGTTAATAGATTCTTATATCTTATGCGTAATATATAATCTTGATGACTGCAAACAGTACCATATGAAGATATGAGCATCAGAGGTAGAGTCTGTGCAGTCTCACCTGAGGTTTAAAAGTGAGGTCTCTTTTATTATGTAAAACAAACGCAGCAATGAATACATTTTAATTAACAAAGGCTCCCTATATTCCCTTGCATCTCCTCCATAGGGAATTCCCTGCTGACCGGGGATGGTCCCGTTTCTGACGTCATCATGCCCATGCGCAATGACATCCGTGGGTGGTTCGAGGTCCCGCAAGCAGACAGCCCCCTGTGGGACAAGTTTGAGATTGGCACCAGATCGGCGCTAAGCTGAGGAATTTTGACGTACTGGAGACGTCCATCCTAAGCTTGCGAGAAAGTGAAGGACGTCTTGAGCACGTCTTCCGTAGCCAAGGGGTTAAGGACCGAAATCTTGCTTTTATCTTATCCCCATTCCAATAAGGATCTGTGTACACTACACTTGTCTTCCTGGAATTAGTATTTGTAGCTACATAGATTTGTGAAACTGTGACTGGGATGGAACAATTTTCAGTTTTGTTTTGTGATTGCTAAGATCCTTTAGGGCAGGGATGTCAAACTCCGGGCCCCCAGATGTTTATTGCTTACAATTCCCAGAATTTTTTGAATGCGTAAATGGACAAAGAGTCATGGAAGTTGTAGTTCAGAAACATCTGGGGGCCAGAGTTTGACATCTTTGCTTTAGGGGATAAGTTAATGCTTATGGTAGAGACATTTTCTAAGCCTAAAATGAGAATTACAACTAAATAATCTTTGTCTTTTTACCATTTGCAAATAAAATATTTTAACTTTATTGTGTAAAGGTAGATTATGCCATATACTGAACATAAAGGAGTCAAAACGAAGAAGAATTTTACACAAAATGTCCTTAGAGATTGTGTTCATTTAGAAATATGCTAGTATGCATTTCCAAATACTGTTTTTCCAAAGTAATAAGTTGTACAACATGTTTGTATGTTTCTCATTACTGAGGGGTACGCACATGGCTGTACAATGTGTTTCATACAACTTTCCATGCAGAGCAACATAAACCTACTGCTGCTGGCTTCAAACTACTTTGAGCAACTAATAAACGAAAAATAAATATGATACAAACAGATAATTAAACAATAGATTGCTTAAAGAAATTACAAAATGTTTGACTGAAAAGTTACTGTAAATAATATTTACCAGAACTAAATATGCATAATAAAATGTGCCACTTAAAATACTAACAATGCTTGGGAATACTTTTTACGTAGAGGCCAGTCTTTCATTATATTCAAATATACTGTAAGTGTCTTTTTTCAGTATGCTTCAGATACAGTTTAATGGCAAAATTTGAAGATGTGGTGTTTCCTGACTGGTGAGGTGTAAGTTAACATACAACACACATTGAGTTCAGCATATACAATATATAAAACAGAGTTTTTGTCACGCCATCAGTATTTGTTATATGCTTGTATAGGTGCAGCTTACAATACAATGTACATGTGAAACTCAAATGTTCAACTGACTTCGGAATAAACAATGGGGATTTAGTTACAAAATATGAACATACATTGCAAAAGCCTTCCAACCATTCCTAACCTAACAGAATAACACATATATATATATATATATATATAAAAGGTTATACCCCTTTTACACCAGTATAGAGGATATGACAATTGGCCACTCGCAAACTTATATGGGATCAAATGCATTTCATATAGGAAGACGGCTGTATATGATAATCTTCCAAGGATCCCAGTCGAATGGCCCACAAAAGAAAGGAAAAAGAGAGCCAATAGTATAGACCAGTGGTTCCTAACCACGGTCCTCAGGTACCCCTAACAGGCCAGATTTTAAGGATTACCTTTAAGGAAATTCAGACTTAGTCCTGCAATCAATGAGCAGAAAATCATATCACCTGTGCTATGCTTCAAATATCTGGAAAACCTGACCTGATGTGGGTACTTGAGGACCGTGGTTGGGAACCACTGTAAAGACGACCAGAATATACCATAAAAAACGGATATTTATTGAGCTTGCATTATAAAAAACAAATGAGGCACATAAAATCTCATATCACCCAGTCCTTGTTTCCAAGTCGATTGGCCACTGAAGAACCGCAATACAGATGGACTACTACCGGTGGGTCTGCTCGACGCATTTCACCCATAGTGGACTTCCTCATAATGACTGTTATTATGAGATTAAGACACTTACTTTTGAAATTCATCCTCCTGGAGCTCTCTGCAGTTTAAGGTTTAACCCTCTTGGCTGTGGATGACGTGTGGGGGACATCCTATTGTTGCACCAAAAGAATGCAAAATTCGGAGGATGTCCCCCACATGTAATTACTTATCGGCAGTGCTAGGAAAGATCCCTGGGGCTCTGGGGGAATCCTGCACTGGTCTGACTTCCAGGAAGTCAGACCACACCTTGGGACCTGATGTCATCGCGCGAAGCGCGTGGCCTCTCCAGTGATACCAAACATGACCAGGTTTTCTGTAAAGATAAAAAAAAAAAAAATTCTTCAAAGGGTCAAGTTTGTCATTGGAAAGGTCAGTCTAGCCTTTTCAATAATACCAAATATGAACACTTGATGTATAAAAATTATGTTTCATTTACATTTTTTGTTATAGCATTCAGACACAACATGATGTATACACATAATAATGATATATGTTGAATCTGCAAAGTCAGCTGAAGATAATATTGTATAATATATCTGGGTCCTACAATAAAACATGAATTCAAATCGTGTTTTTCCAAAAAACGGTAAAAACAAGCTGAGCACACAGAATGAAATGAGTCATAAATTAAGTGGTTAAATAGGTCCTGCAATGAGGCACCTGTGGTAGAAAGGGGTGCAAAAACATGGAGGAGGCCAGTCCTCTAAATGTTTATATAACTATTTTATTATTACTCTTTTTATCCACAAAACATATATGATCGATATGCAAGACGTCAACTGCTTTTGTGCTTCCATGTGCCTAAATTGTAGTCATATGTTCAATTTGTTTACATTCATATAAATGGATCTCTTTTCTGTTTCTACGGCAACACTGCTAACAATCTGTTATATACGATGTTGCATAAATGTACATGACAAGATTTGTCAGCTTTTTAAAAATGATTATGATTCTAAAAATATATAGATATTAATGCAGCCATACAGTAAATATCATTTATTTGTATGTTTCTTAATTAAAGATCAGTCCGTTGTGATCTGTGTGCAGAATGAAAGACAGACGTAAAGAAGCGTAATTTCTAAAGAACAACTGTTGTTCGATGCCCCAGTTATTTCTCACATAAATTGAGCACCAAACAACAATTGTATATTTGCGTTGTAGTTGTGGAGGCATCTGAATCTGTACGTAACAGGAAGAAATACCATGCTAATTCTATACAGATGTGCTGTTGCATTCCTGTTTGTGACTAAAGAGGAAATGCTAGTTACGACTAAATCCCCCTCTCTGTAGAGTCATGGGTATATATTCACATATTATGTACAGTGCATGGGAACCTAACCGGCTCACACAAATAAAATATCATGTGTTTTACAGTATTGCTGGAGAACACTGCAAATTATCTACAAGTAAAATCTAACAAGTATAATTTGAATACGGAGATAAGTATCTGTTTTGAAAATTAGCTTTAGAACATGTTTGTGGGAAAATATTTTAATATGTGAGATTCAGGTTCTGGGAAAAGGCACAGAGATTATCAAAATACAATTTGACCCTCTATTCTAGACACGGTCGGATTTACGTATCAGGAGCCTATAGGCAAAGAAATCTGGAGCACCTCCTTCACCATAAACATACAACTTCATGTTTTGATGCTGCATTATTTTTGGTAATTTTTCAATAGGATATCAAAACCTAAAAGAGTTCCATTTTTTATTTTACATTTTTTTTTAACAAATATTTTAGTTTATAGCCAAAGTTGTCCACCACAGGGGGCATCTTTCTCTGCCAAACTAAAAAAAAAAAAAAATGTATAATCTTAATAAATCATAATATTTAAAAATAAATCACCTCCACACTTGCTGGTGGTGTGGGAAATGATATGGTGAATTCATGCAGAATCACTATTCACTTTATAATTGAAAAGTGAACAATAGTGCTGCCTTATGTAAAACATAAATAAAAAATACTTATATTTTATTTATTTGTTTTTTATTTTATATAAACCTGGTCATGTTTGATATCACTGGTAAGGCCTTATCCTGGCGTTTCCATTGATACCTTATATGTCCTATGTCCCTCTAGCCTGCTCCAGAGATACACGGGTCTAAATTATTATTTTTTTTTTTTACGGAGCAAGGCATAGGGGTGGTTGGCGTCTGTAGGCACATGCCTACTTTACCTAATTATAAATTTGGCCCTGATTCTAGCTATTTGTAAAGAAGTAACAGTGTAACCCTAGTACCATCGAAGGACTTGAAGAGCAGTAGCAGATTCTGTGAATCTATGCATGCCATATCCATGTCTTGATTAAAGTCCAGAAGGACTGAAATGTCAACCGTGGGATAAAGAATTTACTTGCATAATAATAACAACTCTGTTTTGTGGAGCTTCGTATGAAGGTATGTCATATCCAGGATACTGATTTAGTACAGTATCCTTCCCACAGAAAGCAAATTATTACAAAATGACAAGAAAGCTAAAGATGATTAACCTGTATCTAATCAACAGAATGGTCAATCAAGTATGAATTGAAATAAATAAAACAAGGGAAATGCATGATAAACAATGGACTATAATCAACAAGGGATCTTTATTGGTAAAGAGTAGGGATGGGCTGCCGGTTCGAATCGGTTTGAAGTTCGATTTGAACATCGGCTGTTCGAAAGTTCGCGAACTTCAAACTTTTCGGGACGTTCGCGGAAAGTTCGAGGGGAAAAAAAAGTTTGCAAAAAAATTCCAAAAAATGCTTAAAATATCCTAAAGAAAATTCTAAAAATAAAGAGACTCTTTATTGCAGAATATAATAAATGGTTTATTAGATATTAAATTAAAACGGGAATATTTTTATCATTGAAGCCTATGGAATTCATAAACATTTCCCACTCCTTGTTGGTCAAACATTTCCAACTCCTTGTTGGTCAAACATTTCCTACTCCTTGTAGGTCAAACAATTCCCACTCCTTGTTGGTCAAACATTTCCCACTCATTGTTGGTCAAACATTTCCCATGGCTTCAAATCGCATTTAAACATGAGCAAAAGTGGTATAAATGAGCGCACAGCGGTGAAATGACTCATCACTCAGCAGTGAAAGGGTTAAAAACTTGAAAAAAAAATAATTATTGTTTCCTGTCACCCAGGGCAGTACCCGGAACCCCATACACCTTTTATGGCCAATATCTTGCATATATGCCCTCTTGGAGGGGACCTTAATTTTCGAATGTTCGAGCCCCATTGACTTGCATGGTGTTTGAATTGTGTTTGAGTTTGCAGTCAAACTTTTTCGGGTGTTCGAGTTCGAATGCGAACCGAACACGGGGGTGTTCGGCCGATCACTAGTAAAGAGTAAACTAATCAGCAGTTTTGAAAGTACTCATCAGTATTTGTTCTTGTTTATTTAGCTCAGTTCTTGTTTTACTCCTGTTTATATCCAATATTGATGATGATGGAAAATCACTTGGCAGTTAAAAGAACCATATTTTGTAAGTCTTTCAACATACTGTACATCTACTTTGAATATTTTCCACATTTTGGTATTCTACACCAAGCTATGCACCCCTTTTTGCTATACGTTTCTTCATAACGTTATTCTCTCATTTGTGGTTTTGTAACCTATCGCTGTAAATAAAATTTTCATTATTATTCATTTTCCATTTTTGTGACACTGTGATGACTTTCCAAACTGTATTGTTGAGATTTTAGCAGGTTTGTTTTGAACAAGTATCAGAGTTTTGGATTTGTTTCTATTCAATGAGCATTGTTTGCTGTTTTGATTTGGAAAGTCTCGGCTTATTCCATCATCCAAAATGAATTTGTTTCTTTTTTTACAGACATAATAACATTCAAAAATGCATTGATTGGGAACGAGCCTACCAAAATGTTTAATGAATTCTGAAGTTTTTTGCTGTTGCCTTCCAAAGCTTAAAAAAGATAACAGCAACATGCTTGTTTCCTTCCACATTTAGGGCTCTATTACATTCTTTGCGCAAAAACGCTCACGCAGCGCTATTTTTTTTTGCGCGCAGCGTTAAACATTAACGCGGGTAAATTAACGCTGGTATTACAATCTGAGTGCATTTTTCTATCCGTCAAAAAATACTGCGTGTAAAAAAGTAGCGCAAAAACGCGCACGTATTAACGTTGCGTGCAGAAATCGGTGGGCGGACTGTTTTTTCACGCGATTCAGCCAATTTGAATTACGAACCACAATTGTCTCCCGAGTATATATGCTGCAGCAATAAAAAAAATACGTACGCCTTATCAATTTTATTGTTTGGGTATGCGTAGAATGTGTAACTATACTGTGCTGTATTTTTTTTTCGGCTGGTGTATTTGGTTTCGGCCAGAACGTTCCGATTTGCAGTTACCACCAGCTTTACAAAGACGTTAACCCCTTAGTGACTGGGCGGTTTTACACAAATCCGTCCTTTAGTGACCGCTGCTGTTTTTACGTTTCTGCGCTGCTCGTGTTTAGATCAAATTTTCCTCTTACTCGTTTATTCAACCCACACATATTATACACCCTTTTTCCCGCCATTAAATGGACTTTCTAGAAATACCATTATTTCCATCATATCCAATAATTTAATATAAAAAAAATATGAAATATGATGAAAAAAATGGTAAAAACACACTTTTTCGTAATTTAATCCCCTAAAGCTATAACCACCAATAAAGACCCCGGCTAAATAGTTTCCAAATTTTATCCCGAGAATAGAAATACCCAATTTTTACATGTTTTTACCTTTTAACCCTTTCACTGCTGAGCCAGTTCACCTATGTGCGCTGCGCTCATTCTGACCATTTTGTGCTAATTATTTTTAGATGACAGCCTAGGTCCTATTTAATTAAACTCCCCCCAGACAAAAAAAACTTTAAAAAAAAAACATTTTTTTATTTTATTTAATTTTTTTATTATTTTGTTTTTATTTAATTTTTTTTTACATTTTTTTTTAAAACCAAACCTGGTCATGTTTGGTATCATTTGAAAGGCCATAATCAGGCCTTTCAAATGATGGCAAATATGACCATCTAGCTGCCATGGATCGGGAGATAAAGGGATCCTTAGGATCCCCTTATCTCTACATGGCAGCTAGAGGGTTAACTGGCCCACTGACATCCTCACACATATGGTGAGGTTGTCAGTGGGTGGGGGGGACCTGGAGGCTAGGCTGACATCCAAGATGTCAGCCCCCCTCCAGGTTTGAATCACGTTTTGGCGCCAATTGGCGCCGCAACGTGATCCGGCGGCAAAATGGTTAATGCCATACACCGCTGGAAAGGGGAGGCTCTCCCCTCTCCAGCGGTGCAAACGGCATCTCCCTAGCTTCAATGGTTGGGGAGATAGAGGGCTCCGAAGGAGCCCCCCCTCCCCTCCATTGAAACACATGGGGGCACCTTGTGATGACGTCACCACGCAGCGTGGCGACGTCATCAGCCTCGCCTGCCCATGTAAATCACATGGGCAGGCTTCCTCCCTGTCAGATCGCCGTGGGATCCGACGAGGGAGGTGAGTATCGGGCGGGAGGGGGATTTGGCGCCGCTGACGTACCCTGTACGTCATCGGGTCTAAGGGAGACCCGAACACAGGACGTACAGGGTACGTCAGCGGTCGGAAGGGGTTAAAATTATGCGTGCAAACGTTGTCCGTTAAATTTTGCGCTAAGATTGTAATACCTTGCGCGCACCAGCGCACAAACGCATTTGCGCTCACAATGTTAAGTATAGGACGCACAAAGTACATTACGCTCGCAAAGGATTCGCGCAGGTCCACCCGCGTTAGACGTTAACGCGCATTTTTTGCACGGACATTGTAATACGACGTTCTGCGCGAAGGGTATTGTCAATGTTATAGTGCCCTTAAACTCTTTAGTACCATAAACAAAAAAGCACGTTAATTAATTAAAAATTACATATTTGCTTATCCTAAATTTAGGAACATTTACGATATCTAAGATTGACCAATTATAGGTTAAACAGGACACGTGGGGGATTCTTGTTTTGAAATAAAATTATTTAAAAATTTGGTTTCCTGGGACTACAATTAGGATATTGGTCACTGCAACACATTAAGTAGACATTCCTAGAAAAAAAGACAATTAAGAGTATAGATAGATATCTATAGAGAAATAGTAATTGTAAATTAAAGGTCAAAATAGCTGAGCTTGAATAATAAGAGAGGTGAATAATTTATCTATTTCAAATATTTCATTAATTTCAATAACATGTAATTCCCTCTTCCTTAAAAATGCCACTTCTTCACAATTAACATGTTAGTAAATAATATCGCCAGTGTGTATTTGGGCATGTGCTTTGTGTGATTTAGAATGTGACTTCTTTTTTGATGTTAGGGAACTTAAGGAACTGATGAAGGTTTTTAATACTAAGCCATTAAACCTTACGCAACTCCTTTTTATAAATGTAAATAAAGTATTTAAAAAGTAATGTAGTGAAAAACAAAAGGACATTCAATAAAACACTATAAGAAACATATCATTTATAGCAAGATTGTAAAACTACCTTATGATTAAACACACGAGCAAACCCAAAGGAAAACTCTCTTCTGCAACCCTGCGCCCAGAGACAGTCCAGTACACATCACACTATGGGCCCTATTACATTCTCAACGCAAAAACGCACGCTAAACGCGTGTTTTTTTGCCGAAGCGTTAAACGTTAACGCACAAAAATCACCGCTGGAATTACATTCCTCACGCATTTTTTTCATCTGTCGGGAAATTGTGCTCGTAAAACCGACGCGCAAAAATGCGCACAAGGTACCAATGCGTGCAGAAAACAGTGAGCGCAATGTCATTTTTAACGCGAGTCCGTCATTTTGTGCGGACTGCGCACAACAGACATACGTTCTGATGGAAGACAAGGCAGTGGCCGTCATTTTTGATGGATCTAGTAAAAAAAAAAACGAGTGCATCGACGTTCTCCGTTGTAAATCCGCAGTTTGGTACGGTCAGGTTGTTACAATTTGCCGTTACCACCAGCTTTTCAAAGACGTTAAAATTATGCGCGTAAACGTTGTCCATTAAATTTTGCACTAAGATTGTAATAACATCCGCGTACCAGCGCACAAACGCATTTGCGCTCACAATGTTAAGTATAGCATGCGCGCACTATATTGCACTCACAAAGGGTTTGCGCAGGGTCACTCACTTTAGACGTTAACGCGCATTTTGTGCGCGAATGTCGTAATACGACGTTCAGCGCAAAGGGTTTTGCCCCTCACGTTAATGCGTTTTTGCGCGCACGCACAATTGTGCGCGAAGAATGTAATAGGGCCCTACATCTTTGCTCACAACTGCTGTATGTTAGCAGGGAGCAATTGCCTCTCTCTGAGTCTCAATGGGAAGTGTGAAGCATTTAAGGCAGATCTATCAAATACCCTAGATCTAATAGCACAACCGAGTAACCCTTTATTGCCATTCCAAGACATCGATAAGGTACATCATTTTGGTTTTGCATTTTAGCATTCATTCCAACATGTGCATTGTTTGAACACATGCACAGGTTATATCAAGGAATTCCAAAGAAATGGAAGGGCTTATCCCTTGTGCTGGAATTCCTAAACAGGGTGGCAGCCCACAATGGTAATCCCAAAGGTTCAAAAAAACAAAGAAACTGGAAAAGGTACACCAAAGGAATACAACAGGAGCAATTATATTACAACCAAAAGTGCAACATTTCTGCTCTCTGATGAAGTCGTTCTCAAGCATAACATCACAAAAAAATCACAAATCAAATAATTGCACAACATTTTTGTCCCTTATAATTACATGAGGTTTTGTACCTATGTGATGTTATGCTTGAGAAATGCTCCTTATAGATGCCAAAACATGGTGGGCTTTATTACGATCATCGCGTTAAAACGCGGGTCGCAAGGGAGGAAAAACTGCGCCCGCAGTTTTCCCCCTTGCGCCTGCGTTTTAACGCTAGATCACAATGCAGGAGCAAAAAATGCTGCCTGCATTGTTTGTGAGCGTTACGATACGGGATCCATAGGACTCCAGTGAGTTCCCCCCTGCCGGTCACCAGTGTTCCCTCTAACGTGCGCGCGTGCACGCGTGCGCACGGAATGCAATGACAGCGCGCACAACGTGTATTTATGCGCGCAAAAATTAGTGCAGGGGTGGCCAACCCGCGAGGCTCTATACCAGGGATGGCTGACCCGCGTAGAAAGGGGGCGCCGGAACGTCCTGCTCAGGCTGTAAGTTACAGAGCGCTCTGTCCGGCGCCTGTAACTTACAGGCTGTAGGCGCTGCGCGACGGGGAAGTTCCGGGGGAGCTCTTCGTCGCGCAGCTGAACACGTACCTGCGTTCCGGCGCGATGATGACGTCACGCCGGAACGCACGTACAGGGGGCAGAGCATAAATACTCTGCGCGCGCCCGTTCTCCCGCGCTGTCAGCATCTCACCGCGGCTGTGCTTCTCTAACGCTGCAGGGAAATCTCTGGCTTAGCTGTCTAAAAAAGCAGGGGAAAATCTCAGTGGTTTAGCTGTCTAAAAAAGCAGGGAAAAATCTCAGTGGTTTAGCTGTCTAAAAAAGCAGGGAAATCTGGTTTAGCTGTCTAAAAAAGCAGGGAAAAATCTCAGTGGTTTAGCTGTCTAAAAAAGCAGGGAAATCTCTGGTTTAGCTGTCTAAAAAAGCAGGGAAATCTGGTTTAGCTGTCTAAAAAAGCAGGGGAAAATCTCAGTGGTTTAGCTGTCTAAAAAAGCAGGGAAAAATCTCAGTGGTTTAGCTGTCTAAAGCAGCAGGGAAATCGATCTCAGTGGCTTAGCTGTCTAAAGCTGCAGGGAAATCAATCTCAGTGGCTTAGCTGTCTAAAGCTGTTATAACTTGACTTAAATTTCAATGTCGAAGCAAAAACGTTCCGATCACGGTGTGATGTGCAAGAAAAGAACATGCACACGTTTTAAGATGGAGTGGTTAGACGAACTTGTAGAAACTGAAATGCCGTCGTCAGGAAAAAAACAAACGGTCATGCTGAAAGATGTTTTTACATACAACTAGAATTCCGATGCTGTTATTTGCAATGTTTGTAAGAAAGCGGATGCTCCTGGCGAATTTACAAACGGCAAACGCTGTAACGAATGGAATTTAGATTACTTAAAGCGACACCTGCTGCACAAAACTCACCTCGAATCCGTTGCAAAGCTCGTAAATATTAGCAAAGGGGGTATTCTCAAGATGTTTACAGAATCAGCAAGCGACAGAGAACAGAGATTGGAGGTAGCTCAGCGGAAGATTTCGAAGCCCGAACAGGTGAAGATTCTTATTGATAATGTCATATTGGCTATTAAATTGAACGCGTCAATGCTATCTGTACAAGAAATTCATGCACACGTCGCAAAATACGTTCAATTACCAGAGAGCTGGCGCAGCAAGAATTATGCGTTCGAGTTTGTGGAGTCCATTAACATGGTTGTCAAAGCCCAAATTTTGACTGAAATAAATAGTGCTCCATTTCATACTCTGATAGCGGATGAAAGCACAGATGTGTCCATCACAAAAATGCTGATTTTATACTTGAAATTTCGTCCAGTAGGCATGAATAATTCGCCAGGAGCATCCGCTTTCTTACAAACATTGCACATAAAATGAGATTTTGTGTGAAGGAGTCATTATCAGACTGGAGGAATTTAAAGGGAGTCCAAGAGAAATGGGATTATTTAAAGGAAGCATTATTGAAGGCCACAGGAAATTGCATTCGGCTTGTTAGCAAAAACAAAAAAGGGAAGAAACCACTGTGGTACTCTGCAGAAGTGGCCAAAATAGTGAAGAACAAGAAGATAGCATTCAATAATTATAAAAAAACTCAGCGTGAAGAAGATAGGCAAACCTATAAGATTAGGCAGAAAGAGGCAAAGCAATTTATAAGAGCTTCCAAAGCACACGCAGAAGAGGAAATAGCTCAGTCAGTAAAAAAGGGGGACAAAACATTTTTTAGATACATAAACGAGAAAAGAAAAGTAAAACAAGGATTAGTTAGATTAAAAACAAAGGAAGGAAGGTATGTAGAAGAGGATAAAAGTCTCGCTGACTGCCTCAATAAATATTTTTGTTCAGTCTTTGCAGAAGAAAAGGAAGGAAAGGGACCTCAGTTAGGAGAGAACACTAAAGAGACATTTACATATGAGTTTACAGTGGAGGAGGTTCTAAAGCAGCTGTCTAAAGTAAAGACAAATAAGTCAATGGGGCCTGATGGGATCCACCCTAAATTATTAATAAAGTGATGTAATAGTAAAACCGTTAACAGATTTATTTAACCAATCCTTGTTAACAGGAGTCGTCCCAGAAGACTGGAAATTAGCAAATGTTGTGCCTATTTACAAGAAGGGTAGTAGGGAGGAATCGGGGAACTATAGGCCAGTTAGTCTTACGTCAGTAGTAGGGAAATTAATGGAAACCATGTTAAAGGAAAGGATTGTTGAACACCTAAAAACACATAGATTACAGGATCAGAAACAACATGGGTTTACCTCAGGGAGATCATGCCAAACTAATCTTATTGATTTTTTTGATTGGGTAACAAAAATAATAGACACAGGTGGTGCAGTAGACATTGCTTATTTAGATTTCAGTAAGGCTTTTGATACTGTTCCGCATAGAAGGCTTATCAATAAATTGCAATCTTTGAGCTTGGATTCCAATATTGTTGAATGGATTAGGCAGTGGCTGAGTGACAGACAACAGAGGGTTGTGGTAAATGGAGTTTATTCGGCGCAAGGTCTTGTTACCAGTGGGGTACCTCAGGGGTCAGTACTTGGACCCATTCTCTTTAATATTTTTATTAGTGATATTGCAGAAGGTATTAATGGAAAAGTATGTCTTTTTGCTGATGACACAAAGATTTGCAACAGGGTTGACGTTCCTGGAGGGATCAGCCAAATGACAAATGATTTAGGTAAGCTAAAAAAATGGTCGGAGTTGTGGCAATTGAGTTTTAATGTGGATAAGTGCAAGATAATGCACCTGGGACGTAAAAACCCAAGGGCTGAATATAGAATATTTGATACAGTCCTAACCTCAACATCTGAGGAAAGGGATTTAGGGGTTATTATTTCAGAGGATCTAAGGGTAAGTAGTCAATGTAATAGAGCAGCAGGAAATGCTAGCAGAATGCTTGGTTGTGTAGGGAGTAGACATGTGCATTCGTTTTAGTACTAAAACGATTTAGTCCGAATTTTGGGATAATTTAGTTTTCGTATGACTCAAGAGAAACGAAACTGCTCAGTACAAAAAACGAAAGAAACAAAAATAAAATGCATTACATTTTAGTTTCAGTCCTATTTGTGATATTACATTGATGAGTGAAGGAGACCAGCAATGAAGAGAGCAACATCGCAACATCCGAAGTTCTGCACCCTCCACATGCCAATGCAGTAGGATGTTCTATGCAGAGAGGGGCATTAATTAATGCAGGAGGATTTTCTATACATTATACAGAGAGGGGTATTAATGCAGGAGGATGTTATATACATTATACAGAGAAAGGTATAAATTGAGGAGGATGTTCTATACAGAGAGGGACATTAATTAATTCAGGAGGATGTTCTAAACATTATTCAGAGAGGAGCCTTTTTTTTTTAGCCCTTTAAATCCAGTGGCTGCGAGCGCTGAGATTGGCTGCTTGTTACATTATCTCTCAGTACAATGTATCATGCTCAGCTGTTACAGTAATTGACTGTAACAGCACTCAGAATTTCAGTAAAACAAGGAAATAATATTGTTCTAACCTCCTATATATAAAAATATTTATTTACTAGTTTTACTAAAACTCTGAGTGCTGTGATGAGCAGCAGTCAGTTACTGTAACAGCTTTACCTGACACGGGGCAGTATTACAATGTTGGTGCTAACTTAACCAGGGAGGTTGTAAACTGAAAACCTCCATAGGCTATAATGGCTCTGGGAAGTTTACAACAGCTCTGGTTAAGTTAGCACCAGCTATGTAAAATGGCCCACATTGCGCTGAGAGTGAAAGATACTGTAACAAGCAGCGATCTCAGCCCTCTGAGGAGCCACTACAATAGTAATTGTATCCACTGGTTTTCGGATGAATGAAATTAGTTTTCATACTAAAGAACTGAAAACGAATTTCTTTAGTAACTAAATAAATTGCATTTTAGGACTAATCCTTTAGTTCAAAACGAAATTTTGTGCTGTGCACATGTCTAGTAGGGAGAGGTATTAGCAGTAGGAAAAGGGAAGTGCTCATGCCACTGTACAGAGCACTGGTGAGACCTCACTTGGAGTACTGTGTGCAGTACTGGAGACCGTATCTCCAGAAGGATATAGACATCTTGGAGAGAGTTCAGAGAAGGGCTACTAAAATGGTGTACGGCTTGAAGGAGAAAAGTTACCAAGAAAGGCTTAATGATCTTAACATGTACAGCTTGGAAAAAAGACGAGACAGAGGAGATATGATAGAAACATTTAAATACGTAAAGGGAATCCACAAGGTAGAGGAAGGGAGTATATTTAAAAGGAAACAAAATAGCAAAACAAGAGGACATAGTCTTAGATTAGAGGGGCAAAGGTTTAAAAGTAACATCAGGAAGCATTATTTTACTGAGCGGGTGGTGGATACATGGAACAGTCTTCCAGTAGAAGTGGTAGAGGCCAAAACAGTAATTGAATTTAAGCAAGCATGGGATAGGCATAAGGCTATCCTAAAGAAAAGATAAATCCAGGTAAAGTATCCATGTAATTGGGCAGACTAGATGGGCCGAAAGGTTCTTATCTGCCGACATTTTTCTATGTTTCTATGTTTCTATGTTTCTAATATTCACAAAACAGTTTTCGCCGGAATTCTCAAGCTATCGGCATGTGATAGCACCTCAATTACAATGGCAATTAAGCAGTTCTATGCAGACTGTAAGTTAGATTTACAGAAAATGGTAATGTTTACCTCTGATGGTGCTTCAGTAATGCTGGGCAAGCAGAATGGCGTCGCAGCTCAGCTACGTCGCAAAGTTCCACATGTGTTAGAACAACACTGCGTTGCACACAGAGAAGACCTTGGCATAGATGACGCCTGGAAGAATGTGTCTTTGATGAGAGACATCGAGACATTGTTAAGGACTGTATATACGCTCTTTAGCAAGTCAACTGTAAAGCGACAAGAACTGGCAGAGCTGGCGAAAGTGACCGAAAGTGATGTTATTGCATTCAGACCGTTAAACGAAGTTCGTTGGCTATCGCGTTATTTTGCAGTTAATGCAATAATGAGAAACTACACTGTATTGGAAGAGTACTGTCGGCAACAGGTCAGTGAAAATAACGATCCTATTAACAAGTATTGTTTGAAGCGTTTGAGAAATCCTCAGTATCACGTCGCACTTACTGTTCTCCATGACGTTCTTGGACAATTAGCAGACCTCAGTAAAGTATTCCAAAGAAGTTGTTTGTCCCCAGTCGAAGCACATCAGTTAGTCAAAGCGAAAATTGCCAAGTTGCGCTCGCAGTACCTCGGCGAATGCGTACACTGGAGCGATGATGCTAAAGATCTGTTAACCAAATATGAAGAAGTAGACACAGCCTCGGTAATCAGATTTATCGAACGTGTCTGTGACCACTTGGATTGCCGGTTCCCAGACGACGAGTTGCTAGATTGGAAGGTGTTTGAGTTACGTACTCTGACAGACGTTTCCAGCTATGAAAATGGGCAAACCGAGATTGCAAACCTAGCAGTTAAATACAGTAAATTACTTGGTAAAACTGACAGGGATGAATACAAGAAGCAGACTTGCAAACAGTATCGGGACTTCAAGTTTCTTGCTTGTGAGAAAGTTAAAGCAGGAATGTTTAAAAATTTCGACGACATTGTTTCTTACATCCTTACTGAAGAAGAATTCAGCGAGTTAGCACTGCTAGTCGATATATGCGCCTCGTTCCAGGCTTCCAGTGCCGAGTGTGAACGTGGATTTAGTCTCATGAATGCAACAAAGACCAAAATGCGTAACCGACTTCAAGTTGATCATCTGGACTGTCTTATAAGGATAAAGACTTATTTAAATTCAGGTGAACATATCAACCTTGATCAAGTGTACACCCGTTGGCAACTAACTCGAGACAGACGTGAACAAATCTAGGTAAATCTAGGTTATCAGACTCTTATAAATGATAGGACTGATATTTGTAGAAGTCTCATGTACCTTAATTGATGGAAGTTTTTCCTTTTCTTTTCTCACATGAGTTACAAAATATAAATATACATTCATTCAGATATAAGTTTTATCAAATCATCTGGTTGCTTCGTTTTAGCTTTGAACAGTTTTCACTTACACGTACGATCAATTGCGCTACTTTTAAAAAACCAACTATTGTTACCATAGTCAATAAGCGCTCATGACGAAAATATTGTTGCTCATGAAAAATCTGGTGCGCTCACGGCCCCCAAAAATTAGAGGGAACATTGCCGGTCACATGACCAGCCGGATCTCGCCCTGTGAGATCCGGCCGTTCAGCGTAGGGATACGCAGGGAGAGACAGGGGGGACTTTTCCCCCCAGTCTTTCCCTGCTCCTGCCGGCCGGAGGAGGCAGACAGAGCCGCGGTCTGCGCCGCGGGACAGAGGGTGAGTATAGGCTGCTTTTTTTTACTTTTTTGCTGGTTTTAACAGATTCTGCAGAAGCGGAATCCGTTAACACCAGGTTCTGGCTCTGGTTAACTTTTCGCTAACCAGAGCCAGTCGTTAATCAGCGCTGGGACTTTGTAATCCAGCGCTGATTAATACTTTGCGCTCCCCATGTTAAGTATAGGGAGCACAAAGTACAGTAACCTCGCGCTGAAAAGCGCAAGGTACCAAACGCAAACAGTTTTTTTAACCCATTTGCGTTTGGATTGTAATATGCGGTAAATGCCGCGGCAAACGTTAATGCTCACGCAAATATTACACAATGTAATAGGGCCTGGTATGTTTGTTGAGACCTCCTTCCAGAAGATAAAGGGGTGATTAAAAAGAAGAACAAGTAGAAATGCAAGACATATAGCAGACTGAAATTGGTTAATCAGTGGCCACTAACAGAATTATTGAAAGGAAACTGGCAAGAAAGTGAATATAAATGGACGTAGTAGATGAAGAAGATGTAAAGAGGGAATTAAACTAAGCCTTCAGAGTAATTGATGGGAACTAGTAGAGTTTATTTTGCCTATCCATGGTAATTCTTCATATTTCACTATTTAGTAAATAAACTTTTGAGTAAGTAAACACATTTTAGTTTTACACATCAAATTATATTTGTGGCAGAAGTAATAGAGTTTTGGTGTTGGATCAAAGTGGCATATACATGTATTTACTTAGACATTAAATTGAGCGATCAAATAAACATGACACGGCTGGATTTATATCTTCAAGAAATGTCTGCTTCACTGAAATTGTCTCAATGTGAAAAAGAAAAAGGCATATATACTCAGATTTTAAGGGAAAAAGAAACCTTAATATAACAACCAGTGAAATCAGATTTTTTTTCTGTTAATAACGGATGCCATAATCTATACTTTAGTCTTTTAGTTGTTGGAATGGAGACCCAATGTCTATACATCTTTAATAGGTTTTTCAGAAAGCACCGAAATTTCTGTGAAGTTTCGGTGCTTTCTCGTTCGGCACACTTTGGTGCGCTTCGGCGATTCCAGTTCTCCGTCCCTGCGGTGAATTCACTATTGACCACAGGGTCCCCGATCGTGGAGCTGCTGAAGACCACCGAACGCCACTGAACTGTACAGAAATAAAAAAACTAAACTCTACTATTCTTTAAAAGGTGTTTATTAACAATAAAAATGCATGAAAATGTGTGGAAATAATAAAGGTCCTTTAAAAAATAATGAAACTGTCTGTTACAGAATTAAAAAGAGACGCAATAAAAATTGCCTATCAAAAATTTTGCATAAAAAAACACAAAAAAATTCCAAAAAATAAATAAATAAAAAGACGGTTTGCTGAAATGAAAAGGATAAACGGTTGAATAAAACAAAAGTTAAAAACTACATTATTTTTTAACTTTGAATCCTATGGGATTCGCCTGTTTAAACCTGTTGAAATGAATCACCAAAAATCAGGGCCGACGCTTCAATGCAGTTTGGCATTCTCTGAATAAATTAACCATTACTTTTCTATGGGACAATTTTGCTGCCCATCAAGGACCGTCGAATTGCGGCAAACTGCACCATATTTCGCTCGCAATGCGCCAGTATTTGGCAAATTAACAGCTTTCTGATTAGATGAACTGCCACAAAATTTCACCGGTGGTGAAATTCACCGTTTGGTGCAATTCGGTGGCAAGTTTGTCGCTTATTGAATAACCTCTTTAGTCTTTGTACACTATGAGAACAAATATCCAGAGAAAGCATTGAAAGAGGTGCACAATAAAAACAGAAAGTATGTACCAGTGACCGATAACCCCATATAGTCAGTGGAATCATTTTCATAAGCAGACTACCTTACCTGTACAACATTTTAATATAGAAGCATTGATTCCCCTCTGAAACAAGCCAGGAAGCCTCATTCACCTCCTCCTTCCCCTCTGAAACAAGCCAGCAAGCCTCATTCACCTCCTCCTTCCCCTCTGAAACAAGTCAGCAAGCCTCATTCACCTCCTCCTTCCCCTCTGAAACAAGTCAGCAAGCCTCATTCACCTCCTCCTTCCCCTCTGAAACAAGCCAGCAAGCCTCATTCACCTCCTCCTTCCCCTCTGAAACAAGCCAGCAAGGTATTCTTCAATCAACATAACATTTGCCAAATAGCTTCTGCTCTAATAATGATATTACTGTCTGTTTATGTTTGTATCTATTATAACTTGAGTGCTAGCTTTCTGAGGGGGTTTTCTTCGTCCTCCTTTTTTGTCTAATTCTATGCTGACTCTCTCTCTGTTCTGCTCCACCCTGTTGTAAATTCTTTGTGTGCATTGGCCACCTCTCCTGCCCACCCGCCCCAACCACCTTCCCACCCAGTCCCTATTCTAAATTTAAAAGCTCTTCCTTCCAGCTGCTTCACTTCTTTCGATTTAAGCTCATCATGCCAAAGCTCTTGGTCTATCCTCATGAAGTCTGCTATACTCTTTCTGGTCATCAACTCCACATTCCTCCTGCTCCCTCTTGTTTCACAAGCCTTAGTCCCTTCGATTGTAAACTCACAGGACGTCAGGCTGAGCACCTGTATAAGTGCTATTAGCAGGACAATGATCCTACTTGCAGGGTCATCAGTTCCTTATGTTTTATTATTTATTATGTCTCATGTTCATGCTTCCCCACTGTAAAGCACTGCAGAATCTGTTGGCGCTATATATATATGCTGTTACTGCTACGGATTGAATATGTGTAATTGTCAGGACCTGGACACTCTGACCCCCTGACGCCCCCTTTTGATACCTGACATGTCACGTCCTGCATGAGTCATGCAGGTTCCAGGACTTATTACTGGGATTTTCCTTCAATCCCTGGAGCCTCACCTGCACTCGAGCCTACCTGATCAGCACTGCATAAGAGGAAGCTACGCCCACCCTAGGTTGCTAGCTCAGCTAAGTGCCGACCTTCCCTCTTGATCTCCCTGACTGGAACCCCTCCTGATCCATAGACTTTCCTGAAATCCCTCTGTTTATTCCTGGACATTATCTTCCCACCGGTATCCTCATTTGCCCCCCTGTGCCCTTCTGCTATTTGAATGATATTCCTGTGTACCAGATCCTTACTAGACCCTGACTTAGAAACATAGAAACATAGAATGTCAGCAGATATGAACCTTTCAGCCCATCTAGTCTGCCCAATTACATGGATACTTTACTTGGGTTTATCTTTTGTTTAGGATAGCCTTATGCCTATCCCATGCCTGCTTAAATTCAATTACTGTTTTGGCCTCTACCACTTCAACTGGAAGGCTGTTCCATGTATCCACCACCCTCTCAATAAAATAATGCTTCCTGATGTTACTTTTAAACCTCTGCCCCTCTAATCTAAGACTATGTCCTCTTGTTTTGCTACTTTGTTTCCTTTTAAATATACTCCCTTCCTCTACCTTGTGGATTCCCTTTACGTATTTAAATGTTCTATCATATCTCCTCTGTCTCGTCTTTTTTCCAAGCTGTACATGTTAAGATCATTAAGCCTTTCCTGGTAACTTTTCTCCTTCAAGCCGTACACACATTTTAGTAGTCCTTCTCTGAACTCTCTCTAAGATGTCTATATCCTTCTGGAGATACGGTCTCCAGTACTGCACACAGTACTCCAAGTGAGGTCTCACCAGTGCTCTGTACTGTGGCATGAGCACTTCCCTTTTCCTACTGCTAATTATTATTATTATTATTATTCTTTATTTATAAAGCGCCAGCATATTCCGCAGCACTGTACAATAAGCACAGTATAGACAGGGTTACAATACATTGAACAACATTTGACAAACAGTACAGGAGGAGATGAGGGCCCTATTCCCGTAGGAACTCACAATCTAGGAATCTAATACCTCTAATACCTCTCCCTACACAACCAAGCATTCTGCAAGCATTTCCTGCTGCTCTATTACATTGACTACTTACCCTTAGATCCTCTGCAATAATAACCCCTAAATCCCTTTCCTCAGATGTTGAGGTTAGGACTGTATCAAATATTCTATATTCAGCCCTTGGGTTTTTACGTCCCAGGTGCATTATCTTGCACTTATCCACATTAAAACTCAATTGCCACATCTCCGACCATTTTTTTAGTTTACCTAAATCATTTGTCATTTGGCTGATCCCTCCAGGAACGTCAACCCTGTTGCAAATCTTTGTGTCATCACCAAAAAGACATACTTTACCATTAATACCTTCTGCAATATCACTAATAAAAATATTAAAGAGAATGGGTCCAAGTACTGACCCCTGAGGTACCCCACTGGTAATAAGACCTTGCGCCGAATAAGCTCCATTTACCACAACCCTCTGTTGCCTGTCACTCAGCCACTGCCTAATCCATTCAACAATATTGGAATCCAACCTCAAAGATTGCAATTTATTGATAAGCCTTCTATGCGGAACAGTATCAAAAGCCTTACTGAAATCTAAATAAGCAATGTCTACTGCACCACCTATGTCTATTAATTTTGTTACCCAATCAAAAAATCAATAAGATTAGTTTGGCATGATCTCCCTGAGGTAAACCCATGTTGTTTCTGATCCTGTAATCTATGTGTTTTTAGATGTTCAACGATCCTTTCCTTTAACATGGGAAAAGGGAAGTGCTCATGCCACTGTACAGAGCACTGGTGAGACCTTGCTTGGAGTACTGTGTGCAGTACTGGAGACCGTATCTCCAGAAGGATATAGACATCTTAGAGAGAGTTCAGAGAAGGGCTACTAAAATGGTGTACGGCTTGAAGGAGAAAAGTTACCAAGAAAGGCTTAATGATCTTAACATGTACAGCTTGGAAAAAAGACGAGACAGAGGAGATATGATAGAAACATTTAAATACGTAAAGGAATCCACAAGGTAGAGGAAGGGAGTATATTTAAAAGGAAACAAAATAGCAAAACAAGAGGACATAGTCTTAGATTAGAGGGGCAAAGGTTTAAAAGTAACATCAGGAAGCATTATTTTACTGAGCGGGTGGTGGATACATGGAACAGTCTTCCAGTAGAAGTGGTAGAGGCCAAAACAGTAATTGAATTTAAGCAAGCATGGGTAGGCATGGCTATCCTAAACAAAAGATTATTCCAGGTCAAGTATCCATGTAATTGGGCAGACTAGATGGGCCGAAAGGTTCTTATCTGCCGACATTTTTCTATGTTTCTATGTTTCCATTAATTTCCCCACTACTGACGTAAGACTAACTGGCCTATAGTTCCCCGATTCCTCCCTACAACCCTTCTTGTAAATGGGCACAACATTTGCTAATTTCCAGTCTTCTGGGACGACTCCCGTTAACAAGGATTGGTTAAATAAATCTGTTAATGGTTTTGCTTTTACACCACTGAGCTCTTTTAATAATTTAGGGTGGATCCCATCAGGCCCCATTGACTTATTTGTCTTTACTTGAGACAGCTGCTGTAGAACCTCCTCCTCTGTAAACTCATATGTAAATGTCTCGTTAGTGTTTCCTCCTAACTGAGGTCCCTTTCCTTCCTTTTCTTCTGCAAGGACTGAACAAAAATATTCATTGAGGCAGTCAGCGAGACTTTTATCCTCTTCTACATACCTTCCTTCCTTTGTTTTTAATCCTTGTTTTACTTTTCTTTTCTCGTTTATGTATCTAAAAAATGTTTTGTCCCCCTTTTTTACTGACTGGGCTATTTTCTCTTCTGCGTGTGCTTTGGAAGCTCTTATAAATTGCTTTGCCTCTTTCTGCCTAATTCTATAGGTCTGCCTATCTTCTTCACTCTGAGTTTTTTTTATAATTATTGAATGCTATCTTTTTGTTCTTCACTATTTTGGCCACTTCTGCAGAGTACCACAGTGGTTTCTTCCCTTTTTTGTTTTTGCTATCAAGCCTAATGCAATTGCCTGTGGCCTTCAATAATGCTTCCTTTAAATAATCCCATTTCTCCTGGACTCCCTTTAAACTCCTTCAGTCTGATAATGACTCATTCACACAAAATCTCTTTTGCCTGTTCCATTGTAGCGTTGCCTGGATTATATGTTATGTGTTACTTTATATTATTGTAGTGTTGTATATTCAGTGTCCCCCCTTCCTATTATCTGAATTCCCTCTGTATACTACTCTAGCCCCCTTCTAGTAATTCAGTCACCTTTACCCTCTGTTTATCCTGTCTCCTAGCTCCTCCAATCTTGTGTTCCCATTCCCATTACTCCCAGCCATCCTCCTGTTAACTATAAACCCTTTCTTCCTGCTTCTCCTCCCTTCTGCAATCAGTTCCCATCTTGCCAAGTCTCCTCCTGTTATTTAGTTGTCTTGTGTAATCTGTTGTTATACTTTGATTTATGTCTCTTGTATTTTGCTTTAATAAACTATGTTACCCTGTAACCTGCCTAATCTGCTCCTATCACTGCATCTTGGGCTCACACCCACACTACTGCACATAATGCTAGGCCAGATGCATGGCAGTAATCCTAATGCATTTTCTCACACGTATAAATTATTTCTTTTTCTTCACCCTTTAACCACTTCGCTGCAGAGGACGCGCTCAGTGCGTTCTGCCGCAGGAAGGGTTGGCTGCGGAGGACGCGCTGAGCGCGTCCTCCCGAAGCAGCCTGTGATCGGCCGGAGCGGGCTGACATCTAAGATGTCAATCCGGGACCGCCGCGGGCACAATAGATGTCATCGCGGTGGCGCGATGACATCTATTTCAGGCGCCCCCCCCGCGTGTGCGGAGGAGGCGCCTGAAAGGGAGGGGGGAGGTCCTTCGGACCTCTCTCCCTCCCAATCGTGGGGGTCGTGAGCTTAATGCCAGGTACCGTTTGGAAGGGCACAGCCTGCCCTTCCAAATGGTACCTGGCATTAACCCCTGGGGAGCCGGATCACGAATCGGCACTGAAAAGCGCTGGTTTGTGATCCTTTCCCAGAGCTGGCCGACATCTTGGATGTCGGCCAAGCCTCCGGGAACTCCCCCTGAGGACTGGCGTCATCGTGCATAGCACGATGACGCCAGTCCTGGAGTTAACCCCTAGCTGCCACCAATGGTGGAGATAGTGGGTTCCAATGAACCCCCTATCTCCCGATCCGTGGCAGCTAGGGGTTAAAGTTTGGTACTGTTGGATCGGCCAGAGCATGGCCGTTCCAACGATACCAAACACGACTGTGAAAAAAGTTTTTTAAAAAATTATAAAAAAAATAAACAAGTTTTTTTTCTTTTTTTTGGTTTGTTAATGCAACAATATTGTTCCCATTTCAATTATAATGTGAATAATGATGCTGCGCTAACGATTTTTGTATGCGGTGCGTTTGTTAAAAATCGCGTAATTTTCCCCAAAAAAAATGTAACGAGACCCCATTTCTAATTTTTTAACAAGCGCACCCCATACAAAATATAACCGCAATTGCTCGCATGTTAAAATGTGAAAAAAAAACACTTTACACGTTGTAAATTATTGAAAATTCCTATTTTATTGCATTTTTTGTTATAATATACAGACAGGTCATGACGTATACATATAATAATGACATATTATGAATCTGCCGAGTCTGCCGGAAAGAACGATATATAATAATATGTCTGGGTCATATACTAAAATAAGCCTTCAAAACACGTTTAAACATGATGAGCAAAACCGGTAAAAATGACCTCAGCACAGAGGCGGGAAAAGCCTCAGCAGCGAAAGGGTTAACCCCTTCACTACCATGAAGAAGTATCCCACAGGAGCCCAACATCGATTAAACTCAATCCAGTATATTCTAGAACAATGTTTCTCAAACCAGGTTCTTGGCACCCACTAACAGGTCATGTTTTCCAGATATCTGAAGCACAGCACAGGTGATATGATTTGCTGCTTTGTGATGGGAGAATTCAGTCTGCATTTCCCCAAGATGATCCTTAAAATCTGGCCTGGGAGTGGGTCCTGCGAACCAGAGTTAAGAAACGTTGTTCTAGAGCAATGCAAACGACTTTTGTTTACTGCAAACAAAATTAAATTTCAATGGACTCCAGATTGTACCCAAATTTTTAGTACCTTGATGATGTCTGCTAAAGTGCTGAAGATGTTTGAACAGCTTTGTATTCAAAGAAACACAGAGCTCCAGGTATAATATTATACATGTAGTAGCACTTTTTGGCTAGGAGGCAGAGCCGCCTGCCTGTCAGATAAGCTTACTGTCTAAATGTATGTATGAAGGGTACACATATATTTTTACACTGCCTGCAATGGATAGTGTTTTTTCATAAATCCACTGAGTCCATTAACCCATTCACTACCTGAATCTTCTTAGTTAATGGGCTAATGTATGTCTCCTTTCCATTCAATTCTCTAATTGTGGTTGTCCACATTTAACTTGTGTTACTTTCTCCCGGTCTCCTATCCCTTCATTGGCTATCCTCCTCTTCCTTTCTTATATTCCTCAAGCTTATTATTAAAATCTGTCTTTCTCATAATACCCTCACTGACAGTATCATTAGACATCTAAAAGACGAATGATTATTGAGCTGCAACTTCCCACCAGAATGTCACTGCTCAAAAAACCTGAAAGTGCATCTGCATGAACAATGCCCACAAATGTGACATGTTCAAATCCTGAAAATTAGCCCAATGTGGCTAGAACATCAGGAAATAGGGGAAATAAAACAATATTGTCTCCAACACGTTTGCAAACACAAGTGCAGAAACAGTAAAAGTCCACAAAACACAAGCCATCAACATCCACGAAGCTGGACCTGCTGCAAGCCAAACATTAAAAGATATTGCTTATATTATTCACCTTTCAGGTGTATGTGTGTTTGGCGCTGTAATTTTCTGCGGAATTCAGAGTGAACCAATAAGTGGATTATTCAAACATGCAGCTGTATCCCTCACCCAAATAGATTCAATAAAAATACAACCATGGCAGTGGCTGGGTGCTGCTGGCGGCCATCTTGAGGCCTACCCCAGGGCTCCCTTAACTTCCCTGTGGCGCTCTTCCGAAGTCCCCGTTTGTGGCTGTGCTCTTCTCTCTCTGCTCTGGGGATCCCAGTCGCTCTCAGCTGCTGCACATCAGACACGGCCGTCCTTGGGCTGGGTGCCCTGTGAGAAGCCAAGCAGACAGGCTATCCAAGCAGCCATTTTGGGGCCTACATCCGCGGCGCCTCTGCTGACCCTGATGCCTGCTCCTAATTTTGATGACGTGGGCTGAAGAGACAGAGGGCCCCTGTCTCCCGGCTGCTAAGATGAACCGGGTGGAAGGGATGCCTGGAGTGCACGCATGGCGGCAGATGGATGCACCCCCCTGGAACGGCATGGAGGCGGCGTTCTCCCATTTTGAGGCTCTGCTGCAGCTGTTAGGGGATGACGGGAGTCCACTGATATGGGACACTCTGAGGCGCTTTACAGAGGCCTTGCGGAGTTGCGGGAGTGTGGTATCTCCGGTTTCTCCTGAACCCAGAAACTTCCAGCAGGAGGCTGCTGCAAATGACGGAGCAACCTTATCGGAGCCTGATGTCCCACTGAGGGTGAGTGATGACCCGGTCCCCAGATGCTGGTGGTCACTACGCTGGCAGCTGCAACAACGTTGCAGACTAGCTCCGAGATGCCTGCTGCACGCAGGTGTGATGGACCAAGCTGATCCGAAAAGAGAGTTGGCGTGAATTCGAGTAAAAGGGGATTCAGTGTGGACTTATATGAGCTTTGTTTCCAGAGACCTCTAAGAATTTAATGACGTTTTCATGCTGAAAATAAGCAACCCACCCTATACCTAGGGTTGCCATAAGGAATATTCTCTGACTGTTTCGGCTCCGGGAGTGCAAAAAATTGTATTACAATGTATCAAATGTCAGCATAAAACCCCCCTGTTTTTATACACAGTACGTTAAGAGGGTAAACAAACCAGCGTGCTATGCATATATGAAAGGAAAGGTATACTTATATTTTTTGAAGTGGTTCATTCCGCTGGTGCATATATTCTAGACCCTTATATTCACTCCTTGTATGCTGGTAAATTCGGTGTTCCAAGATTTTCAGACAGCTGCAGCCTTAATGAAGCACAACTTGCCAATGTATAAAAAAATAATTGGTTTAATTTAATAAAAACATATAAAAAGCATAAAATAAAATAACATGGGGGCCCATGGGCCAAATCACCCGATTGTCTATAAGGGGATACGTGTTTCGCCGATCGCGATGTCGGCTTCCTCAGTCCCAAAAATTGTATGTGCTTCTCTTGTTCTTACCGCTTCTTATATGTTATTTTCTTTAATTGTAGTCTCCTCCTTCATGCTTGTGATGTTCCAATATGGTGTCCCGAGGCTTCCTTTGCTTCCTCTGATGTCCCGAGATGGCGTCCATCTCACTTCCGGTCTGTCGACTTCCAGGATTCTCTACCTGTTTTTGTTTCGATTTCTCCACACATGCATGTCCCAATCTGCATCCTATTTCCTTATTCTAGTTCTGTTTCGTTTTAGCCATCCTATGAAGGAAGAATTATATATGTTATGGTGCTGCTCCCTAAAAAATTCCCATATAGTCAGAAGTGAGCACTCAAGGAAATTGAAGAGGAAGAATACCTTTGGAATAAAAAATGGTTTCCATGGTCGCGGCAACTGTTTGAGCTGCCGCTCCACAGGAAATAAGAAAAGAATAGTGTCTGAAGTGAAATATAAAGAAGGCACCTATAAAATACAAGAAGTGATTACTTGCTTTTCTGATAACGTAATATACCTCTTAACCTGCCCTTGTGGTATGAGGTATATACAGTCATGGCCGAAATTGTTGGCACCCCAGAAAGTTTTCCAGAAAATCAAGTATTTCTCACAGAAAAGTATTGCAGTAACACATGTTTTGCTATTCACATGTTTATTCCCTTTGTGTGTATTGGAACAAAACAAAAAAAGGGAGGAAAAAAAGCAAATTGGTCATTATGTCACACAAAACTCCAAAAATGGGCTGGGCAAAATTCTTGGTACCCTTAACTTAATATTTGATTGCACACCCTTTGGAAAAAATAACTGAAATCAGTCGCTTCCTATAACCATCAATAAGCTTCTTACACCTCTCACCCGGAATTTTGGACCACTCTTCCTTTGCAAACTGCTCCAGGTCTCTCTCATTGGAAGGGTGCCTTTTCCCAACAGCAATTTTAAGATCTCTCCACAGGTGTTCAATGGGATTTAGATCTGGACTCAATGCTGGCCACTTCAGAACTCTCCAGCGCTTTGTTGCCATCCATTTCTGGGTGCTTTTTGACGTATGTTTGGGGTCATTGTCCTGCTGGAAGACCCAAGATCTTGGACGCAAACCCAGCTTTCTGACACTGGGCTCTACAGTGTGACCCAAAATCCTTTGGTAATCCTCAGATTTCATGATGCCTTGCACACATTCAAGGCACCCAGTGCCAGAGGCAGCAAAACAACCCCAAAACATCATTGAACCTCCACCATATTTCACTGTAGGTGCTGTGTTCTTGTCTTTGTAGGACTCATTCCATTTTCGGTAAACATTAGAATGATGATGTGCTTTACCAAAAAGCTCTATCTTGGTCTCATCTGTCCACAAGACGTTTTCCCAGAAGGATTTTGGCTTACTCAAGTACATTTTGGCAAACTGTAGTCTTGCTTTTTTATATCTCTGAGCAGGGCAGCCATCAGAAATGATGGGGCCCCTTACTAAACCTCACGATGGGGCCCCCCCCAGGGCCCCCCCCCTCAACCTCTAACAGCTTTTCTCCCCCTTCAAAAAAAAGGACATAACATAGCACCACAGCAATAAAACTCCCTGTAATGTGCAGTGTGTATTAGCTTATCACAGTATCCACAGCAATAAAACTCACAGTAATGAGCGGTGTGTCTGAACATATCACAGAATCCACAGCAATAAATCTCACAGAAACGGGCTGTGTATGATGGCCTTTGGGTCTGGGTCTGGGCCTGGGCCCGGGACTGGGCCTTGGGGTCTGGTCCCTGAGGTCTGGGCCCTGGGGTCTAGCCTGGGCCCTGGTCTCTAGGTCTGGCACCTGGGCCTTGGGGTCTGGGTCCTAGGGTCTGGGCCCTGGGTCTAGGCCTTGGGTCTGGGCCCTAGGGTCTGGGTCTTGGGGTCTGGGCCCTGGGTATGGGGTCTGGACCCTAGGGTCTGGGCCCTGGGTCTGTATTTGGGCTTTGGGGTCTGGGCCCTGGGTCTGGGCCTAGGGGTCTGGGCCTGGGTTTGGGCCCTGGGTTTGGGCCTAGGGGTCTGGGCCTGGGTCTGGGCCTAGGGGTCTGGGGTCTGGGCCCAGGGGTCTGGGCCTAGGGGTCTGGGCCAGGGTCTGGGCCCTGGGTTTGGGCCCTAGGGTCTGGGTCTGGGCCCTGGGTCTGGGCCCTAGGGTCTGGGCCCTGGGTCTGGGCCTTAGGGTTTGGGCCTAGGGGGTCTGGGCCCAGGGTCTGGGCCCAGGGTCTGGGCCTAGGGGGTCTGGGCCCAGGGTCTGGGCCTTGGGTCCTGGGTTTGGGCCTAGGGGTCTGGGCCCTGGGTCTGGGCCCTGGGGGTCTGGGCCCAGGGGGTCTGGGCCCTGGTGTCTGGGCCCTGGGTCTGGGCCTTGGGGTCTGGGCCCTGGGTTTGGGCCTAGGGGGTTTGGGCCCAGGGTCTGGGTCCTGGGTTTGGGCCTAGGGGTCTGGGCCCTGGGTCTGGGCCTTGGGTCCTGGGTTTGGGCCTAGGGGTCTGGGCCCTGGGTTTGGGCCTAGGGGGTCTGGGCCCTGGGTCTGGGCCCTGGGTCTGGGCCCTGGGTCTGGGCCTTAGGGTTTGGGCCCAGGGGTCTGGGCCTAGGTGGTCTGGGCCCAGGGTCTGGGCTTTGGGTCCTGGGTTTGGGCCTAGGGGTCTGGGCCCTGGGTCTGGGCCCAGGGGGTCTGGGCCCAGGGTCTGGGCCCTGGGCCCTGGGCCCTAGTGTCTGGGCCCTGGGTCTGGGCCTTGGGGTCTGGGCCCTGGGTTTGGGCTTAGGGGTCTGGGCCCTGGGTCTGGGCCCTGGGTTTGGGCCTAGGGGTCTGGGTCCGGGCCTTGGGTCCTGGGTTTGGGCCTAGGGGTCTGGGCCCTGGGTTTGGGCCTAGGGGTCTGGGCCCTGGGTCTGGGCCTTGGGTCTGGGCCTTAGGGTTTGGGCCCAGGGGTCTGGGCCTAGGGGGTCTGGGCCGGGTCTGGGCCTTGGGTCCTCGGTTTGGGCCTAGGGGTCTGGGCCCTGGGTCTGGGCCCAGGGGGTCTGGGCCCAGGGTCTGGGCCCTGGGCCCTAGTGTCTGGGCCCTGGGTCTGGGCCCTGGGTTTGGGCTTAGGGGTCTGGGCCCTGGGTCTGGGCCCTGGGTTTGGGCCTAGGGGGTCTGCCCTGGGTCTGGCCTTGGTCCTGGGTTTGGGCCTAGGGGTCTGGGCCCTGGGTCTGAGCCTTGGGTCCTGGGTTTGGGCCTAGGGGTCTGGGCCCTGGGTTTGGGCCTAGGGGTCTGGGCCCTGGGTCTGGGCCCAGGGGGTCTGGGCCCTGGGTCTGGGCCTTGGGTCCTGGGTTTGGGCCTAGGGGTCTGGGCCCTGGGTCTGGGCCTTGGGTCCTGGGTTTGGGCCTAGGGGTCTGGGCCCTGGGTTTGGGCCTAGGGGTCTGGGCCCTGGGTCTGGGCCAGGGGGTCTGGGCCCAGGGTCTGGGCCCTGGGCCCTAGTGTCTGGGCCCTGGGTCTGGGCCTTGGGATCTGGGCCCTGGGTTTGGGCTTAGGGGTCTGGGCCCTGGGTCTGGGCCTAGGGGGTCTGGGCCTAGGGGGTCTGGGCCCAGGGTCTGGGCCCAGGGTCTGGGCCTAGGGGGTCTGGGCCTAGGGGGTCTGGGCCCAGGGTCTGGGCTTGGTCCTGGGTTTGGGCCTAGGGGTCTGGGGTCTGGGCCCTGGGGGTCTGGGCCCAGGGGGTCTAGGCCCTGGTGTCTGGGCCCTGGGTCTGGGCCTTGGGGTCTGGGCCCTGGGTTTGGGCCTAGGGGTTTGGGCCCAGGGTCTGGGCCTTGGGTCCTGGGTTTGGGCTAGGGGCTGGGCCCTGGGTCTGGCCTTGGGTCCTGGGTTTGGGCCTAGGGGTCTGGGCCCTGGGTTTGGGCCTAGGGGGTCTGGGCCCTGGGCCCTAGTGTCTGGGCCTGGGTCTGGGGTCTGGACCCTAGGGTCTGGGCCCTGGGTCTGTATTTGGGCTTTGGGGTCTGGGCCTTGGGGTCTGGGCCCAGGGTTTGGGCCTAGGGGTCTGGGCCCTGGGTCTGGGTTTGGGCCTAGGGGTCTGGGCCCTGGGTCTGGGCCCTGGGTTTGGCCTGGGGTCTGGGCCCTAGGGTCTGGGCCCTGGGTTTGGGCTTAGGGGTCTGGGCCCTGGGTCTGGGCCCTGGGTTTGGGCCTAGGGGTCTGGGCCTGGGTCTGGGCCTTGGGTCCTGGGTTTGGGCCTAGGGGTCTGGGCCCTGGGTCTGAGCCTTGGGGTCTGGGTTTGGGCCTAGGGTCTGGGCCTGGGTTTGGGCCTAGGGGTCTGGGCCCTGGGTCTGGGCCCAGGGGGTCTGGGCCTGGGTCTGGGCCTTGGGTCCTGGGTTTGGGCCTAGGGTCTGGGCCCTGGGTCTGGGCCTTGGGTCCTGGGTTTGGCCTAGGGGTCTGGGCCCTGGGTTTGGGCTAGGGGGTCTGGGCCCTGGGTCTGGCCCAGGGGGTCTGGGCCCAGGGTCTGGGCCCTGGGCCCTAGTGTCTGGGCCCTGGGTCTGGGCCTTGGGATCTGGGCCCTGGGTTTGGGCTTAGGGGTCTGGCCCTGGGTCTGGGCCTAGGGGGTCTGGGCTAGGGGGTCTGGGCCCAGGGTCTGGGCCCAGGGTCTGGGCCTAGGGGGTCTGGGCCTAGGGGGTCTGGCCCAGGGTCTGGGCTTGGGTCCTGGGTTTGGGCTAGGGGGTCTGGGGTCTGGGCCTGGGGTCTGGGCCCAGGGGGTCTAGGCCCTGGTGTCTGGGCCCTGGGTCTGGGCCTTGGGGTCTGGGCCCTGGGTTTGGGCCTAGGGGTTTGGGCCAGGTCTGGGCCTTGGGTCCTGGGTTTGGGCCTAGGGGCCTGGGCCCTGGGTCTGGGCCTTGGGTCCTGGGTTTGGGCCTAGGGGTCTGGGCCCTGGGTTTGGGCCTAGGGGGTCTGGGCCTGGGCCTAGTGTCTGGGCCCTGGGTCTGGGGTCTGGACCCTAGGGTTGGGCCCTGGGTCTGTATTTGGGCTTTGGGGTCTGGGCCTTGGGGTCTGGGCCCAGGGTTTGGGCCTAGGGGTCTGGCCCTGGGTCTGGGTTTGGGCCTAGGGGTCTGGGCCCTGGGTCTGGGCCCTGGGTTTGGGCCTAGGGGTCTGGGCCCTAGGTCTGGGGCCCTGGGTTTGGGCCTAGGGGGTCTGGGCCCTGGGTCTGGGCTTAGGGTTTGGGCCTAGGGGTCTGGGCCCAGGGTCTGGGCCTTGGTCCTGGGTTTGGGCCTAGGGGTCTGGGCCCTGGGTCTGAGCCTAGGGGTCTGGGTCCTGGGTTTGGGCCTAGGGGTCTGGGCCTGGGTCTTAGGGTCTGGGCCCTAGGGTCTGGGCCCTGGGTTTGGGCCTAGGGGGTCTGGGCCCTGGGTCTGGGCCTTAGGGTTTGGGCCTAGGGGGTCTGGGCCCAGGGTCTGGGCCTTGGGTCCTGGGTTTGGGCCTAGGGGTCTGGGCCCTGGGTCTGAGCCTAGGGGTCTGGGTCCTGGTTTGGGCCTAGGGGTCTGGGCCTGGGTCTTAGGGTCTGGGCCCTGGCTCACCACTCGCTGTCTTCTTTTCTTCTGTCTTCAGCTCTTCTTTTCTTCACCTTTTCTTTAATCTTCTTCTCTTCTTTTCTTCTGTCTTTTCCTGGTCCCTCCAGCTCCAGCGTGCAGCCCACTGAGTGGAGGGGCGGGCACCAGCAACGTGCTTGGAGGCCCCTCACACGCTGCTTGGCCCCGCCCAGCCAGGAAGTGAAGCTGCCAGGAGCCGGAGGAGACACAGTGTCTCAGTCTCCTCCGGCTCCTGCAGCAGCAGCAGGGACCCAGCTCCGGATTCGACTCATCGAGTCCGATACCGGAGCTGTTAAAGGGCGACGCCGCTGCCGTCGGGGGCCCGGGATCCTCCCCCCAGGCCCCGGCGGCCGGGCCCCCACCGGGCCCGGGCCCCTTACGGCAGTATTGGGCGTAATGCCCTGATGGCGGCCCTGTCTCTGAGTCAGCAGTGGGGTCCTCCTGGGTCACCTGCCATAGCGTTTCATTTCATTTAAATGTCAACGGATAGTTTACGCTGACACTGATGCTCCCTGAGCCTGCAGGACAGCTTGAATTTCTTTGGAACTTGTTTGGGGCAGCTTATCCACCATCCGGACTATCCTGCGTTGCAACCTTTCATCAATTTTTCTCTTCTGTCCACGCCCAGAGAGATTAGCTACAGTGCCATGGGTTGCAAACTTCTTGATAATGTTGCGCACTGTGGACAAAGGCAAATCTAGATCTCTGGAGATGAACTTGTAACCTTGAGATTGTTGATATTTTTCCACAATATTGGTTCTCAAGTTACCAGACAGTTCTCTTCTCCTCTTTCTGTTGTCCATGCTTAGTGTGACACACACAGACATACAATGCAAAGACTAAGTGAACTTCTCTCCTTTTTATCTGCTTTCAGGTGTGATTTTTTATTGCCCACACCTGTTACTTGCCCCAGGTGAGTTTACAGGAGCATCACATGCTTGAAACAATCTTATTTATCCACAATTTTGAAAGGGTGCCAAGAATTTTGTCCAGCCCATTTTTGGAGTTTTGTGTGACATTATGTCCAATTTACTTTTTTCCTCCCTTTTTTTGTTTTGTTCCAATACACACAAAGGGAATAAACATGTGTATAGCAAAACATGTGTTACTGCAATACTTTTCTGTGAGAAATACTTGATTTTCTGGAAAAATTTCTGGGGTGCCAACAATTTTGGCCATGACTGTAGGAAGAATGTCAAGAACCTTGAACACCAGGATCCAGGAACATCTCCGGAATATAAGGAAGGGTTATGAAAAGCGCAGCGTGTCACAACATTTTAAAATAAAGCATGGTCAAGACCTGAAAGTTCTAGAAATTGTAGGCATAAAAAAAATCAGAAGACCAGACAGAGGAGGAGATATAGAGAAACTGTTGGGACAAGAAAAAATGCGGCTCATTTATAATTTTAATACGTTATACCCTAATGGGTTAAATATGGATTTTGAGTTATGCCACTTCTTAGAATAAGGATAGGCTAGGTTGGTGGGCGGATAGAGTAACAACACACACCCTGTAAATAGTTAAGAGGTGTTTCTCTATAAGGGAGGCAATGTCCAAGATAGCACAAATGGGCAAGGGGAGAGGGACTATGTGTAAAATAGAATAGGAATTTTTTAGGGAGCAGCACCATGACATATATAATTCTTCCTTCATAGGATAGCTAAAACGAAAGCGGAACCAGAATGAGGAAATAGGATGCAGATCGGGACATGCATGCAGTGGCGTAGCGTGGGGGGGCTGGGGGGCCGTGGCCCCGGGCGCAGTTTTGTTAGGGGCGCATTTGCGCCCCTAAAACTGGCCCGGGGGTTGAGGGGACCCAGATGCTGGGCAGCGCGGGAGTGCCTGCCCGGTCCTGAAGAGTCCGTCCTGTTAAAGGGAAGCGGCTGCGTGCAGGCGCAGCCGGTCACGTGGTCCGGCTAATCAGGTGGTTCTGAGTCTCTGTACCACCTGACTGGCCGGACCTCGTGACCTGCGCACGCACGCCACGCAGCCGCATCACCTTCAACAGGACGGACTCTTCAGGACCGGCAGGCACTCCCGCGCTGCCCGGCATCTGGGTCCCCTCAACCCCTGCCGGAGCTGGGGCAATATCCAGGTGAGAGCTGGGCAAATCCATGTGTAAGCTGGGGCAAATCCATGAGCTGGGCAAATCCATGAGCTGGGGGCAAATCCATGAGCTGGGGCAAATCCATGACCTGGGGGCAAATCCATGAGCTGGGGCAAATCCATGACCTGGGGGCAAATCCATGAGCTGGGGGCAAATCCATGAGCTGGGGCAAATCCATGAGCTGGGGCATATCCATGTGTGAGCTGGGCAAATCCATGAGCTGGGGCAAATCCATGAGCTGGGGCAAATCCATGACCTGGGGGCAAATCCATGAGCTGGGGCAAATCCATGAGCTGGGGGCAAATCCATGAGCTGGGGGGCAAATCCATGACCTGGGGGCAAATCCATGAGCTGGGGCAAATCCATGAGCTGGGCAAATCCATGAGCTGGGCCAATATCCATGAGCTGGGGCAAATCCATGTGTGAGCTGGGGCAAATCCATGTGTGAGCTGGGGCATATCCATGAGCTGGGGGCAAATCCATGAGCTGGGGGCAAATCCATGAGCTGGGGGAAAATCCATGAGCTGGGGCAAATCCATGTGTGAGCTGGGGCAAATCCATGTGTGAGCTGGGGCATATCCATGAGCTGGGGCAAATCCATGAGCTGGGGCAAAACCATGAGCTGGGCAAATCCATGAGGTGGGCAAATCCATGAGGTGGGCCAATATCCATGAGCTGGGCCAATATCCATGAGCTGGGGCAAATCCATGAGCTGGGGCAAATCCCTGAGCTAGGGGCAAATCCATGAGCTGGGGCAAATCCATGTGTGAGCTGGGGCAAATCCATGTGTGAGCTGGGGCATATCCATGAGCTGGGGGCAAATCCATGAGCTGGGGGCAAATCCATGAGCTGGGCAAATCCATGAGCTGGGGCAAATACATGTGTGAGCTGGGGCATATCCATGAGCTGGGGGCAAATCCATGAGCTGGGGGCAAATCCATGAGCTGGGCAAATCCATGAGCTGGGCAAATCCATGAGCTGGGGCAATATCCATGTGAGAGCTGGGGCAATATCGATAACGTGTCCACAGGTGGGGGGGGGCGTACAATTCTTGGCTGGCCCCGGGCGCTGACAACCCACGCTACGCCACTGCATGCATGCGTTGAGAAATTTGGAACAAAAACACGTAGAGAATCCTGGAAGTCGACAGACCGGAAGTGAGACGGACGCCATCTTGGGACACCGAAGGAAGCCATGGGACACCATATTGGAACATCACAAGCAAGAAGGAGGAGACTTCAATTAAAGAAAATAACATATAAGCAGCCTTAAGAACAAGAGAAGCACATACAATTTTTGGGACTGAGGAAACCGACATCGCGATCGGTGAAACGTGTATCCTCCATAGACAAATGGGTGATTTGGCCCATGGGCCCCCATGTTATTTTATGTTATGCTTTTTATATGTTTTTATTAAATAAAAACAATTATTTTTTTATACTTTGACAAGCTGTGCTTCATTAAGGCTGCGGCTGTCTGAAAATCTTGGAACACCGAATTTACCAGCATACAAGGAGTGAATATAAGAGTCCAGAATATATGCACCAGCGGAATGAACCACTTCAAAAAATATAAGTATACCTTTCCTTTCATTTATGCATAGTACGCTGTTTTGTTTACCCTTTTAACGTACTATGTATAAAAACAGGGGGTTTTATGCTGACATTTGATACATTGTAATACAATTTTTTTCGCTCCCGGAGCTCAAACAGTCAGGGAGAGTTGGCGCGACCTGGAGATCATGGTCCAAGCCTGGGGGAGGAGGAGGACCCCTGGAGGACCCCGTCGATCGGAACAACTAAATGCACTACGGAAGTTCCCCTTCGAGTGGTTGGCGCCGTGACATACTGGTCAGCCTGAGCTCTACCAGAGTCTTGGGCCTGGCTCCCTGAGGATGGATCGGTGGGGATTGCGATCTACGGCCTTTTTTACAGAGCCATACCTGCCTTGCGAGTTCCACCCTTCCGAGATGCTGGCTGAAGGAGCCTCTACGATTTCTTTTTTTAGTTTTCCTGCTGTCCTTTTTGTTTTTCGGGACACCCAAGTCCTGTACTTGTCAGTGCTCCCCGACAGTGGTTTCTTCGGCTGTGAGCTTTTCTTTTTTATGTGGGCTCTCCCTGGGTTTTTGTTTTTTTGAGGCATAGCTCAGAGGACTCTCCTTAGCTGAAAAGCAGCAGGAGGGGCATGGAGCTGCTCAGTAGAGCGGCTTTTGGTACATTGGTTAGGTACTCACTCTACAAAGAGGTGCCTTGAAGGGGCGAGTGAACTTACGTTGCAATGGCCGTTGAAACAAACTAAAACCTCATAGTGTTTTGTTGTACATGGAAATACATAGAAATGAGCGCAGATGACACCTTTTTTCTCTTGTTATGTTTTATACATTAACTGGGCTGTTACTCCTGGCTGTTGCAGCCGCTCCGGTGAGTATGGGCGCGACGCCATTTTTTCCTGTATAGCTCAGAGGACGTTTTTCTTGTTATTTTTGTTGTTATAATTGCTAACTTTACTACTTGCTGACATTTTCTGAAGTCAATATTATTTTTCTGATGTGTTCTTTTTGAGACATTCAAGGACCCTGATATTTGCTGAGGCCCCCCCCCCCAATTTTGACATTTTGACGCTTTCTTATGAGACCCCCCCACTCTCATATTTTGTGTGTTTCTTATGCTTTCTGGCCCTGAGTGGCCAATTTTGCTGGTCGGTTTGTGACCCCTTTTCTCACAAAATAAAAATCTTACAAAAATCTCACAAGAATATAGTGTTTTATCATATATATTGATAGTCCTCCTTCTGCAGTGGGTGAAAGCTCGAATATAATTCCGGCAAGTCCAATATCTTTATACTGTAGTTCCTATAATATAAAACAAATACTGATCACACCATATTGTTGGTCTGTTGTATACAATAATATATAAGATACATAGTTGATATATAATAACATCTCACACCTCTTAGCTGCCATTAGTGATAAATTAGGTGGGAGAATCATGGTGGGAGAGGTCTCTGATTTTACCCATGCTGTTTCAATATATATTGTATGCCAAATATTTATATTGTAAAACAGATACAGTGGCAAGAAAAAGTATGTGAACCCTTTGGGATTACGTGGAGTTTTGCATGAATTGGTCATAAAATGTGCTCTGATCTTCATGTAGGTCACAACCATTTGAAAAACACAGTCTGCTTAAAATAATATAACACAAACATTATTTGTTTTCATGTTTTTATTGAACAGAACATGTAAACATTCACAGTGCAGGGTGGAAAAAGTATGTGAACCTTTGGACTTAATAACTGGTTGACCCTCCTTTGGCAGCAATAACCTCAACCAAATGTTTCCTGTAGTTGCAGATCAGACCTGCACAACGATCTGGAGTAATTTTGGACCACTCCTCTTCACAAAACTGTTTCAGTGTAGCAATATTCTTAGGATGTCTGGTGTGAATTGCTCTCTTAAGGTCATGTCACAGCATTTCAATCGGGTTGAGGTCAGGACTCTGACTGGGCCACTTCAGAAGGCGTATTTTGTTTTGTTGAAGCCATTCTTTTGTTGAATTACTTGTATGCTTTGGGTCATTGTCCTGTTGCATCACCCATCCTCTGCGGAGCTTCAGTTGGCAGACAGATGGTCTTACATTTTTCTGCAAAATGTCTTGATAAACTCTGGAATTCATTTTTCCATCAATGACAACAATCCGTCCCGGCCCTGAGGCAACAAAGCAGTCCCAAACCATGATGCTCCCTCCGCCATGTTTTACAGTGGGAATGAGGTTTTGATGTTGGTGTGCTGTGCCTTTTTTTCTCCACACATAGTGTTGTGTGTTTTTTCCAAACAACTCAATTTTGGTTTCATCTGTCCACAGAATATTTTGCCAGTAGTGCTCTGGAACATCCAGGTGCTCTTTTGCAAACTTCAAACGTGCTGCAATATTCTTTTTGGACAGCAATGGCTTCCTCCGTGGTGTCCTCCCATGTACTCCATTCTTGTTTAATGTTTTCCTTATTGTAGATGTGTCAACAAAAATGTTAGCATGTGCCAGAGATTTCTGTAAGTCTTTAGCTGACAATCTAGGATTCTTCTTTACCTCATTAAGCATTCTGCACTGTGCTCTTGCAGTCATCTTTACAGGACGACCACGCCTAGGGAGAGTAGCAACAGTGCTGAACTTTCTCCATTTGTAGACAGTCTGTCTTACCGTGGCCACATGAACATCAAGGCTTTTGGAGATACTTTTGTAGCCCTTTCCAGCTTCATGCAAGTCAACAATTCTTGATCGTAGGTCTTCTGAGAGCTCTTTTCTGCGAGGCATGGTTCACATCAGGCAGTGCTTCTTGAAACCAGTAAACCCAAAACTGGTGTGTGTTTTTAAAGGGCAGGACAGCTTTCAGCAACACATCCAATAATATCACATTTATTGGACTCAAGGTTGGCTCACTCCTGGCTCCAATTAGTTCTTGGAGAAGTCAGTAGGCTAGGGGTTCACATACTTTTTCCACCCTGCACTGTGAATGTTTACATGTTATGTTCAATAAACACATGAAAACATATAATGTTTGTGTTGTATTATTTTAAGCAGACTGTGTTTTTCAAATTGTTGTGACTTAGATGAAGATCAGAGCACATTTTATGACCAATTCATGTAAAACTCCACGTAATCCCAAAGGGTTCGCATACTTTTTCTTGCCACTGTACAGTACACATAGCAGTCCCGTTTGAACTTTTAGATCTGGTAAAAGGTGGTACACCCTGGTTTGGTCTTTGGTGTGTTAGATGGTGGTGGTGTTCACGCTGGAGATGGTATGGATAGGTGTAAAACAAAAATCGGTCGATCGGAAAAATCTTATTATGCATGCCTAGTAAAGCATGATAGAAATGGACTGAATTGAGCTCTTGCGAGTCGTGAGCATACATGAAAGGTATACACGTCATCAAAGAGCACCCAGAAGTAGGATAGAACGCAAACCAGGAATTGACACGCATGCCAACATCGAGACCACCGCGGATATGACTGGGGAGGTTATAATAGGATCCCCATCAATTGAAAGTGGTCCCAGGCTTTCGTACAGAGCCACTCATGCCGAAAGGCTCTGGGACACGTGAATAGGCTACTTTGTTAATATAGAATATTAACGTTGCCCTTGCGATACTGTGCCATATACTTTTTCCATCGAGGTAAATGAGTAATAGCGAAGACTGTCTTCACCCCATCCACTGGCATCATCATATTGAAGGGAGGAGCCAGAAGCGTAACTAGAAGCTTCAGGGCCCAGGTGCAAGAATCCATGAAGGGCTCCCCTTCTCTGTATGAGTGTATCACAGAGCTCCAGAGCAATATAACTCACAGTGTGTATGAGCGTACCATGGAGCTCCACAGCATTAATACAGTATTGAGTGTATCACAGAGCTACACTGCAATAATGCACACTGGGACTAGCTGCTCCAATTGAAAAAAAACTGTGGCACAATCAGTCCCCTGAGTATTTACACAAAGCTTTGTAAGATCTTGTGGGAACGTGGAGAGTCGAGCATCCACGCTACCTCACAGATGCTGCTGGCATTGAGTCTTGAAGTCGTACTATCTCAAATATACTAGGGGCCACACACTAGTACATGACCAGTCTGCAAACTCATGAGATCGTGCCACAGGTTATTCTTAAATTGTGAGAAAAGGGGGGGTTGTGAGGGTCCTGAGAACGAGCAATGGCACTAGTGGCCTGCTCTATGGTGGGGCCTGCTCAGGTCACACAAGGTTTAGCTCGATTGTGCCATTACAGGGACAACCGCTCCATATGCAAATCAGACTGCTACACCCAGAAAGAGTGGCCAGCATTGAATGCCAAGGATGTCATTCTTGCACGAGAGATGCAGCAACCCCTAACAATCGTTTTGGCTTGATTTGCATATGGAGCGGTTGTCCCTGTAATGGCACAATCAAACTAAAACCTTGTGAGACCTGAGCGTGACCCACCATAGAGCAGTGCACTAGTGCCGTTGCTTGTTCTCAGGACCCTCACAAACCTTTTTTTGCTCACTATTATTAAATTGTGACAGTTAGCCCCAGCTACAGTGGTCCAGTGGGAAATATCCCAGTGGGCAATGTTTTTTTGTAGGAAAAAAAGGTGGGGGTACTCACCATAAAGTGCCAGGCAGCAAGCAGCCAATGAAAAGATGGCGTGTGCTCGCATGCAGCCAATGAATAGAGGGCGCACGCCATTGTACAACCAATGAATAGAACCTGGGCCGTGCTTGGGTCCAAGGATGAAATGCTGCCACCGCCCTCAAACTATTCCCATCAAAATACACTCATGCCTATCAGAGTCCACAGCAATAAAACTCATACAAGGCTATTCAGAGAGAGGTGAAAACCAGGAGAATTGGCAAGAGAAGAGAACAATCAAGACCAAATAGCTGATTTGGAAAGTGAGATAAAAGGAAGCATTTTTCTGGTTCGGCTATTTTGAACTAGAATTTTCCCTTCTCTAGTTATTCTCCTGGTTTTCACCTCTCTCTGAATAACCCTGATAGTAATGTGCAGTGTTTATGAGCTTATCACAGAGCTCCACAGAGCAGTATCATTGTTCACTTTATAATTGAAAAGTGAACAATAATACTGCACTGGGGGAAAAAAGGGAAAAAGGAAAAAAGTAAAGATTTTAAATTTTACATTACAACCTGGTCAGTCGGCTGCATCAAAGGCGTCACTCCTCACTGTGACATGCCACACAGGGGTGGCAGCAAAATATTTTGGGCACTAACGCAAGTGTTTGAATGTGTAAGCATTAAGTGGGATAAGGACAAGTGACTTTAACGCATGCCCCCCATATTACTGTCACGGTTCCCGGTTCCCACCACGCAGTACTTAACCCCCAACACTCCACAAAACCCAGAAGCTACCAACAGTGTAGCTGTGAATGATCCCTATCTGTCTGGTCCTTAGAATTGGCCAGGTAAACTAGCTAGACAGAAAAGGGTTAACAATACGGAGAGGAGTCAGCCGAGCCAGAATCAGGAATACAGAGTTCAGAATGGTCAAATGGAATAGCCGGGTCGGTATCAGAGCAGTAGCGTAGTACAAGCAAATAGTCTAGGGCAACAGAAGGCAGAATGGTCAGAACACAAGCAGAGGTCAGTAACAGGTTAAATCAATATAGCAGTCAGGTACAAGGAGCTCAGGATGGATAACCACGATCTGGCAACTTCTGAAACTAACTGAGGGTTTTTAAAGACCTTCACCAGGCCACGCCCCCACTCAAGCCACACCTCATGCAATCACCTCCCTGCCTGTCTCCATTTAAACCGGGCAGTGGTCAGCGAGCAGCATCAGACTTGCTGTCCTCAAGCACACAGGTAGGGCTGGAAGCCCCCAACGTTACAGTACCCCCCTCTCCACGAGCAGACGCCGGATGCTCAAAAGAGGACAACAAGAAAAATGACAAGAAAAAAGTCAATGGGTCTTGTAGATATGTAGAGCCCTCTCATACACCTCTCGGTCCTCAAGGCATATAATAGCACCGTTAGAGGCTCGGAAACATCCAGCAGGGACAGGACTCGACTCTCGGGCTTGCGGGCCTGAGGTACAGACCTCTTGGGAGCCAAAGCTGGGTCCAGGTTGGAAGGCACTGGCACCAGTCCTTTTGCGTCTCCTACCCCTGGTACAGGACGCGGAATGGACAGCAACAGTGTCCTCTCTGCACTGCAGCAACACGAACACGGCACCAGTGGTACGGATCTGCGGGTCAGCGACCCCGGCACGGCTCTGCTGCGACTTGGTCCTGGCGGCAACAGCACGGATCTGTGGGTCAGGGACCTTGGCACGACTCTGCGGCGACTGGACTGGAACCACTGGGCTCGAAGACACCGGGACAGCTGGGCTCGAAGACGCCGGGACAGCTGGGCTCGGTGGGGCAGCGCCCTTGGTGTGGACCGGTTGGGTAGCACCCTTGGCAAGGACAGGAGGGGCAGCGCCTTTAGCACGACTCTGTGGTGACTTGGACATGGCGGCAGCAGCCAGCTCGGGTGAGCGTGGCTTGGCAACAGCCGGCTCGGGTGAGCGTGGCTTGGCAACAGCCGGCTCGGGTGAGCGTGGCTTGGCAACAGCCGGCTCGGGTGAGCGTGACTTGGCAACAGCCGGCTCGGGTGAGCGTGGCTTGGCAACAGCCGGCTCGGGTGAGCGTGGCTTGGCAACAGCCGGCTCGGGTGATCGTGACTTGGCAACAGCCGGCTCGGGTGAGCGTGACTTGGCAACAGCCGGCTCGGGTGAGCGTGGCTTGGCAACAGCCAGCTCGGGTGAGCGTGGCTTGGCAACAGCCGGCTCGGGTGAGCGTGGCTTGGCAACAGCCGGCTCGGGTGAGCGTGGCTTGGCAGCTGCCGGCTCGGGTGAGCGTGGCTTGGCAGCTACCGGCTCGGGTGAGCGTGGCTTGGCAGCTACCGGCTCTGGTGAGCGTGGCTTGGCAGCTACCGGCTCGGGTGAGCATGGCTTGGCAGCAACCGGCTCGGCAACAATCTTGATCTCACAGTGCTTTGCAACCACCTTGGCTTGGCACTGTGGAGCGGTGACCTCGGCTTGGCACTGTCTCTTGAACTGCTGTGCAGTGGACTGGCTCTCAAACTGGTTAACGGTGGACCAGATCTCGCACTGCGAGGCAGTGGACTTGATTTGTTCGTGCTGCAGGGCAGCACTCTTGACTGGAACTGCTAGCTTAGGCACAGTAGACATGGACAGGACTTGAAGCTGACAAACAGCAGACTCAGATTCTTTGTGCTGCTGAGCAGCCACCTTAGATTGTTCATGCTGCAGGGCAGCACTCTTGACTTCCCACTGCTGGGCATTACACCTGGTCTCTCCCTGTTGGGCAGTGGATTTTGGACGTCCTGCGACGTGCAGGGCAGTGGACTTTGGGGCCTGGTAAGGCTGGAACATGGAGGGTAACTTCTGGGGGCGCAATTGACAGTCCATTCTTTTATGCAGGAAAGAACCGCAATAAAAGCATAAGCCCTGAGTCTTCCTCCATACCCTTTCCTCCAGGGTCAGGGGTCCTCTGGAACCTTTAACTGGAACTGGAACAGGCTCCTTTGGGAAGACGTCCCTAGGAGGTTGCAGCAAACTTGCATACAGGATATCCAGGGGCTGAGTAATGAGCTTGTTAGCTCCTGTCAGGATCTCCAGCACCTCTAGAATTACTGCTCGCTCACTATGTACTGGCTGCCTCATTATGTGTACCTGGGATGTCTGAACGACAGGGGGCACACGTATAGCAGGCGGCGGTGCAACCCCAACTGGTTCCAGGTGTGCAGTACGATTCAGGATAGTTTGTAAGGCAATGGCAAACTGATCCATCCTATGATCCTGCTCATCCTGTCTGGATACAAAGGTAGCCAAGTGCTGTGTTAAATCTGCGGGATCCATATTGGCCGGATCGTAATGTCACGGTTCCCGGATCCCACCACACAGTACTTAACCCCCAACACTCCACAAAACCCAGAAGCTACCAACAGTGTAGCTGTGAATGATCCCTATCTGTCTGGTCCTTAGAATTGGCCAGGTAAACTAGCTAGACAGAAAGGGTTAACAATATGGAGAGGAGTCAGCCGAGCCAGAATCAGGAATACAGAGTTCAGAATGGTCAAATGGAATAGCCGGGTCGGTATCAGAGCAGTAGCGTAGTACAAGCAAATAGTCTAGGGCAACAGAAGGCAGAATGGTCAGAACACAAGCAGAGGTCAGTAACAGGATTAAATCAATATAGCAGTCAGGTACAAGGAGCTCAGGATGGATAACCACGATCTGGCAACTTCTGAAACTAACTGAGGGTTTTTAAAGACCTTCACCAGGCCACGCCCCCCACTCAAGCCACACCTCATGCAATCACCTCCCTGCCTGTCTCCATTTAAACCGGGCAGTGGTCAGCGAGCAGCATCAGACTTGCTGTCCTCAAGCACACAGGTAGGGCTGGAAGCCCCCAACGTTCCAATTACCTGCCTAACGCTAAACCCATATGAAATCACTTAGCACATAGTTTTTTTGTGCTAGCTTCCGCAAGCTTACTGTACTTTGCGCATCTTATGCATAACATGGGGAGCACAATCATTAATTAGTGTTAAGATAATTTAGGTATTACAAAGTTACATAGTTACATAGGCTGAAAAAAGACACACGTCCATCGAGTTCAGCCTTTCACACATCACCTACTGCTGTTGATCCAAAAGAAGACAAAAAATCCAGTCTGAAGCACTCACCAATATGCAACACACTAGGAAAAAATTCCATCTTGACCCCAGAATGGCAGACAGATTCCTCAAGCAGTTTTTACCCACAAATTGAATGCTTAAATATAATATTTAAATAGTGCTAGTGATAATTACATCGGACATACTGTCACGGTTCCCGGATCCAACCACGCAGTCCTTAAAGCCCAACACTCCACAGAGCCCAAAAGCTACCAACAGGGTAGCCGTAGAAGAATCCTTAACTGTCTGGTCCTTAGAATTGGCCAGGTATACTAGCTAGACAGAAAGGGTTAATCAAAGACAATGTCGTAATACAAAACCAGGTCAGCAACATGGGGGTAGTCAGATGAGCCAGAATCAGGAATACAGAGTATAGAATAGTCAAATGGAATAGCCGGGTCGATATCAGTGCAGAAGCGTAGTACAAGAAAATAGTCTAGGGCAACGGAAGGCAGAATAGTCAGAAAACAAGCAGAGGTCAATAACAGGTTAAATCACGAGAGAATTCAAGTACAAGGAGCTCAGGTATGGAGAACCACGATCTGGCACTGCTTAGAAGGAACTGTTGGTTTTTAAAAGACCTTCACCAGACCGCGCCCCCTCTCAAGCCGCACCTCATGCAGCCACCTCTCTGCCTGTTTCAATTTAAACCGGGTGTTGGTGAGCGAGCAGCATCAGACATGCTGCCCTCAAGCACACCGGAAAGGCTGGAAGCCCCCAACTTTACACGTACAAGCCTATATTTTAGCTATTCTTAAAAGCTGGTGCTAAATGATTCCACATTTGCAAAATCATTTAGCACCCCTTAAACGCTCCTTAATAAATCCTATGCTCACCTCTCATCCTGCAGGAAAGTGCAGATTTTCCCCATTAGCGTCCCCATTTTAGCGCGCACTAGGGAATAGTGCCCTTACTATTAATTGCTGTTAATCCCCATGTGTCAAAATTGTTCACATTAATTTTTATTTTGTTCTGCACATTGTAGAACACGGCAGAATAAAGTGATGCTTTATAAATAATTGTTATTAGTATTGGACTGGATGAATGTGGTATCATGTAAGGGTGTGCAAAGGGACTTGAGGAGTATGGGGGGCAGACAAGTTCGATAAATGGCCGGAGACGTAATCTGCATAATAGCGGAGGAGCGTCAGCCCTGCTGATAGGTGCTGGTGAGTACTGGCATGTACCTGCAGAAAAAAGCCCTGCCGGTGGACTAGTCCAGCACTGGAAGTGTGCAGGAGAATGGGCTCCCTTGCCCCTTCAGGATTCAAAGGCCCGGGTTCAGTGACACCCTCGGCACCTGTGGTACTTCCACCCATGGGAGGAGCCCCCATAGAGGCTCGGATGCATTTGAAACTAGCCTGTGGCTCTCCGTTTGTGAGAGATTTTCCTTGTATTGTAGAGTGTATACAACAGACCAACAAATTTGCGCAGTCAGTATTTGTTTTATATTATAGGAACTACAGTATAAAGATATTGGACTCACCCACTGCAGAAGGAGGGCTATCAATGTATATGATATAACACTATATTCTTGTGCGCTCCCGATATATATGGTTGTGTTTTTATTTAAAAAAATATTGAATAATTAAATGAATAGTTTATTATTTTCTTCTGAAATCCTATGGCAAAAATTAGGAGGGCCCAGCCAGTGGAAGGTGTTCGTGAAATGGAAGAGATGTTCTTCTCCATGAATAATAAATACGATAAATACCATGCCACGTGGTATTGGTGGTCAGACTTCCTGTCTAAGAGACGGCAGGGGTCAAAGCCAGCCACTTAGATTACCCTCTTTCTTATGTACTGACGGGACAGGTGGTGCGGGTTGACCCCAGATATCCTCCCTTCGCACGCCACATGCCATCCTGTAGGATATGGTAGTCAGACCCTAAGGACTGGAACTTGATCACCTTGCTATGAATATGCGTTTCTGTACCCTTATATTGCACTTCGAGACTTTGTCAATGCGTTACCCCATCCTGACGTTTTCATTTACCCCCCTGTATTTGAAAAGACGGTAACCTGATATTGTGACATGTTAAAAGAGCTAAGCTGGCCGTCGCTGGAATCCAGACGCACCCTTCACCTTTCCAACCTGGTGTTTAAGAGCTTTTCTGGGAAGCTACCACCCTACCTGAATAGACTGCTTCCCCCAGCAGTTCCCTTATCCTATAACCTCCATTCCAGGACCTGGACCTTACTTGCAATACCACAATACAAAAAGAAAGTGGCTCGATCCTCATTTTCCTAATTTTTGGCAAACTATAATAAAAATATGTTGGAAAAAAAATTAAGAGGGTGCATATAAGATATTACAAATATACATCATACTAAACATCATAATTTAAAATGTTTAGTTTAGACTTGGAAACCTCTTAGTTATTTGATGAAAATGTACAGTCACAGTGTTCCTTTATATAGTCACGCGCATAAACTTTGCATTACTTGCATCTCTATTGAGGTGATTCCTAAGGTTATTCTAGGAGAACGTTCAGAAGATATTTAAGGTCTGGATATGAATCACACAATGTAATATATTGCATGTACAATCCATTAAAACTTACGAATACCTTCTAAATGTCCAGTGTTTATAAATGTACAGAGAAGCAAAAGGAAAGCTTTTGTTGTGACATATTTTGCAGAAAAGCATCAGCTTTCAATCAGCACCTGGCCTTTAGAAAAAGGAACAGGCAACACTTACATGGTATTTTAGAATAAACAACAGTAGATCCCTTAAAGTGAAGACGTTTTAGCCACAGCTCTATTAGTCATGAGCTGAAATGAAGTCTTACTAATTATCTTGTCACCCTAAACACCCCTGCACTAATCTGAAAATTTCTATACTTTAGCCAGAATTTCTTTCATTCCATATGGCCGGGGTCAGCAACCTTGGCCCGCCAGATGTTTTGGAACTACATCTCCTATGATGCTCAGCCACTTATTAGAATGAATGAGCATCATGAGAAATGTAATTCCAAAACATCTGGAGGGCCAAGGTTGCAAACCCCTGCCATATGGGTTGACATTAAACAGTGCAAACGAAGACCAAATTTAGTGGAGGATAATCCATAAGGACTAACAGGGCAGAACCCAGTACATTTTTTTTCTTCCACCCAAATATAATGACGTTTTTTAAAATGACATTGTAGGGGTCACGCTAATATTATACTAAAATTTTTTGCATAGGGATAAGATCAACATAAATATAGAACTAAATACATATAATAAGAATGCCTTAGAAATTCCCATGGGATGTGTTTGCCATGACTGATGGCAGTTTAACCCCTTCACTAACGAGTGTTTTTTCTAAAAAACATTGTCATAAACCAGTATTATTTTTTTTAAATCATTTTTAATTAAATTATATAGTAATAGTTATTACTGTAAATAACCTATTTGGCCAGTGGATAGCACCTTCTACTGCCAATTAGAGATGGGCTGGCGGTTCGATGCGAACATGAATTCGCATCGAACATTGGCCGTTTGACCATTTGAACAGCGAACAATTCCGCGTGTTCGGTTCGTGTTCGCCCACAATGCACCACAATGGACCATAATGCACTTTTCCACTGGCCTGAAGCTTGTAATTGGCTACAGCCTTGCACCTGGCCACAGGTCAGGTGCAAGACTATGCCAATCAGGGCTCAGAGTCCTGATTGGGCAAATTTTGCCCAATCATGGGCTCACAGAGCTAAGTCCCGCAGCACACTATATAAGGCTTCCCTGCAGCCCCAGCGTGTATTTGTTGCAGGAGTGAATCAGAGAGGAGAGGAGATTGTTGCATATCAGGGTGCTATCAGGGTGTATCACTGACCTATACCAGAGTTCTGGGAATTTGAATCTGTGTGTTGGCACTGCCAGGCTATCAGGGTGTATCACTGACTTATACCAGAGTTCTGGGAATTTGAATCTGTGTGTTGGCACTGCCAGGCTATCAGGGTGTATCACTGACTTATACCAGAGTTCTGGGAATTTGAATCTGTGTGTTGGCACTGTCAGGCTATCAGGGTGTATCACTGACTTATACCAGAGTTCTGGGAATTTGAATCTGTGTTTGTTGGCACTGCCAGGCTATCAGGGTGTATCACTGACTTATACCAGAGTTCTGGGAATTTGAATCTGTGTGTTGGAACTGCCAGCTATCAGGGTGTATCACTGACTTATACCTGTCACGGATGGCCCTGTTCTGGGGCGCCTGGCAGCAGATTCCTCGCTGCTCGCTGGCCAGGCGCCGAATAATAACGCCACCGGGTGCGCTCACGTGGGACGCCGGGGGGCGGAGCCTGGCGTCATGACGCGGACCCGCCGGGTTTAAAACCCGGCTTCACTAGTTCGCCGGTGCCCTGACGTGGTATTCACTTCCCGCAGAGCTCTTGTGTTTATTGGCAATATATCTGTGTCTGACCTTGCTTCTGACTTGAACCATTCTGTGTATGACCCCTGGCATTGGCGAACGAACCATTCCGTGTATGACCCCTGGAATTGGCGAACGAACCATTCTGTGTATGACTCCTGGCATTGGTGAACGAACCATTCTGTGTATGACTCCTGGCATTGGCAAACGAACCATTCTGTGTATGACCCCTGGCATTGGCAAACGAACCATTCTGTGTATGACCCCTGGCATTGGCGAACGAACCACCCTGTGTATAACCCCTGGTATTGGCATTTACTCTTCTCACGGTTCTGCTCTTAACTTTGGTACCGAGGTCAGTCTGTGTGGCACCCTAAGCACACATCAGACTACCTCTTATATTACTAAAGTCCTAGGGAGAACGAATACTCTATTCTGTACATCTGTCTCTGGTGTTTACCCTTGTTTGTTTATTGTCTGGTTAATTATCTGTCTAGTTGTGCCGACCATTCAAGGATCGGAAGGGTAGAGAGCGGTCTACGTATAGGGACCACTATTCTGGTATTCAGGGGGATTCGTGACATTACGTCAGGGCCAATGGATCCCGCAGACCTCTCTATTCAGTTGGCACGTATCGCAGCCAGACAAGAGGAGCAGGACCATAGGATGGACCAGATTTCTCTCGCTCTGCAAACCCTGTTAAATCGGTCCAATACAGGTACCACAAAACCCTCCAGACCCAGTATTACCTAGGGTCAGTTCGGTCTCTCCTGAAAGACATAGGCTTAGTATGAAGGCACCCTTACGCTATGATGGTACACCAAGCTTATGCCGGGGTTTTTTGACCCAACTCGAGATCTTGTTTGAGAATAACCCAGGATCTTGTATGTCTGATAAAGCCAAAGTAGGCTATCTGATTAATCATTTAACAGAAAAAGCTTTATTATGGGCTACGCCATTGTGGGAAAATAAGAAACCCATCATCTATGACTATGAGGGTTTTACCTCTGAGTTAAAACGTACCTTTGATCCCTCTAGAAGGGCTACCAATGCGGGTAGGTCCTTGTTTCACATTAAACAAGGTAATAGGAGGGTCTCCGACTATGCCATAGAGTTTAAGACTTTGACGTCAGAGGTGCTTTGGCCGAACGACGTTTTAACCTTAGCCTTTACCGAAGGCCTGAACGAGGCTTTTATGTTTGAGCTGGCTCCCTTAAAATTACCAGAAAATCTGGACCATCTGATTGATTTTTGCATAGCCATGGACGATCAAATTAGGGAAAGGAGACACCCCAGAGACAGACCCAGAAGGGTCTTGCCTCCTTTACCCTTATTACCCAGACACACCAGTACGTCAGGTAACCCGGAGAACGCAAAAACAGATATGCCAGTCGTTGAACCTATGCAAATAGGAAAAACGGGTATTTCGGAAGCAGAAAGAGCTCACAGAAGAGAAAAGGGGCTCTGCTTCTATTGTGCAGGGGCTGATCATTTCCGCCTTCAATGTCCTCAGAGACCCAGGGTTAGCAGGGGGGAGAGTGGCAAATCGGGTCAAAGAACAGCCAATACCCAGGTTATCGGTTCTCTGTATGCCTCCTTTGTGGATAGTGAAAAAAAAAATCCAGGATTCTGGTACCGATCTCCCTAACCTGGGAGGGGGTTCACCTCAAGACTGAGGCGTTCTTAGACTCTGGGGCCTCAGGTAATTTCATGGACAAATATTTTGCTGCCAAAAACCTCTTACCTCTGGTTCTCAAGGAGAAGCCTCTAATGGTGGAGGCCATAGATGGTAAACCCCTGTCATGTCCACATATCACTCACGACACTGTCGATGTATGTATGAAAACAGGAGTTTTGCACCATGAAACGATAAGATTTCAAATTATTGAATCTCCCTCATGTCCTGTCGTTCTTGGGTTTCCATGGTTAACAGAGCACAACCCGGTTATTGATTGGGTCCAGAGAGACATAAAATGTTGGGGTCCTAGTTGTCAGTCTAATTGCCTAGGCAGGGTCAATGTGATTGGTAGCCTCAATATTGCCACAGCCCCTCCTTTATCTACAGAGGTCCTGACTGTTATCTGGCATTAAAGGAGGTGTTCTCTAAAGCCAGGACTGAGGTCCTACCACCACATCGTCCATACGACTGTGCTATTGATTTACTCCCCGGTACTATGCCTCCTAGGGGACACGTATACCCTTTGTCACAAAAAGAAAATGACATTATGGAGGAATACATAAGGGGGAATCTAGAGCGAGGATTCATCAGACGGTCCTCCTCTCCAGCAGGAGCAGGTTTCTTTTTTGTCTCCAAAAAAGAGGGAGATCTGTGACCTTGCATCGATTATAGAGGTTTGAATAGGATAACTATAAGAAATGCATATCCCATACCTCTCATAACAGAATTGTTCGACCGATTAAAAGGGGCCCGTATATATACGAAACTCGATTTACGCGGAGCTTACAACCTGGTTAGGGTTAAAAAGGGCATGAATGGAAAACGGCTTTTAATACACGGAGGGCATTATGAATACCTGGTGATGCCCTTTGGATTATGTAATGCGCCAGCCGTTTTTCAGGACCTCATAAACGATACCCTAAGGGATTTTCTGCAAGAGTTCGTCATAGTATATCTGGATGACATCCTGATATACTCTCCTGATGTGGAAACTCATCACGCCCACGTGAAACAAGTGTTGAAAAAACTATTGAAGGCTGGATTGTATTGTAAACTAGAAAAATGTTTATTCGACATAGAAACAGTGCATTTCCTTGGTTATATAATAACCCCTGAGGGTTTTCAAATGGATCCTAAAAAACTCTCAGCAATTCTTGACTGGCCTCTACCCCAAGGGCTTAAAGCCATCCAGAGGTTTCTGGGGTTACTAACTACTATCGGAGATTCATTAAAGACTTTTCAGCCTTGGTAGCTCCCCTCACGGCTATGACAAAGAAAGGGGTGGGAAATCAGAAATGGACACCTCAAGCCACTCAAGCCTTTGAGGTACTTAAACAAGCATTTACTACTGCCCCTGTTCTCCGACATCCAGATCCGGCTCTGCCTTTCCAAGTAGAAGTTGACGCCTCCGAACTAGGTCTTGGTGCAGTCTTGTCCCAAAGGGAGGCACCCGACAAACCCTTGCATCCATGCGGCTTCTATTCCCGGAAATTGTCCCCGGCAGAGAGGAACTATGACATCGGAAATAGAGAGTTGTTAGCAGTCATCTCGGCCTTGGCAGAATGGAGATACTTATTGGAGGGGTCTAGGGACTCGATCGTTATCATAACCGATCATAAGAATCTCACGTACATTGGAGATGCTAAACGTTTAAATTCCAGACAAGCGAGATGGTCATTGTTTCTTTCAAGTTTTAATTTCGTGCTTACCTATAGACCTGGGTCCAGAAACATTAAAGCAGACGCTTTATCGAGACAGTATGAATCTTATGAACATAATATCCAAGATCAGCATCCCATTGTACCCCAGGAAAGGATTATAGCCTCTACCACGATTAGTGTCTCGTCTCCTCTAGTGAAAAGGTTGCAGACCGTCCAGGGTGCAGCTCCTGGGGGGAAACCTCCCGCGAAACTCTTTGTACCTGAGAACGAAAGAGAGGAAGTATTTAACGTTTATCATGACAATAAAACCTCTGGGCATATGGGTATCACCAAAACAGTGTCTAGTATCCGTAAACTCCTCTGGTGGCCCACATTGCGCCGAGATGTTAAAGATTACATAGCTGTGTGCGAGGTGTGCACAAGACATAAAAGTCCCAAAACAGCACCCATTGGTTTACTCCAGCCTTTGCCGATCCCCGAACGACCATGGTCGCATGTAGCCATGGATTTCATAGTAGACTTACCTGAGTCAAGAGGGAATACAGTTATACTTACGGTCATAGATCGATTCTCCAAGATGGGTCATTATGTTCCTCTTCGGAAACTACCTTCGGCAGCCGAACTGGTGCCCATTTTCATTTCTAACGTGGTCCGCATACACGGTATTCCTCTGGAGATTGTCTCTGATAGGGGGACCCAATTCGTCTCCAGATTCTGGAAAGGGTTTTGTAAGAATGTGGGGATAGACTTATCCTTCTCTTCGGCCTATCACCCCCAGACCAACGGAGCAGCAGAACGAGCCAACCAAAATATAGAGAAATATCTCAGGTGCTTTATATCAGAACAACAAAATAACTGGTCAGACCTGTTACCATGGGCAGAGTATGCTTGAACAGTGCAGTGAGTGAATCCACAGGACATTCCCCTTTCTTCACTGTTTATGGTTTTGATCCTCCCGTGCTCCCCGCTACGTTTCCTGATACCACGATTCCTGCTTTGGATGAGCATTTGGCATCATTGAAAGAGACTTGGGAAGAGTCAAACAGGCACTGGAAGAGAGTAGTGCCATCCAGAAAACCAAGGCCGACAGACACAGGAGGCAGGCACCCGTGTATCAAGTTGGGGACAGGGTTTGGCTTTCTTCACGGAATATCAAGCTCTTAGTGCCTTCCATGAAGTTGGCACCTAGATATATCGGCCCCTATAAGATTCTGCGGCGACTCAACCCAGTCTCCTATGCTTTGGCATTGCCCCCCCATATTAGGATACACAATGTGTTCCACGTTAGCCTTTTGAAACCGTTGTTATGTAACCGGTACACCAAGGCCCGTGCTCCACCTCCTCCTGTCTCTGTGGAGGGCGAGGAGGAGTTCGAGGTTAAGGCCATTTTGGATGCCAGGATGTCTAGGGGTCCTTACAGTACTTGGTCGATTGGGTGGGTTACGGTCCAGAGGATCGTTCTTGGATTCCGGCTGCTGAAGTCCATGCCCTCGGTTGGTGAAGGCCTTCTATGTGACACCCCTTGCCCCTGGGGGTCGTCCAGTGGCCGCCCGTGGAGGGGGGGTTCTGTCACGGATGGCCCTGTTCTGGGGCGCCTGGCAGCAGATTCCTCGCTGCTCGCTGGCCAGGCGCCGAATAATAACGCCACCGGGTGCGCTCACGTGGGACGCCGGGGGGCGGAGCCTGGCGTCATGACGCGGACCCGCCGGGTTTAAAACCCGGCTTCACTAGTTCGCCGGTGCCCTGACGTGGTATTCACTTCCCGCAGAGCTCTTGTGTTTATTGGCAATATATCTGTGTCTGACCTTGCTTCTGACTTGAACCATTCTGTGTATGACCCCTGGCATTGGCGAACGAACCATTCTGTGTATGACCCCTGGCATTGGCGAACGAACCATTCTGTGTATGACTCCTGGCATTGGTGAACGAACCATTCTGTGTATGACTCCTGGTATTGGCAAACGAACCATTCTGTGTATGACCCCTGGCATTGGCAAACGAACCATTCTGTGTATGACCCCTGGCATTGGCGAATGAACCACCCTGTGTATAACCCCTGGTATTGGCATTTACTCTTCTCACGGTTCTGCTCTTAACTTTGGTACCGAGGTCAGTCTGTGTGGCACCCTAAGCACACATCAGACTACCTCTTATATTACTAAAGTCCTAGGGAGAACGAATACTCTATTCTGTACATCTGTCTGGTGTTTACCCTTGTTTGTTTATTGTCTGGTTAATTATCTGTCTAGTTGTGCCGATCATTCAAGGATCGGAAGGGTAGAGAGCGGTCTACGTATAGGGACCACTATTCTGGTATTCAGGGGGATTCGTGACAATACCAGAGTTCTGGGAATTTTAATCTGTGTCTTGGCACTGCCAGCTATCCGGGACAGGGTGTATCACTGAGTTATAGCAGAGTTCTGAATATCTTTAATCTAGATAGCCCAGTCGAATCAGAGTTCTGCATATCTCCAATCTTTATACCAGAGTTGAATCAGAGTTCTGCATATCTCCAATCTTTATAACAGAGTTGAATCAGAGTTCTGTATATCATTAACCTATATATCACTCACCATCTCAGAAAGACCAAAAAGGACAGGCAGACGCTCCCAGACACAGATAAGAGGGCAAGCAGCCCCTGTGTCGGAAGGCTGTGCCCCTGGTCGTCGTGGACGTGGTGCATCCTCTGCAGGGGCACGCTTGTCCTTTCTAACTGGTGCTGGCCGTCTTAAGCAGCAGCAACATACAGAGGATTTGCAGGATTGGTTAACCAGGCCATCCTCATCCTCTGAGTCCTCTGCCAGCCAGGCTTGTAGTAGTTTACAGTCCACCTCAGCTGCCAAAACATCTAATTCAGCCTCCATGTCCACAGCTACTCTTGCCATAGCCTCACCATCATACACGGAGGAGTCAGCTGAATTGTTTGACTACAATGACAGTGACATGCTGCTTGAGGATGCGCAGCAACTCCAGTGCTCTGATTCAAACTTTGAGGTTGCGGAAGGGAGTAAAATCAGTCTAGAGTAGAGGGAGGGCTGCCAATGACACACAAAGAACTGGCACTCATGTTCCCCCAGCAGCTGCAGCATACTGCCAAGTTGGCTCCAGTGATGAGGAGATAGGGGGTGATGACGATGATGAGGTCACTGACTCCACCTGGGTGCCTGATCGAACAGAGGAGCCAATGAGGAGGAGGCCCAACAAAAACGAGGCACAACGTCCTCTATGAGCAACCGTAGCCAGTCCAAGGCATCAGATGTAAGAGCTGCTCAGGTGCAGAGCGCTGTTGTCTCAAAGCACACGTCCAGGAACTCTGCTGTCTGGGAGATCTTCACGACATGTGCAGCAGACCGCAGCATTGCTATTTGTAAGCTATGTCTGAAGAGGATCAAGCGTGGGAGAAACATCAGCCGCTTGGGTACCACATGCTTGAAGCGACATATGACCACCTGTCATGCATCCCGTTGGCACAACACTTCCCATCAGTCTTCATCTGTCTCTACCCCCACTATATGTCATGCCATGTCTACAACCTCCACCGACAGGGATGATATTATAGTAATGGGTGTACCAGGTCCTTCCTCAGAATATGACAGCATCCCATCAGCTGCAGATTTACGCAGTCAGATTTCATTGCCCCAGCTGCTGCAGCGTAAGAAAAAATATAGTCCCAACCATCCACTTGCACAGCGTCTAAATGCCAGCTTGGCAAAATTACTCACATTACAGCTGCTGCCTTTCCAGCTGGTGGACTCTGCCTCCTTCCGTGAATTTGCCGAATGAGCTGTACCACAGTGGCAGGTTCCAAAACACCAGTTCTTTTCACGGAAGGCCATTCCAGCACTATACTAGCACGTGGAACACAATGTTATGGGTCATTGGGAAAGGCAGTCAACAGCAAGGTGCACATTACTTTAGGCAAGTGGTCCAGCAAGCATGGACAGGGCCGTTAAATTTCCTTCACGGCACACTGGGTAACTCTGCTTGCAGCTGGAAGGGATCCAGGATGGGGCTCTGTGCTGGAGCTTGTTCATCCACCATGCCTCCAGAAAGCTGCTTATATGAGGTCTGTCTGCACCACCACCTCTTCCTCTTCCTCCTCCTCCTCATTCTATGTCTCTGGCGAAGTGGCAGTTAAACCAACACATGGCAGGCGCTACGCAATGGCTCAAGCAAAAAGATGCCATACTGTGCTTTAGCTGGTTTGTTTAGGGGACAGGAGCCACACCGGGCCATAAATTCTGTCAGCTCTGCAGGGGTAGGTGCAGAGATGGTTAACACCATGCCAGGTTCAGCTGGGAATGGTCGTCTGTGATAATGGCAGCAACCTTCTCTCTGCCCTACACCAGGGTAAGTTGATGCATGTACCATACCTAGCACACGTCCTAAATCTGGTAGTACAGTGTTTCCTAACCAGGTACCCAGGGCTGGCAGAGCTTCTCGGCCAGACCAGAAAAGTCTGCAGCCACTTCAGACGGTCATTCCCAGCAAGTGTTCGCCTGGCAGAAATTCAAAGAGAATTCCACCTTCCCACAAACTGTCTGATCTGTGACATGCCCACCAGGTGGAACTCGACATTGGCAGTGCTTCAGCGTCTGCGCAAGCAGCAGAGGGCCATCAATGAGTACCTGTGTGAGTATGGCACAAGGACAAGTTCAGGTCAACTTGGTTCCCCCCCCTCAGTGGCTGATGATCAAGGATGCATGCACTGTACTGTCACCATTTGAGGAGGCAACGAGGATGGTGAGCAGGGACAGTGCATGCATCAGTGACACAATTCCTTTAGTGTTCCTGCTGGAGTGCACTCTGCGGGGAATTATAGATGTGGCACTAGAGGCAGAGCAGCGGGAGGAAGAGGAGGACTTCCCTAGCTCTCAAGGCCCCAGGCTTTATGCAGACAGCATCCCTGCAGGTCCTCAGATCAGACAGGAGGAGGAGGAGGAGGAGGAGGAGGAATATTTAAGTTGTGGGGGCATTGAAGGTGGGGATTCCTCAAGGGAGGGTTTTGTGTCCCCAGAAACCCAAGGACTAGTACGTGGCTGGGAGGAGGTAGTGCACGATATGGTCATCCTCAGCGACCGGGAACACTCGGAAGGTAATGCCACCTCCAACCCAACCTATGGTTTATGGGCTCCCTTATCCTGCAACGCCTGCTAAAGGACCCCAGGATTTGTGCTATCAAGGAGAGGGATCATTACTGGTTGGCAACCCTTCTTGATCCACGATACAAGGGTAAGGTTGCAGAGCTCATCCTGCCCTCACAGAGGGAGGACAGGATGAAACAACATGAGGACGCTCTAAAGTGACACATGTGTAACACCTTTCCAGGCACAGGTAGGTTACCAAGTGATGACACAGGTGTTTCTGAGACTGCGGTTGATCAGAGGAAGAGCGGTGAAGGGGGCCGCATGACTGATGCCTTTTCCAATTTTTTTAGCCCACGACACCCAGGGACATCAAATGTAGGCACCCATTGCCAGCGTCTTCACCATATGGTGCAGGACTACCTAGGGGCAAGGGCAGACCTGGATACCTTTCCAGCAGATGATCCACTGGCTTACTGGGTGTTGAGATTGAATCACTGGCCAGAACTTAGCCAATATGCTATGCAGCTACTAGGTTGCCCTTCATCCAGCGTGTTTTCTGAAAGGACGTTCAGTGCCGCTGGCGGTTTTGTCACAGACAAAAGAGTGCGTCTGTCCAACGACTCTGTAGACCGGCTGACATTTATAAAAATGAATCATTCCTTGATCAGCAGCTATCACTCTCCTGATGCTGATGTAACTGAATACATCGGGGATCTCTTCTGCATTCCCAAAACCTCCACCACTGCACTCTTCCACAATACCTCAGAGGGGTTACGTAGTGAAGGCACTAGCTGGCACCAAAGGCCCAATATTTGGGTGCACTGACGCGTGTACCAGATTCATATCATTTTAATATTTGACGCAGGGTCCATCTCTGCACTCTTCCACAATACCACAGAGGGGTTACGGTGTGAAGGCACTAGCTGGCACCAAAGGTCCAATTTTAATGCACCTGTTGTTACTTTCATCCAAAGCCTGCATAAGTTTCACCATAATTTAGCCAAAAAATCACTAAACTTGTTCTGCGTGTCCTAAAATGTCTCCTCTTTTCATACAGGCTGCCGCCCCAAGCAGTTGTTTATGAATAGATTAAAGGAAAACCATTTACCGTCATTTGAAATGTAATTTTTTTTCTTTTTAAATGTTTCTATACATCCTACAAATCCGCCACTTCATGGGCAGGTTATGGGGACCTCCTAGGCATGATATTTGAAGGAATTTTTTCGTTTTTATTCTTAACCTTTAGGTCATGGAAAAATCACTGTTCCTTTAAAAACTTTTTTAAAAAAACTTTTTTCCTTGTTTCCTGTCCCCCAGGACACTACCCGGACCCCCATACACCTTTTATGGCAAATATCTTGCATATATGCCCTCTTGGAGGGCACTCTAAAATTCGAACATTGAGTTCGAATCGTGTTCGCGTTCGAATCCGAACTTTTTCAAATGTTCGTGTTCGAATGCGAACCGAACACGGGGGGTGTTCGGCCCATCACTACTGCCAATATAGAGTTACAGAGGTTTGAGCAGCAGGTCTATGTTTTTTTTCCCCTGAATCGGCTTTGGACAGCTGCTGATAGTCCGATATTTCAGAGCATTCAAGAGCTGATTTTACAGTTTTAGCTCGTTGGGCATTATGCCCACAGGGCTAAAACTTCAGGGGCACCTTCTGCAGCCCAAAAGCAAACGAAGTTCATTTTGTCACGATTCCCCCTGAATACCAGAATAGTGGTCCCTATACGTAGACCGATTTCTAACCTTCCGATCCTTGAATGGTCGGCACAACTAGAGAGATAATTAACCAGACAATATACAAAAAAGGGTAAACACCAGACAGATGTACAGAATAGAGTATTCGTTCTCCCTAGGACCTTAGTAATATAAGAGGTAGTCTGATGTGTGCTTAGGGTGCCACACAGACTGACCTCGGTACCAAAGTTAAGAGCAGAACCGTGAGAAGAGTTAATGCCAATACCAGGGGTTATGCACAGGGTGGTTCGTTCGCCAATGCCAGGGGTCATACACAGAATGGTTCGTTCGCCAATGCCAGGGGTCATACACAGAATGGTTCGTTCGCCAATGCCAGGGGTCATACACAGAATGGTTAAAGTCAGAAGCAAGGTCAGACACAGATAATAGCCAAAATACACAAGAGCTCTGCGGGAAGTGAATACCACGTCAGGGCACCGGCGTCTCTGTGAGGCTGGGCTTTAAACCCGGCGGGTCTGCGTCAGCGCGCCAGGCCCCGCCCCCCGGCGTCCCACGTGTGTGGAAACTGGCTGCGATATCACTCGGCGCCTGGTCAGCGAGCAGCGAGGAAGCTGCTGCCAGGCGCCGCCGGAACGGGGGCACATCGTGACACATTTGCAGCAAACAAATTTTATTTGCTTTTGAGCTGCAGAATGCAGATCAGCATATTGAGATATCTCGATAACGGGGCACCAGATGGTGCCTTTGAAGCCCGAGATATCTTGATCACAGTAGTGAAGGGGTTAAAGAAAAAACAAACATATCAACATTCAGTGTTCGGTTACCTTTCGGCCACAATTCAGATCTTTTTGAATAACCCTGAATATGTTAGATATTGCTGGTGACATTAAGGAGCAGTTTGCAATAACCATTTGAAATAGATACAACAAGCTATTCAACCTAAATATCCACATTAAGGAACTTTTACAGACAGGAACCTCACCACCTTCAAATGTCACCAACATCGATTGTACAATCTTTATCGTTAAGTAGTTACCTTATCTTAAAAGGTGTTTAGTTTGAATCAACTATCAGGGTTATTCAAAGACATCCGAATTGTGGCTGAAAGGTAACCGACCGCTGAAATTCAGTGTACGGTTACCTTTCCTGGCCATTCGGCTATTCAGAGAGCAGTCAGTTCGCCAAATGTTGGCGAATTGCCTGCACATACGGTGCCTGTTCGAGGGCAGTGAACTTCCCATAGAGAAGCAATGCTTCGTCTTTTCAAAGAACACAAAACAGCTAAGAAAGGTTGCCGAAATGCCCTGCTGTTCGGTGGTTTCATTCGACAGGTTTATTCAGGAGAATCCCATAGGCTTCAATGTTAAAAATTTTCCCATTTTAATTCAATATCTAATAAACTGTTTATTATTTCATTCTGCAGTAAAAAGTCTCTTTATTTTTTGATTTTTTTAGGATCTCTTAGGCATTTTTCGGGATTTTTTTGCGAAATTCATTTTTCCATTTTTTAAAAAAAATTGTTTTTTCTTTTTTCTGTAACAGCCCTTTTTATTATCATTCATCGGATCTTATATGTAAATTCCAGACATTTTCATTCTGCGGTTTCTTTGCAAACAGCGTTTCACTTTTTAAACATTCAAGCATACTGTTTTATTTTTCTAACTCCATTTGTCTGTGGTGTTGGGTTTTTCTGGCGGCTGCTCTGCGTTGTGATCGGCGGCTGCTCGGGTTTCTCCGGCATGTTCGCGGGGTTAATCCAGATGTTTTTGCGGGTTTCGGTGTGCGTTCGCCGGGTTTTGCGGTGAGTTTTCGTCGGGTTTGCAGCAAACTTTTCCCTACAATACGACGGCCCTGTGGTGCTTGCTGAATAGACCACAGGATTGCCGAAATGGGATCGCCAAATCGTGCCGAATTGAAGAGAAAGGAAAGTCACCGAACGTGCAGTGCCTTTTCGATTCTCTTTGAATAACCCTGTATATCTTTCATGAAAAAAGAGATAATGAGATGGTAACAGAATTTCATTTTTGAGCGTCAGTTATACTGAAAACCAACATTTAAAAACTCGAGCGCAAATTTTCTCAAATAATTATAAAAGCTATTTAACAGATTCTGCTATTATCAGGAGATAAATCCTATATCTCTGAAGAATTAGAAAAGGGTCAATCTGGCTTTTTCTACAACGTCTGTTTTGTTCTGGCCTTTGATATAATATTAAAATTTAAACTTTCTACCAACAGAAAAATAAAAAAATTGTTCATAAGTTTTACATTTCTTGTTTCTCATCAACAAACTGTACATATTGAAATGTTTAATGGATGGATGACCTTGCACTGACATCTCCTGGACTACTTGCTCTGGTGCACCAAAGTCTTAAATGACATATAACAAAATAAAGAGTGGACACAGAAGGGAGAGAGGAACAAACCCAAGGTGTAGCATAATATAGGCATTGCCTTGCAGCCTGTGTCAACGCCTTGCAATGTGTATTAGAAATAACCTTTAAATAAAGAGACTGGGTTGTCTTGAAGACATTAGAATTGGAGGATCTGCACCAAGGCTTTGTACAAAGCAAAATGTGCTCATTATAATTTACTTTATGGCTCTGGACATTTGTGCCAAATGCTCTATATATGCCTCTGAGGTATTTCCTGTGCTTGCACAGATACAGCTAAAATATCTCCACTTAGGGGGGCGGAGTCGAGCCGGCAATGTGAGAGGACGTGTGCTGCTGGAGCTCCCGAGTAGCCGCTAATTGAATTGAGACAACCACCACTTTAATCTTCTTTATTTCGCTCTAGAGGTACAAGGGAAGATAGCAGGAGCCATGAAGTCCTCCAAAAAAGCAAAAAAGCCTGACAGCACACTTGTAGCGCCGATTTTCCCACCGCGGACCCGCACAGTGACCAGGCCCCATGATGGCGGCGCTTCCTCCAGAGATGGAGGGAGAAGCCCATCCCCAGGCTCAGACACATCTGAGATGGAGCAGGACTCGGGCCCGGCGACCCGTCAGGACATCCGCCGCCTGCAAGAATTTATAGCGGAGGAGCTGGCGTGCAACACGAGGGCGCTCACGGCAGAGGTCCAGGTAATTGGGACATGCACAGCGCGTCTTGAGGAAAGGGCAGAGGCATTTACGGACACGTGCAACACACTTGCCCACCACGCTGAGACACTAGCAACACGGGTGGAGACACTAGAGGAGGCGCTGGAAGATTTATCAAACAGGTCCAGACGTAACAACATCAGGCTCCAAGGCCTGCCTGAATCGGTGACATCGGATGCGCTGGACGCCACGCTTACTGGCATTATGAAAAAGTTATTACCCACGCTGCCACCGGCTAGATATTTGATCGACCGGATACACCGTACTCTGGGGGTGCGGAAAGGCCAGAACGCACCACCGCGCGACATAGTCGCTAGATTACATTATTACTTGACCAGGGAAGCTTTACTACGCACAGCTCGCGACCAACAGGTGGAGTACGAGGATGGTCAGTTGCTTTTCTACCAGGACCTTGCCCGTCGACCCTGGCTAAACGCAGGGAATGGCGGGTAGTCACAGAACTGCTGCGCTCTCACAATATGCGCTACTCGTGGGGATTCTCATTTCGTATTTTGGTACACAAAGATGGTCGCACGTATTCTTGCACACACCTGTACAGGGCTCAGGACTTCCTATGCCAGCTGGGATTGGAGGTCCCGGACGCAATTGCTCAGCTCACCCCTCTGAGTTCTCTGCTACGGCTCTCCAGAGACTGGTCTCCGGCTGGAGATTGAATCTGGATGGCCGTGGGTGCCCTAAGTGAGGGCATATATATCCTTCAGTCCAGGTTTTGCTTAGGCCCTTAGACGGCTCTTTGATGCTTTCTTAGGTTATATTCTGCTATTTCTTTGTGCCTCTGATTTATTTGTTAAGGTGGTTGTAGTTTTAGTATGACATTTAATGTGGCGGTTGCTCGGGGCCACAGTGGCCGAGGGTTTCTTCCCCATGGTGTGCTGGTTTCCCCGAGACTACCTCCTCCTCCAAGGTTCCGTTCCTTTGGTTTACCCATCCGTTCGGGACGTTTTGTTCTTTTTTCCCTTCCTCTTTCTCCTTATTTCCCCTTCCCTACCTATTCCCCCGGCCCGGCCCTACTATCTCTTCTCTGATCTCTCGGCCGTATGATTATGTTGATGTATTTAACACTTTTTTTCCCTATGTAGGCGGCTCCCGTCCTGTCATCTCCCCCCTCGGCAAGAGGCTGGGAGCTGGCGGGACGGGACAGGGGTGGAGATGTGGGGAGGATGGTGGCCATGCATTCCCATTCCTAGTCCCATAATGATTTCTGATCTTAAATTCCTCTCCTTGAATGTCAAGGGACTAAATTCCCTGCGCAAGCGCCGTCTCCTGTTTCGGGACCTTAAGCGGAAGTCTGCGAACATTGCATTCCTCCAAGAGACTAGGATCTCTACCACTGCGGCCTTTCGCTTAGCAGACCCATCCTACTCCCGTGTCTTCACCTCCTGTGCAGTTCCTAAACGGAATGGGGCCGCTATTTTGTTGCATAATTCCTGTCCGCTGCAGATTATTGATGTATACTCTGACTCCGCTGGGAGGTATGTCTTGGTGAGGGGTACTTGCTCGTCTAAATGGTATACATTGATGTCGGTATATGCACCAAATGGGCCAGATGCGGGATTTTGGGCGGACCTCTCCTCCTTTCTCAGGTTGCATGCTAAGGGCAAAATCATATTGGGAGGGGACTTCAATGCTACTCTCTGCTCCCCACTGGACCGATCCGGCCATCCCCCTCGCATCGGTCTGACTCCATCCACATCCCAAGATAGGCAGTTTCATGCATTTGTGCGTAATCATGATCTGATAGACATCTGGAGAGTACAGCACCCCACAATGAAGGATTTCACCTTTTACACCTCGGTCCATTCCTCATACTCCAGATTAGATTATTTTCTGATCTCCCCGGACTGTATTCCCTTGATTGCGAAATCAGGCATTGGCTCCATAACTTGGTCTGACCATGCAGATGTGCTTTTGCATGTCCGCCCACTGGCGTCTGGCAGCAGTGGCCAATGGCGGCTCGATCCTTTGCTTCTTTTGAAAAAGGGGGTTAGGAAAGCGGTTGGATCCGCGTTGGATTCATACTTTCAGTTAAATGATACTCCTGACGTGTCCATACACACATTATGGAATGCTCATAAAGCAGTGATCAGGGGAGTGCTAATTAGTCAGGCTGCCTACCACAAACGCATGAAGTTGCAGGCCATAGTCACGTTACAGACCGACCTGCGGAGACTGGAACTCAGGCATAAACGGGTCCCGATGGACGATACCCTTTTGCAGCTTAATCGAGTTCGTGCAGATCTTAACGGTTTATTTTTAGATGATGTGGGGAGATCGTTGCTATGGTCCAAAAGGCGTTACTATGAACGAGCGAATAAAGCAGATACACCCCTGGCCAGGATGCTGCGCCCTAGACGCCACACTGTCCTGTTTCCGTTGATCCGAGATAAAAAAGGGCAGGTTCATAAGTCTCCTGAGGATATCCAGGATGCCTTCACAGCGTATTTCACGGATATTTATGACCATTCCCCCACCCACAAAATGGGAAACCGCGACCTGATAGATGATATAGAAACTTACTTGAGACGGCAGAACCTCCCTACCCTTGATAGGGTTCAGTCCCTATTGTTGGGATCTCCTATAACGGAGGAGGAGATAGGGAGGGCTTTGGGACTGATGAAGCCATTAAAGGCCCCTGGGCCAGATGGCTTCACATACCGGTATTACAAAGCGTTCTGTCCTAAATTAAAGCCCATTCTATGCCGTTTATTTAATGCCGCACGGGAGGGTGCCCCTTTCCCTGCAGAGTCACTGTTGGCTGCCATTGTTATCCTCCCCAAACCTGGGAAAGACCCTGAGAACATTGATAGTTACAGGCCCATATCCCTCTTAAATACGGACATTAAACTATTAGCAAAAAATTTGGCCTTGCGCCTAGACCCTCTCCTCCCCTTGTTGGTATCACCAGACCAGGTGGGGTTCATTCCAGGTCGGCAAGCGTACGACAATACGAGACGCGCGGCGGACCTTATTTGGTTCGCTGAGACCTATCAGAAGCCTTCCTTAATTTTGTCTTTAGACGCTGAGAAGGCCTTTGATAGGGCGGAGTGGCCGTTTTTATTTACTTTACTTAAACAATTGGGGTTCCCCCCCACTTTTCTCCGAATGATCTCAGCCTTGTATGCTTCCCCGGAGCGCAAATTTTGATACCGGGAGCCGATAGGATTCCCTTTGTTATCCGGAACGGAACCAGGCAGGGCTGCCCATTGTCTCCGGCCTTATTTGCCCTTTTTTTGGAACCTCTATTGCTTGCTATTAAATCAGACGCGGGAATCTCGGGACTTACGGTGGGTGACTTGGAATTTAAATTATCGGTTTATGCCGATGACGTCCTTCTCTCCCTGACAGACCCTTCCACCTCCTTGCCCAGGGTTTTGGATCTGCTCAGTGACTTTTCTACTCTTTCAGGATATAAAATTAATGTAACTAAATCAGAGGCACTCCCGTGGCGCTGACAGCAGAGGCGATTACAACTCTCTCTTCTTCCTGCCCATAAGGTTCACCCACTCGGAGCTGGTATACTTGGGGGTCCGCTTAACATCATGCTCGGCAGACCTTTATTCGGCTAATTACCCTCGCCTATTTGCGACTCTCAAAGCGGAGTTAGAATGTTGGAATAAATATGTGATATCATGGCTCGGTAGGCTTAACTGCATCAAGATGAATGTATTACCCAGATTATTGTATATGTTTCAGGCATTACCGGTTCCTCTCGTTGCTTCAGAGGTCATCGCTTTGCAGCGCTCAATTGATTACTTTATATGGGCAGGGAAACGATGCCGCGTCGCTAGATATACTCTCTATCTCCCACGGTCTCTGGGCGGCCTGGGCCTTCCATCTCTCCTCACCTATTACTATGCAACTCAATTGGCACAAGTGGTAGCCTGGCATGCTCCGGCGGGGTCTCGCAGGTGGGTCGACCTGGAAGCGTCCCTTATGTGGCCGAATAAGATACAATATCTTTTTTTTTTTTTTTTTTCTGTTGTGCTTTTTGGTTGTTTTTTTCCCTGAGTGGCTGGTGACTTGTTAATTGGGGGCGTGTAGCCTGTCAGGTGATTTCACTTGTATGGCTACATAAACTCAGTGGCAGCTCACTGAGCTTGCTCACAAGGGCTTGTAGTGGTCTACTCCTAAGTGGGCTATTTTCAAGTGGAGTTTAAAAAGAGGAATTCTACCTGTACTGGTCTGTGGTTTGTATCTCTAGAGGGAGAGAAACCTCTGGTTTATTTATCAATTTGTTTAATTTCTCTTTGCTGTTTTTTTTTTTTTTTTTTTTTTCTGTTGTGCTTTTTGGTTGTTTTTTTTCCCTGAGTGGCTGGTGACTTGTTAATTGGGGGCGTGTAGCCTGTCAGGTGATTTCACTTGTATGGCTACATAAACTCAGTGGCAGCTCACTGAGCTTGCTCACAAGGGCTTGTAGTGGTCTACTCTCAAGTGGGCTATTTTCAAGTGGAGTTTAAAAACAGGAATTCTACCTGTACTGGTCTGTGGTTTGTATCTCTAGAGGGAGAGAAACCTCTGGTTTATTTATCAATTTGTTTAATTTCTCTTTGCTGTTTTTTTTTTTTTTTTTTTTATGTTGTGCTTTTTGGTTGTTTTTTTTCCCTGAGTGGCTGTTGACTTGTTAATTGGGGGCGTGTAGCCTGTCAGGTGATTTCACTTGTATGGCTACATAAACTCAGTGGCAGCTCACTGAGCTTGCTCACAAGGGCTTGTAGTGGTCTACTCTCAAGTGGGCTATTTTCAAGTGGAGTTTAAAAACAGGAGTTCAAATAACAGGTATCAATTGTGATATATTCTCTTGTTGTGGGTATGAGTGTTAGCAAGCTTGAAGGTTTGACCCAGTGCACATCCTGCTGCATGTATGCATGTCTGGAGGAATCCTTCCAGGGTCCATATCATCTGTAGCAAGTGTGAACGTGTAGCTCTTCTGGAAGCTCATATTGGAGATTGGAAGGGCAAATCGTAACGCTGAGCAGATTGACAATCTTGAATTGAAGGAGCCTGCTTCTCACGGAGCAAAGTATAGTTGAGGAATCTAGGGGTGTGGGAGGAGTGGAGTTTAACCGGGGAACAGGTTGGTAGCTGGGTGTCAGTGACACGTGGTAGCAGGGGGGAGGGAAGAGGAAAAGGTTGGCTAGTCCTGATCTTGCGCACACAACAGATTTGCCCCTTTGAGTGAAGATGTTGGGTGCATCAGCTCAGGTGTAGCAGTACTGGAGGAGGCTGCTCCCTCTAACAGCAGGGGGATCAGCCCAAAAGTAAGGGAGGGATAAAGAGGGCAAGTAAGCCTAGACAGGTTGTGGTGGTAGGGGACTCTATTATTAAGAGAGTAGATAGTGTAATCTGTCGCGCTGATCGCCTTAACCGGACAGTTTGCTGTCTGCGGGTGCCCGTGTTAGGCATGTGGGTGACAGAGTTGATAGATTATTGGGAGGGGCTGGAGATGACCCAGCTGTCATGGTCCATATTGGTACCAATGACAAAGTAAGAGGAAGATGGAAGGACCTGAAGAATGATTTCAGGGAATTAGGAAGTAAACTGAAGAAGAGGTCCTCCAAGGTAGTATTTTCTGAGATCCTACCTGTGCCACGTGCTACAGTGGAAAGGCAGCGGGAAATTAGGGAGGTCAATGCGTGGCTTAAAGCTTGGTGCAGGAAGGAGGGCTTTGGGTTTTTAGAGCACTGGGCTCATTTTGCACTGGGGTACAATCTGTATAGTTGTGATAGATTGCACCTGAATGGAAGAGGGTCTGCTGTGCTAGGGGAGAGGGATGGTTTAAAGGTTGGAGGAGACTTTAAACTAGTGGAAGGGGGGAGGGATACAGTATCTTACAAAATGGAGACAGAGCAGATAGCAGAAGGGTCTCAGTTCAGACTAAGGGGAGTGGAGCCGGGGGGGATGGGTAATGTCAGAACAGTGGAGGCATTTAATGTAAAGTCGCGTTCAGCATGTGTGGGTAGAGACAACATTAAATGTATGCTTGCTAATGCAAGGAGCCTCAATAACAAGATGGGGGAACTAGAGGTAATAGCATACACTAAGCATACGCATTATAGGAATAACAGAAACGTGGTGGGACGAAACGCATGACTGGGCTGTAAACTTAAACGGTTATACATTGTTTAGAAAGGATAGGAAACATAAGAAAGGGGGTGGAGTGTGTTTATATGTAAATCAGGATTTAAAGCCTAATATTACACAACTGGAAAGCGATGAGGGAAATGTGGAATCCTTATGGGTAAATATTTTGTTGGGGAATAAACAGGGAAAGTCCACTATTGGTTGGCATATGCTATAAACCACCTAATATAGATAATGATGAGGAAGAACAACTGTTAGAGCAAATTAGGAAGGCTGCAGATCATGGTAGCACTTTAATTATTGGAGATTTTTAATTACCCGGAATTTTTGGGATAGTGGGACTAGTAATTCAGCAAAGGGAATCCGGTTTCTGAACATTTTAAATGATACTTCATGTCACAACTGGTAGAAACACCACTAGAGAAGATAACTGTCTGGACCTGGTTATAACAATAATTGGGATCTTTTCTCAATATTAATGTAAAGGACAGTTGGGAAACAGTGACCATATATAGGTGACTTTTTGAAATAAACTCAAAAAAAAACATTCATAAGGGGCATGCTAAAACATATAATTTTAAAAAGGCCAACTTTATTAAAATAAAGGAACCTCTCAATGTCATTGACTGGCAGAAACTCTTTCACTGGAAAAACACTGAGGATAAGTGGAATATCTAAACTAACACTAGAAAAGTACACGTCTCAATATATTCCACTGCTTAACCTTTTCGCTGCTGAGGCTTTTCCCGCCCCTGTGCTGAGGTCATTTTTTACCTGTTTTGCGCATCATGTTTTAAACCTGTTTTGAAAGGCTTATTTAGTATTATGGACATCGACATATTAATATATCGTTCTTTCCGTCAGACTCGGTAGATTCATAATATGTCATTATTATATGTATACGTTATGTCATGTTTGTATATTATAACAAAAATGCAATAAAATATGTATTTTCAATAATTTTACAGCGTGTTGAAGTGTTTTTTTCCAACATTTTAAACATGCGAGCAATTGCGGTTTATTTTGTATGGGGTGCGCTTGTTAAAAAAATTAGAGATGGGGTCTCGTTACCTTTTTTTTTGGGGAAAATGACACCATTTTTAACAAACGCACCCGCATACAAAATCGTTTATGCAGCATTATTGTTCACATTATAATTGAAAATGGGAACAATATTGCTGCATTAACAAAAACAAAAAAAAAAAAGTGTTTAATTTTTTTTTTTTTAATTTTTTTTTTTAATTTTTTTTTATTTTTTATTTTATTTTTTATTTTTTTTTTACATTTTTTTTTACTTTCATGTTTGGTATCGTTGGAACGGCATGCTCTGGCCGATCCAACGATATCAAAATTTAACCCCTAACTGCCACGGATCGGGAGATAGGGAGTTCATTTGAACTCCCTATCTCCACACTTCGTGGCAGTTAGGGGTTAATGCTTAGGACTGGCGTCATCGTGCTGCGCACGATGAACGCCAGTCTCTGGGGGAGTTCCCGGAAGCTTGGCCGACATCCAAGATGTCGGCCAGCTCCCGGGAGGATCGCAAATCGGCGCTTTTTCAGCGCCGATTTGCGATCCAGCTCCCCAGGGGTTAATGCCAGGCATCATTTGGAAGGGCAAGGCTGTGCCCTTCCAAATGATGCCTGGGTTAAGCCCTGTGAGCCGCCGATCGGAGGGAGAGAGGTCCGAAGGACCTCCCCCCCTCCCTTTCAGGCGCCTCTCCTCACATGCGGGGGGGCGCCTGAAATTATGTGTCATCGCGGGGGCGCGATGACACATAACAATGGCGGCCACTTGCTCCCGGATGCCGGCTGACATCCAGGATGTCAGCCCGCACCGGAGGGCCAGCGATCGGCCGGAACCCGGCCGAACGCTGACCCCAATGCGAGGACGCGCTCAGCGCGTCCTCCGCATACCAGGGGCAATGCTGAGGACGCGCTGAGCGCGTCCTTAGCATTGAAGTGGTTAATAAATATAAAAGAAACAGACTGAAACCAATGTGGCTTAGTAGGAAGGGTAACTAAGGAAATGAAAAATAAAAAGAAGGCATTTAAAGCTTTTAAATCTGATAAATCTGAAAGCATCCTATAAAGCATATAGGCAGCCAATAAAGCATGTAAAAATGAGATTAGATGGGCTAAACTAGAAATGAAAAAGAAATAGCCAAAGAGAGCAAGACCAACCCTAAAAGATTCTTTAGGTACATAAATTCTAAAAACCAAGAGTGAAATGTAGGTTTCACTAAAATCTGAGTCAGGGTTATTGTTACCTGAAGATCAGGATAAGGCAGAAATTTTAAATGATTATTTTTTCTTCAGTATTTATCAAAGAGAAACCTATAACAGGAGACATGCAATTCATTAATAAAAACTTACTAATACAAGTGACTGGTTGACTCAGGACAAGGTTTTGCAGAAATTAAACAATGTGAATGTGAATAAAGGCCCGGGCCAGATGGAATTCACCCGCGAGTACTGAGAGAGCTATGTGTTGAATAATGTAAACCTCTGTTCTTAATCTTTCAAGATTCTTTTCTTTCAGGGAATAGTACCAGAGGATTGGAGAAAAGCTGACGTCGTCCCTATATTTAAGAAAGGTTTAAAATTTGTGCCTGGGATTATAGACCTGTGAGCTTAACATCTGTGGGCTGGGAAGTATTCGAGGGGTTACTAAGGGATAATATTCAGGAATTTATTGGGAGGTATAATGTTAATTGGCAAAAATCAGCATGGTTTCATGAAACACAGATCATGTCAGACAAACCTAATTACGTTCTATGAGGAAGTAAGTAGAAGTATAGATCAGGGGGTCGCAGTGGATGTGATTTACTTAGATTTTGCCAAAGCTTTCGACACAGTTCCACACAAAAGGTTACTATTTAAATTAAGAAAAATTGGTCTAGATGAAAAATTGTTCTTGGATAGAAAACTGGCTAAAAGATAGGGTACAGAGAGTGGTCATAAATGGTACATTTTCGAGATGGACACCAGTGATAAGCGGTGTCCCTCAGGGGTCTGTTATAGGACCAATACTATTCAATTTATTTATAAATGACCTTGAGGCATTGAAGGTCATGTATCAGTGTTTGGCAGATGACACAAAACTAAGAAAAGTAATACAATGTGAGCAGGATGTTACTTCGCTACAGAGGGATTTAGATAGATTGGGGGACTGGGCACTTAAATGGCAGATGAAATTTAATGTAGATAAATGCAAAGTTATGCACTTTGGAGTGAAGAACACACAAGTAATTTATACCCTAAATGGTACGGAGTTAGTGAAATCCAAGCAGGAGAAGGATTTGGGAATAATCATAGACTTCAAACTAAGGCTAGGGTCAGACTGAGGCAGTGCGAACGCGCGTGCAGGCGCACTTAATCACGGCCGTGCTAGCAGCAGATGCCGGGCAATGACGCCCAATATACGAAGTACGGTCGCACAAAAGTCCGGCTGCGCAACGCAAGTGGAAAATGAACGCATTTTTTCGAGAACGTTAAACCACTAGTACTGACGTACAGAGTGTGCTGCGTCCGCTAGTGGCATGTGTGGGTGAATTGGAGACATCAGACGCTGCTAATGTCCGGCCAACATAACGTCCAGATGCAAGAAGTGTTTTATTGATGATCCGTACAAAATCACGGATGAAACTGCGCATAGTATGACCGCTATTGCGTATTCCGTGAAAAAAATACGTCCATTCTTCGAACGCACATTTTCACGGACAACGTGAAAAATGCGTTAGTCTGACCCTAGCCTAAAGTAACAATGTGCAATGTCAAACAGCAGCCGCCAAGGCAAGCAAGTATTGGCATGCATTAAAGGGGAGTTCACTCACGGGATGAAAACATAATTTTGCCTCTGTATAAATCAATGGTCAGGCCGCACCTTGAATATGCCGTGCAATTTTGGGCACCGGTCTTAAAAAAAGATATTATAGCGTTAGAAAAAGTACAGAGATGGGCAACTAAATTAATAAGGGGAATGGAAGGGTTAAGTTATGAGGCAAGATTAACAAGCTTAAACCTGTTTAGTTTAGAGAAACGGCGCCTTAGAGGGGATCTGATAACCTTATAAATATATACGGGGCCATTATCAACCATTGTCTGATAACCTATTCATTAACAGGACTATACATAGGACAAGGGGTCATCCATTTAGACTGGAAGAAAGAAAATTTAGCTTAAAGCATAGGAAGGGTTATTTTACGGTGAGAACAATAAAGCTGTGGAATTCTCTGCCTGTTGAGGTGGTTGGGTCAGAGTCTGTACAGACTTTTAAAAAACGACTAGATGACTTCCTGCAGACACAGAATATTAAGGGTTATAATATTTAATATGTGGGTAAAAGCTTCTTGATCCAAGGAGAAACCTGACTGCCATTCTGGGGTCAAGAAGGAATTTTTTCCCAGTATGTTGCATATTGGCAAGCATTTCAGACTGGGGTTTTTTGCCTTCTTTTGGATCAACAACAGTAGGTTATGTGGGAGAGGCTGAACCCGATGGACGCATGTATTTTTTCAGCCTATATAACTATGTAACTATGTAACTATGTAATATTGGATATGGCTGGCTCGAGAACATCGTCCTATGATCACCACCACATGCCCAGCCATCTTAAACTCTCTGCGCCTTTGGCATAGGCTAGCAGTGAAATGCGAGTTGACGTCTATACCAACACCTATGACTCTGATTCTTGGGAATAGAGACTTTCGCCCCGGTCTACTCATGAGGCCCTGGCGTGACCTATTGGACTCAGGTGTGTGCAGAATATATAACTTATACCACAACGGAACCTTGATTCCCCTTCGAGATATTTCGGGACTGTCTTTTCTACATATTTTTCAACTGACATCATACGCCACCCAAGCTCACATCAAGCAAGCTGCACTGGCGCCGCTGACCCGCTTTGAACGATTATGCCTGGCCGGCACATATCCGAGAGGCCTTATATCTTCATTATACCGGGATCTAACCTCACTGCTGGACTGGAAAGACCTGTCCTATATTCATGCTTGGGAGAGAGATATTGGGAAAACCCTGGACTCAGAGGATTGGTTGGACATATGGGAGATGTCTCGCTCCGTGTCGGTGTGCGCCTCATTGCAGGAACAGTCCATTAAAATGATTATGCGGTGGTACGTTACACCATCTCAATTGGCGCACATGAATAGAAATCTACCGGATGTATGCTGGAGACTATGCACCTCCAAGGGCTCCTTCTTCCACATGTGGTGGACATGTCCCCGAATTGTGCCTCTATGGAAGGAAGTCCAAGATCTACTGATTTTAGTTCTATCTAAACCTATCCCGTTGGATCCTTGGGCATTTTTGCTCTCCAGGCCGCTCCCTGAACTTACTTTCCATGAAAACAAACTATTAGCCAAAATTACCCTGGCCACGAGACGGGCTATGGCGGAAGTCTGGAGACAACCCCTCCCGCCCTGTATGGCTAAAGTATATGCCAAAATCAGAGACACTCAGGTTATGGACGAACTGCCCGCTATAGTACGTTTTACACTGCCATCATATAGTAAAATTTGGGGCCTGGCTTGATGCTGGGTTATAATCTATGACGGGAATTTGGGCTATGGTCACATATATAGGGCTTCTTGGCCCCTTTCACCCCTCTTTTCTTCTTTGGCGCTCTCCCCCCCTCCCCCCACCCTTCTACATTTCCCTCTATAGCATTCGACAGGTTGGATTAATATCTATGTTTTAGGATTCTGGCCTGGGCCGGGCCGCTCATTCCCCCCTCTCCCTTTTCTTTTCCTTTCTTTCCCACCTCTTACCCTATTTTTCACCCTACTTTAATGCCATAATATGGACGGGATTGTGGCTTACTAGGATGCATATGTTTATTGATATTCTTTTATGGCGCTGCGACGCCTCATGTGCACCCATGTTATTCTTATTGACCTAACGTCCAATAAAATTATGTTTACAAAAAAAAAAATATCTCCACTTATTTTTAGTTACTGCAAAACACACCTCATTTTCAAACAATGTATGAAAAATATATTCTTTTAATTTCATTTGACTACCTTTCTTTACTTTAGAAAAAATAACTTTACAGTGTATAGGAGCGCATAGAGAATTTAACAGTAACACAAATATTATAAAAGGAAACACAATGAGCAATAGTTCTTGTTCCTTAAGTACTGTCCCAAATCGGTTGTTTTAGACCATCAATATCTGTAGAAACAGAACGGAAACCTCATTGCGCAGTATTTGGTTACACAGAGAGCGATGTAGAGTAGGGAATAAAAGTTTCACTCACAAGGAAGGAGTCTACAAGACTCTAAATGTATGCCTTTAAGCCTCTTCAGGGGGCTCCTCCCATCAACACAGAAAGGGTCCTTGATTGCTTCAGATCAAGATGTGCACTTCGGACCAGAATGTGCAATGTGATCTCAAATAGAAACAGACATAGTACAATTCTGTATATCATTCGAAATAAGAAAATCAAGGGAAATACACTCACGTGTTTAAGAGCCTCCAGATATGGTGGCTGTAAACCCTGGCATTTGCCTAGGACCTCTTGCAAGAGGGGGTCCCACCTTGTCTCTCCCGCTTTCTGCTGGATCCCGTCTTGACTATAGAGGGTTTTAGGTAGGTATTGGACCAACTTTACCAATGGTGGCATAAAAAAGGTTTTATTAACATAAAAATGAGTACAAAAAGCACCAAGACGCGTTTCGCCTACTTCTGTAGGCTTTATCAATCGGATAAATATCCGATTGATAAAGCCTACAGAAGTAGGCGAAACGCGTCTTGGTGCTTTTTGTAATGAATCCGATTGATAAAGCCTACAGAAGTAGGTGAAACGCGTCTCGGTGCTTTTTGTACTCATTTTTATGTTAATAAAACCTTTTTTTATGCCACCATTGGTAACGTTGGTCCAATACCTACCTAAAACCCTCTATAGTCAAGACAGGATCCAGCAGCAAGCGGGAGAGACAAGGTGGGACCCCCTCTTGCAAGAGGTCCTAGGCGTTTGTACAGAGCCACCATATCCGGAGGCTCTTAAACAAGTGAGTGTATTTTCCCTTAATTTACTTATTTCGAATGATATACAGAATATACTATGTCTGTTTCTATTTGAGATCACATTGCACATTCTGGTCCGAAGTGCACATCTTGGTCTGAAGCAATCAAGGTCCCTTTCTGTGTTGATGGGAGAAGCCACCATGCAGAGGCTTAAAGGCATACATTTAGAGTCTTGTAGACTCCTTCCTTGTGAGTGAAACTTTTATTCCCTACTCTACATCGCTCTCTGTGTAATCAAATACTGAGCAATGAGGTTTCCTTTCTGTTTCTACAGATATTGATGGTCTAAAACAACCGATTTGGGACAGTACTTAAGGAACAAGAACTATTGCTCATTGTGTTTCCTTTTATAATATTTGTGTTACTGTTAAATTCTCTATGCGCGCCTATACACCGTAAGGTGTTTTTTTCTAAAGTTCCATTTTTAAGTGAAGGATACACTTTTTTAGTGAGCTGCTTTAAAGTATATTACCTTTGCATTAATCATTTATAGCGCCTATCACATTAACCCCTTGGGGTTTTTTCTACCATTCTTTACTGTTGAGGTCCATTTTCTTCTTGTTGTTTATGTCATAGTGCTGAGGGTTACCCCCTAATAAAGATAGCCTTAGATGCCGATGGCCTACAATTCCCACATATCTTTAAGTGCAATAGATGACCAGAGAATCATGGGAGTTGTAGTTCAGTGATATCCAGAGGAGCAGAATTTGACATCCCTCGCCTAGGGGTCTAATCTCTTTTTTCTTGCTTTTGTCTCATATTGGAATTCACCTGTGCAATCTCTTCAGGTGATTGCTACTAGGTTGCCTTTAGGGCATAATAGTATAGATGTGCGTTTTGTTTTGTTCCAAATCAAAATTCGGACGAAATTTAATAATTCGTATTTCGGAAGCACGTCCGAAATTACGAATCAGTTCCGTCCGATACGGAACGAAAACGAATTGGAGCAAAACTAAATACAACAAATTGATTTCGTTTTTATGAATCGACTTGTACTGTTTCACTTTCAGCACCGCGTCCCTGTCCACTCAGCATCGAGCTGAATCTGTTGACCACAGGCCATGGACAGTGCCATGGTGCCGTTCGGTGCTGTTCGACAGCAGTGAAATTCCCCATAGACGTATAATGGTTATTCAGAGAACACCGGACAGTCCTGATATGTCAGTGAGATGCCATGATTTTCGGTGGTTTGTTCGATGGATTTAAAAAAGGCGAATCCAATAGGTTTCAATGTAAAAGATATTTTGCATTTTTATTAAATATTTATTCAACCATTTATTCTTTTCACTTGCAGCAAAAAGTCTTTATTTATTTATTTTTTAGAAATTTTTTAGGCATTCTTCGGAATTTGTTTTGGTGAAATTTTGGATTCCTAAATTATTTTAAAACAAAACTTTTTTTCTGTACTGAACACTGCGGGGTCTTTTTCTTTCCTTCAGTCTGGCTGTGTTCCGTGGCTGCTGTCCTTGGTGCTGAAGCCTATTCGGCACCAAGGACAGCAGCTCCCCGGGGCTTTGGAGCCCCGCAGAGTTGTTGTCCTTGATGCTGAATAGGTTTCAACACCCAGGACAGAGAGATTCATTCTTTTCACATTCCGAAATAACTAATAAAAATTAAAATAACTAATAAAAGCGAAATAATGAATCGATCCGAAATACGAAAAAACTAATAAAAACTAAATACGAATCAATCCAAAATATGAATTACCGATCTCCCGCAATAATGAATCGATCTGAAAAACTAATCACGGTAACATAATGAACGCACCGTCATAAATTTAACCCCTTAAGGACGGGAATAATTTTACACCTTCGGCGCTGTTTCGGAAGTAGAATTTTGCTGAGCTCATTTTGACCGTTTTTAAATGAGGTTTTAAGTCACGTATTATTATTATACCACACAGGCAAATTATGTATCGTTCTTTCCGGCGGACTCGGAAGATTAATAATATATCACTATTATATGTATATGTCATGCCCTGCCAAAATGCTATAACAAAAAATTTAAAAAAAAATAAACAAATGTGAATTTTCAATAAAATTTCAATCATCCACAGTGTGTAAAGTATTTTTTTTTTTAATTTTATTATCCGAGGCTTTGCGGTCATATGCTATGGGGTAGAATTGTTAAAAAAATTAGAACGGGGAACCCATTTTTTTTTTGGGGGAGAAATTGCGTGATTTTAGCTAACCCCCCAAAAAAAAATCATTAGTGAAGCATCATTGTTCACATTATAATTGAAATGTGAACAAAAGTGCTGCATTATTAATTAATTAATTTTTTATATATTTATTTTTAAATCTTTTACACATTTAGTTTACTTATAACATGGTCATGTTTGATAACATTGGAAAGGCCATGCTCTGGCCTTTCCAGCAATATCAGACATGACCCCCTAGCTGCCACCGATCAGGAGATAAGGGGGTTCAAATAATCCCCTATCTCCTCTATGAGATTTCCTTAGGAAATTCCTTTGCAGCTAGGGGGTTCCCCGGTTAACTGACATCATCACTCATTACGCAATGAGTCAGCTGACGTGGGGGGACCCAGAGGTGGGGCTGCCATCCAAGATGGCGGCCCCCACAAGAAAAAGGCCCCGGTCTTGCACCGATTGGTGCCGGGCCGCGACCTGGCAACTAAGGGGTTAACCCCTTACATCGCTGGAAAGGTCAGGCTGTGACCTTTCCAGCGATGCTATCCACAGCCTCCTAGTCCCCGGCAATGGGGTGATAGAGGGATCCAAAGGATCCCCCCTCCCCTTCAGGCGCTTCCCCTACTCCGGCGGAGGGGGGACTCCTGAAACTGACGTCATCGCGCCCCAGCGCAATGACGTCAGTGTGCCGGGAGGAGTGAAACCTGACGATCTGACTCTGCGGGAGTCAGAGCAGCGAGGGAGCGACCGGAGGAGGTGAGTATGGCCAGCGGGAGGCTGCAGATGCCGTGGACATACCATTACCTCCTGCGGCGTTAAAGCCTGCCTAATGTAGGACGTAATGGTACGTCCTGTGGCGTTAAGGGGTTAAAAACGTACCGAAACGATCCAAAATGAATTGAAAAATGTAACGAATCGATCTGAAACAAAACAAATTTTTTCCTTGTGCATATGTCTACAGAATATCAGCCCTCCAGAACAAAATAAACCAATCATGGAATATCACTTTAACAAAGTGATCGCCTGAAACACAGAATGTGTTTTTTTTTAATGTAAAATATTCATGACTTCGATTTTAAAAATCGAGATTTGAAGGGTTTTTCAAAGAGAATCGAAAAGTCACCGCACGTTTGGTGACTTTTCGTTGTCTTCAATTTGTGGCGATTTGGCGATCCCATTTCGGCGACCCTGCGGTATATTCAGCAAGCACGACAGGGCCTTCGTAGTGCGGGGAAAAGTCGCCACGAACCCACCGAACTCTCACCACAAAACCCGGCGAACGCACACCGAAACCCGCAAAAACATCTGGATTAACCCCGCTGAACACGCTGGGGAAACCTGAGCAGCTGCCGATCACAGCGCAGAGCAGCCGCTGGAAAAAGCTGACACCGCAGACGAATGGAGTGAAAAAAAAGTACGCTTGAATGTTTGAAAAGTGAAAAACTGTTTGCAAAGAAACTAAAGAACGAAAATTTCTGAAATTCACATATAAGATCCAATGAATAATAATAAAAAGGGTTGTTAGAAAAAAAAGAAAAAACTATTTAAAAAAACAAACAGAAAAAACAATTCGCAAAAAAATCCTGAAAAATTCCTAAAAGATCCTAAAAAATCTATAAATAAAGAGAGAGAATATTATAATCAACGGTTTATTTTATTCTCAGGGTTATCCAAAGAGATTCGGAAAGTCACCGCATGTTCGGTGACTTTTCGTTCTCTTCAATTCGTTGTGCCGATCCCATTTCGGTGACCCTGCGGTGTATTCAGCAAGCACCACAGGGTCCCCGAATTGCAGGGAAAAGCTACCGCAAACCTGACGAAAACTAACCGCAAAACCTGCCGAATGCACGCCGAAAACCCTCAAAAACATCTGGATTAACCCATCAAAGACGCAGGAAAAACCCGAGCAGGAGCCGATCACACGCAGCGAAGCCGCCGGAAAAAGCCGAGAAAAAGCCGACACCGCAGACAGAGGGAGGTGAATAATTTAGCAAAACAGTTTGTATGAATGTGAAAGTAAAAAGCTGTTTGCAAAGAAACTACTGAGCGAAAATGTCTGAAATTTGCATATGAGGTCCAGGTAATGATAATAAAAAGGGCTGTTACAGAAAAAATAAGTAAACTTAAAAAAAAATCGGACTTTTAAAAAAAAAAAAATGCTTAAAGTATCCTAAAAAATCTATAAATAAAGAAACTCTTTACTGCAGAATTTTATAATGAACGGTTTATTAGATATTGAATTAAAACGGGAATATTTTTAACATTGAAGACTATGGGATTCTCCTGAAATAACTTGCCGAATTAAACCACCGAATGGCAGGGCATTAGGGGAACCTTTCACTGCTGGTTTGTGTTCTCTGAATAGCCGAAGCAGTGCTTTTCATGGGGATTTCACTGCCCTCGAACAGGCACCGAACAGGCATCGTATGTTCAGGCAATTCGCCAGGATTTGGCGAATTGCCTGCCTGCTCTCTGGATAGCCGAATGGCCAGGAAAGGTAACTGAACGCTGATTTCCAGTGTTCGGTTACCTTTCTCAAGCAATTCGGATCTCTTTGAATAACCCTGATTGTATTAAAACGGGAATATTTTTAACATTGAAGCCTATGGGATTCTCCTGAATAAATCTGCCGCATGAAACCACCGAACAGCAGGGCAATTCGGCAACTTTTCACTGCTGGTTTTTGTTCTCGGAATAGACAAAGCATTGCTTCTCTATGGGGATTTCACTGCCCTCGGAACAGGCACCGAACAGGCACCGTTTGTGCAGGCAATTCGCCAGGATTTGGTGAACTGCCTGTTCTCTGGATAGCTGAATGTCCAGGAAAGGTAAGCGTATGCTGAATTGCACTGTTCAGTTACCTTTCGGCCACAATTCGGATCTCTTTGAATAACCCTGATGGTCCTTTTCATGTATCTTTTTGATTTCAACAGAAATTACTTTTTTATGATGAAACTCATAGACTTATCATGTCATTTTGTGGTAACAGTGTCACATTTCTATTCTGGTTCGTCACCACAGTGGGTGGTAACTCAGAAAGTATTATTTTACTATAAGAAATGAAATCTTTCGGATCTTCCATCTTTCTGGTACAAATGTAGCCATAGGTAGCAAGGTTATCAGATCAGATCAGACATTTACAGAGTTATTCAGAGAGATCTGAAAGGTCACCACACGTTCGTTAACCTTTCGTTCCCTGCCCCCGTAGTGCAGGGAAAACTCGCCGCAAACCCGCAGAACACTCTCCAAACACTCACTGAACACCCGCAGAAACCGCCATTACATTTTGGCGACATTTCGGATCTCTCTGAATAACCCCCATTATTTTGTCTGTTTTCATATAAATAAGCCCTTTCACTATAACCAGTTTTAAATTCTGGATTCCTACCATATAAGAGAGACTGGTGGCAGTGAGAAAAAAATGACTTTGACTGTCAGCCACTCTAAGGCTGGCTGTCCACTGGGTCCATATTCCGATGACAGACTTGGCTGCCTGACTATGGACAACTTCTTTGAACAAACTGTGTCATCCAATGCAAGCGACTATGGATAACCCAGATCAACTGACAGGAAGACCGCCGAACGCCGCCAAACTGAAAAACAAAATGCTGCCAAAGACATAAAGGAAACTCCGGCTGCTGTCCCTGGTGCTGAAAGGGCTTATTAACCCTTTCACTGCTGAGGACGTGTGGGGAACAACCTCATTGACTCCTAAGGAAAAATGGGGGTGGAGATAAGGGTTCCTTTGAACCCAGATAACTCCCAACAGTTTCCAGCTAGCAGGGTCATGTTTGATATCATTAGAAAGGCCAGAGCATGGCCTTTCCAATGATACCAAACATGACCATGTTTAAAGTAATGAAAAAAATTATAATAATAATAATACAGAAAAGAAAAATGTGTTTTTTTTAAGACGTGAAATGGCTCAGCAGTGAAGGGGCTAAATCCCTTTCTGCAGCAGGGACAGAAGCCAAAGTCTTGTTCAGGTCTTCAACAGCATTCGGGGGCATTATTTTTTTCAGTTCGACACCGAAGGGAAAAAAAACGGCTTTAAAAAAAATATGGAATAAAAATGTTTTATCAAAAAAATACAAAGAAATATTCAAAAAATTCCAAAAAACCCCCAATAAATAAAAAGCATTTTTATTGAAAATGAAAAGAATAAATGGTTGAATAAAAAAATAAAAAATAGAAACGAAAATATTTTTTTTACATTGAATGTAAAAAGGCTTCGCCTGTCGAACTGAATCACTTCTCTATGGGACAATTTGCCTGCTGCAGAATTAACCTTACAATTTATCTTTTTTTTCATGTTTTCTGTACCAGATCGTTTGACTTTATCTGACAAATACCATTCGAATGGGAAAGATCTCTAGTCTGTTCTAGTCACACAAAGTCGTCTGAAGTCTTCTGATGGAAGTTGGAGGCATTGGAAGAGGATTGATTCTCCTCTGTGTTGAGCGATTAGTCTGACGACTATGAACAATCGCATGATCGCACAAATACGATTCCAGTGGACGGCCAGCCCTCGTTTGCTTCTGGAGATGTCCAGTGTGAGATGCCACTTCCTCAGACTCGCTACAGAGACAATCCTCTAAAATTAGCAGGCATAATGCAATTGTATTGCATTAGTGAGTCATCACTTAAAAGGAACACAAGGTACCTTCATTAAGCTTGCTAATAATAATCCAAGCATGGAAATTTAAAAAATGTCTAACCACAGTGTTAAACAAAAGTTGCAGATTCAGTATGTTTGTACAAAAGCAAGAGCTTTAGGAAACAAAGCTTGCGTTGTTTACAGTTTCTGATGAACACATATCTTAATTACTGCAACATTCCAGACACAGAATGCTTCCAGCACATCAAAGGAAAACATTTCTTCTTTATGTTATTCTGTACAATATCCAAGTATTTTTCACACATGATGTGTTCAAAGTGTAAAGCTAAAATATCTTACTTGAAAGGCATGGTACTGGTATTATTTACTTCAAAATTAAGTCACTGTAAACATAAAGCATTGAACTCTGCAGGCTTGTATGCCAAGTTCAAAATTCATGGACCATTATGTCATGTCACATTGAACATATGCTGGTTTAGGTTGTAGTCACACGAGCGCACTGAGTGTGTCTATGTGACCGCTCCTCCCTGCGTCCGTCGCAACTTTGTGACAGCTCGACAGGGAGGGCCACACAGTGCACTAGTTGTGCACCACACCGGACAGGATTTAAGCCTCACCGTCAAAAAGCAGCATTGGACATAGGATGGAGCTAACTGCTCTAAGCGCCATGGCCACACGGGTCTCAGATTGGATGGAACGTCCAGTCTCACAGACGTTCCTTCCTCTCTCATTAACACTTGTGTGACCACATACTGAACAAACTTTGGGCACTATCCATAGTGACGGTAAAATGGAGATGGTAACCAAGAAAATCTGCACCTGCAGTATCTCCTTACTGTCTCCATTTTACCATCTGTATTCCAGAGTAGACAATTTGGTAGCACCTAGCCATGGAATTAAGCGCAAGGCTGCCTGATACCGGCAGCAGCACTCAGTGCAGCCACGAGTATCAGATTGTGGAGTCCATAGGACTCCATGGAGCATTGCATGTCCCAGCCGCGAGCTCGCTTTTGAGAGATCATGCAGCGGTGCAGAGGAATTGCAGAAGGAGACCAGTCTCACACCGTTGCCGAGGAAGTGGCGGATTGCGCCGCCCTCTCCACCAGGGCATGAGAGGTGAGTATGGATTTAGTGGGGTTTTTCATAGACTGTTATGTGATTCTGCATTTGCAGAATCACTTAACACCAGCTTCAAGGACATGGTATTTCACAGTGAAATACTGTCTCCCATGTGCTACCTAGGATTAGCTTGTGCTTCCATGCAGAGGTGCAAATTAACGTCTCTTAAACTATGTACTTGTAACGGGTTCTATAGCACTCACACAGGAATAGCAGAGTTGGGATCGATAGGGACAGATTTTTCTGATAGACGGTTACAAAACAATCAGTATGAAAGGACTTGATCTCCTAAGCCGGGGAGCAAGCAGACAATCCTGAGTAGCACTTAAGCTCAATTGGTTTTTCAGGACCAAAAGACTGCTTAGTGTAGATACACAGACAGACTTTGTACACAGAGAAACAAATCTTGGAGACATGAGCAAGACTAATGATCAGATAAGCATGAACATTTATACATTTGCTTTCATGAAATGGTTTTCCGCAGTAGATGAATTGTGCAGGTTGCAGGGCAGTCACATCGTGCATAAACTTGGCATATGTATTGGAACAAAACCGTGCCGATAGCAGACTTGTGCCACGAGTAGCAGGGATCACGGCTTGGCAGATATACCCACAATCAGGTGCCTTGCGATTACAAACATAGAAACATAGAAAAATGTCAGCAGATAAGAACCTTTCGGCCCATCTAGTCTGCCCAATTACATGGATACTTTACCTGGATTTATCTTTTGTTTAGGAAAGCCTTATGCCTATCCCATGCTTGCTTAAATTCAATTACTGTTTTGGCCTCTACCACTTCAATTAGGACTTAGATCAGGTTGGTTTGCTACCAGAGACCAAGAGCGTGAGATGCATTGACCAAGGAGACGGGCAGGCCTCCAAACCGCACACATGCGTGTTGCAACATAAATCCGCACAGACATACACCAAGGGGGAAAACCAAAGAATCGTCAAGTAGAAAAGCCGGGTCAGATATCAAAGCAAGGTCCTCAGACAGAAACAGATTGGCAACGAAGTATCAATAAGCATAAATGAATGACAGGCGATGCGGGAACTAAACTCCACGTCAGGGCGACGAGCAACTACTCGCGCCCTGCTTTAAACCCGGTGACTCCTCGTGGCCACGCCAGGCCCGCCCCCTCAGACGCCGATCAGCCATCATTGAGTGCTGGCACCCGGCCAGCAATCGACACAGGATCATGCCCAGACCCCCCAGGCAGCGCTGCAGGGGCTGAGGATGTAACAGTACGGTGAGAACAATAGAGCTGTGGAATTCTCTGCCTGTTGAGGTGGTTGGGTCAGAGACTGTACAGAATATACTAGGCCACCCAAACAGATGGACCACTTTTTCTACCTGAGAACAAGTGAAAACAATAACACACATGTGTAAACAAAAAATAAAACGTAACTTTTATTGTCACACATAAGTGATTAGAATAAAACAACTGGTCCTGATCAAGATCACAGATACACAAATAAATATCCTCTAGCACTCCTGACGAGTCCAGCAGGGCGAAACACGCATCGGGTGCAGAGGCGAGCAGGGAACCTCCATTTCTAGTTTTCACTCCGGCACTTCTGTCGTATTCAATACTCTGCTTATTGTTATGGCATTGGTGCCCTCTCCGTGCAATTTAAAGCTCAGTTTGTCCTGAGGTAGAAATTGTCCGTTTTTCTAAGGATCTCTTTAATTGCATTAGGATGCAAGCACCCTGTACCTTGTGCCAGTAATTGATTTTCAATGATCTAATAGTGGTTTAAATATATCTTAGAATACAAATTGTTTTGCTTCTCCTAGTGGGGAGAAGCTTTTTGTCTTTGGTTTTGTTGTTGTGTAGGTGTGAAATTATAAATACACTCAGGGCCCTATTACATTCTTCGCGCACAATTGTGCGTGCGCGCAAAAACGCATTAACACGAGGGGCAAAACCCTTTGCGCTGAACGTTGTATTACAACGTTCGCGCACAAAATGCGCGTTAACGTCTACCGCGAGTGAACATGCGTGAACCCTTTGCGAGCACAATTTAGTGCGGGCATCCTATACTTAACATTGTGAGCAGAAATGCGTTTGTACGCTGGTACGCACTTGGTATTACAATCTTAGCGCAAAATTTAATGGACAATGTTTGCGCGCATAATTTTAACGTCTTTGAAAAGCTGGTGCTAATGGCAAATTGTAACAACCTGACTGTACCAAACTGCAGATTCACAACGGAGAACGTTGATGTACACGTTGTTTTTTTTTACTAGATCCGTCAAAAATGACGCCCACTACCTTGTCTTCCATCAGAACGTACGTCTGTTGTGCGCAGTCCACACAAAATGACGGACTCGCATTAAAAATTACGTTGCGCTCACTGATTTCTGCGCGCAACTGAACGTTACGGTTTTACGAGCGCAGTTTCCTGATGGATGAAAAAATGCGCGAGGAATGTAATTCCAGCGGTGATTTTTGTGCGTTAATGTTTAACGCTTAGCGCAAAACGACACGCGTTTAGAGCGCGTTTTTTGCGTTAAGAATGTAATAGGGCCCTCAGTTTGCAGTGATCATTAATTTGGTTGGAGCAATTCCTTGGACTCCCTGTTTTTACTCCACTGTTCTCCTCCTCTGGTACTCACATGCCAATTGGGCATTAGGGATGAGCCGAACACTCCCCGAGTTCGGTTCGGAGCCGAACCCGAACTTTCCAAATGTTCGGATCCGAACCCGAACTCAAACTCAATACAAGTCAAAGGGGCTGAAAATTCAGTTTTTAGAGTGCCCTCCAAGAGGGCATATATGCTAGATATTTGCCATAAAAGGTGTATGGGGGTACGGGTAGTGCTCTGGGGGACAGGAAACAAGGACAAAAAGTTAAAAAAAATACGTTTTTAAAGGGACAGTGAGTTTTCCATGAAATAAGGGTTAAAAATAAAAACGAAAAATTCCTTCAAATATCATGCCTAGGAGGTCCCCATAACCTGCCCGTGAAGTGGCGGATTTCTAGGATGTATATAAATATGTAAAAACCAAAAAATGACATTTCAAATGACGGTAAGGCTGGGGTCAGACCAGCGCACTTTTAACGTGCGTTCTGGCGCACATAATTACGGCCGCACTAGCAGCAGATGACGGGCAATGACGGCCAATATACGATGTACGGCCGCAGAAAAGTCCGGCCGTGCAACGCAAGTGGAATTTGAACGCATTATTCTGAGAACGCTGAACCACTAGTACTGACGTACTGAGTGCGCAGCTGCGGCATAGCGGCGTGTTTGCGTGATTAGGAGATGTCAGACGCTGCTAATGTCCAGCCTACATAACGTCCAGACGCAAAAAGAGTTTTATTGATGATCCGTACAAAATCACGCCCAAAAATGCGCGTCGTCTGACCGTTTTTGCGCTTTCCGTGAAAAAATACGTCAATGCGTTCGGACGCACTTTTTCACGTTCGCGGGGAAAAATGCTTTCGTCTGACCGTAGCCTTAATGCTTTTCCTTTAATCTATCCATAAACAACTGCTTGGGGCGGCAGTCTGTATGAAAAGAGGAGACATTTTCGGACACGCAGATAAAGTTTACTGATTTTTTGGCGGTGAAAAGCAGGAGAATGACTGGAGAATGGAAAATTCTAGGTCAAAATAGCCAAACCAGAAAAATTCTCCCATTTAGGCTAGGGTCAGACTAGCGAATTTTTACCGTGCGTTTAGGCGCACTTAATCACGGCCGCACTAGTAGCAAATGACGGGCAATGACGGCCAATATACGAAGTACGGTCGCACGAAAGTCCGGCTGCACAACGCAAGTGGAAAATGAACGCATTTTTTCGAGAGTGCAGAACCGCTAGTACGGACGTACAGAGTGCGCTGCGTCCACTAGCGGCGTGTGTGTGTGATTTGGAGATGTCAGACCCTGCTCATGTCCGGCCAACATAACGTCCAGACACCCAAAGTTTCCTGGTTTGGATCCGTAAAAAATCACGCACAAAAATGCGCATCGTATGACCGTTTTCACGCATTCCGTGAAAAAATATGGCAATGCGTTCGGACGCACTTTTTGACGGTCGCTGCGAAAAATGCGTTAGTCTGACCCTAGCCTTATCTCACTTTCCAAATCGGCTATTTGGTCCAGATTGTTCTCTTTTCTTGCCATTCTCCTGGTTTTCACCTTTCTATGAACAACCCTGAGAGAGAGGTGAAAGCCAGGAGAACTGGCAGGAGAAGAGAACAATCTAGACCAAATAGCCAATTTGGAAAGTGAGTTAAATGGGAGAATTTTTCTGGTTTGGCTATTTTGACCTAGAATTTTCACTTCTCCAGTTATTCTTCTGATTTTCACCGCTCTCTGAATAACCCTGTGACTGTTTAATCCCGAGGTGAAAAATAACATTGCTTTAGATGTTATTTTGAATTTTTTTCAAACACCAGTTAAATGCAGCATATTAGGAAGTTTTAGGAGGGAAATTAATTCTCAAATCTCAATCAGAAACAGACACCACCCCACCCCCTCAGTACCTCAGTATAGTGTACAATGTATCAAATTGATTACCAGACTAAAAACACCTGGTGTTATGCCCGTTTGTGAACAGAGGTCATTTAGAGTTGAGAATCTTTCCACGTACACATTAGTTTTTAATTCAATATCTAATAAACCGTTGCTTATAATATTCTGCAGTAAAGAGTCTCTTTATTTCTAGATTTTTTAGTATTTTTTTAAGCATTTTCTATACTTTTTTCAAAATTTCTTTTTTTTTTCGAACTCGAACCGAACACACCCAAAAAGTTTGAAGTTTGCGAACGTTCGAGCTGCCAAAGTTCGGGCCGAACTCCAAACCGTCCGAACCCGAACAGCTCATCCCTATTGGGCATTATCTATATCAGCTACAATCAATTATTAGGTTTAGTACCAGTAACATGGGAGTACATACAGTGGTATTTGTTTTTTTAACTTTATTTGTGTATGTGTGATCTTGATCGAGACCAGTTGTTTTATTCAAATCACTTTTTGTGTGACAATAACAGTTACGTTTTATTTTTTGTTTATATATGTGTCTTATTGTTTTCACTTGTTCTCAGGTAGAAAAAGTGGCCCATTTGTTTAGGTGGCCCAGTATATTCATATTACTTAGGGTTAAATCCCTTATTTCTCCTGTGACTGTTATTGTTACAAAATACGTTTTCGTTAATAATTATGTTGCTTAACACTACATCCGTGTAGTGATTTCTTCTAGAGACTGTACAGACTTTAAAAAAGGACTGGGTGACTTCCTGCAGACACAGAATATTAAGGGTCATAATATTTAATATGTGGGTAAAAGCTTCCTGATCCAGGGAGAAATCTGACTGCCATTCTGAGGTCAAGAAGGAATTTTTTCCTAGTGTGTTGCATATTGGCGAGCATTTCAGACTGGGGTTTTTGCCTTCTTTTGGATCAACAGCAGTAGGTGATGTGTGAAAGGCTGAACCTGATGGACACATGACTTTTATCAGCTTATGTAACTATGTAACTATGTATAGGAGACATTAGTGTACAGTAAGTTCACACAGAAAATCTCTACACCCGAGCAGCAAGCCCAGTTTGCGACAAGAATGGAGTAACGATTCCCCGTGATAAGATAACTACAGAAGACTCTATGAGCCATATTGCATTCCTCGCGCATCGGTTTTGCGCGCACGCTAAAAAAGCGCATTTGCGTGAGGACAAAACCATTTGCGCAGAACGTTGTATTTCAACGTTCGAGCAAACGATGCGCATTATCATTTAAGGCGGATGGACCTGCGTGAGCGTGATTTGAACTGTGCGCGTTCTATACTTAACTAACGTTATTTTTTGACGAATGTGAAAATGCGTTCGGATCCGAATATCACGTTAATTTTTGCGCGATAACGCTGGACACTGCGCGCAAAAACAATTGCGCTGCGTGAGCGCATTTGCGCAGAGAATGTAATATGGCCCTATGTGTAACGTCTTCTGTAGTTATCTTATGAATATCTATGGAATAGGGCCCTGTGTCTTTTTTTCTCATGTGTCAAAATTTTCACAAAAAATAAAGCTTACATTGTGTCAAGACCAAATTTTGATGCACGTAGAAAACAGAAAAAAAATGAAGCACAATCTGTTGCTTGCGTCGAAAAAAAGGAACAGAATTTGATGCCTAAAAATAACTCAATCATCATATAATTGAACCACATAATAAATATATATATATACATTGAAAAATATATATATATTTTTAGGTTTTTGTGTAGATTTCAAAGCAATAATTGTATTTTCATTTTCTGCACTGAGAATAGAGTAAAAAAAAAGAAAGCCTATTTCAACAGGAAAATGATTTCAGAATTAGGGATGAGCCGAGCACTCCCCGAGTTCGGTTCGAGCCCGAACCGAACTTCCCATTTGTTCGGGACCGAACCCGAACCCGAACCTCCATGCAAGTCAAAGGGGCTGAAAATTCGGTTTTTTAGAATGCCCTCCAAGAGGGCATATATGCTACATATTTGCCATAAAAGGTGTATGGGGGTCCGGGTAGTGCCCTGGGGGACAGGAAACAAGGACAAAAAGTTTTAAAAAAAACGTTTTTAAAAGGACAGTGAGTTTTCCATGAAATAAAGGTTAAAAATAAAAACGAAAATTCCTTCAAATATTGTGCCTAGGAGGTCCCCATAACCTGCCCGTGAAGTGGCGGATTTCTAGGATGTATAGAAACACTTAAAAACAAAAAAATGACGTTTCATATGACGGTAAATGCTTTTCCTTTAATCTATCCATAAACAACTGCTTTGGGCGGCAGCCTGTATGAAAAGAACATTTAGGATGCGCAGAAAAAGTTTAGTGTTTTTTTTGGCTAAATTATTGTGAAAACTTATGCAGGCTTTGGATGAAAGTAACAATAGGTGCTTTAAAATTGGGCCTTTTAGCGTCGGCAACAGTGCCGTCACACCGTAACCCCTCTGAGGATATGAATCTGATACAGGCGTCAATGGCAGTGCACCCAGATATTGTGCCTTTAATGCCAGGCCATCAAGTATCAATCATACAGTAACCCCTCTGTAGTATTGTGGAAGAGTGCAGGGGTGGACCATGTGGTCCTATATTGAAAAGTTTTTTGATCTGGTAAAGGGCGTCAGTGCACCCAGATATTGTGCCTTTGGTGCAAGACTACCAGGCCAGCAAGTATCATCATACCTGATCATCAACCCTGCACTCTTCACAATACAACAATACCGTCCGAAGGACGTTCAGTGCCGCCTGGAGGTTTTGTCACAGACGCACTCTTTTGTCTGTGACAAAAACTCCAGCGGCACTGAATCCTTTTGAACGTTGTATTGTTGTATTGTGGAAGAGTGCATGGTTGGACCCTGCGGTTCAAAAAAATAAAATGATATAAATCTGGCACAGGCGTCAGTGCATCAGCATCAGGGGATTGATAGTTGCTGATCCAGGACTGATTAATTTTTATAAATGTCAGCCGGTCTACAAAGTCGGTGGACAGACGCACTCTTTTGTCTGTGACAAAACCTCCAGCGGCACTGAACGTCCTTTCGGACGTTGTATTGTTGTATTGTGGAAGAGTGCAGGGTTGGACCCTGCGGTTCAAAAAAATTAAATGATATAAATCTGGCACAGGCGTCAGTGCAGCCAAATATTGTGCCTTTCATGGCAGCAAGTGCTTTCACACCGTAACCCTTTTGTGGTATTGTGGAAGAGTTCAGTGCTGGAGGTTTTCTGAATGCAGAAGAGGACATCCCCTATCTATTCCATTACTTCAGCATCAGGGGATTGATAGTTGCTGATCCGGGACTGATTATTTTTATAAATGTCAGCCGGTTCTACAAAGTCGGTGGACAGACGCACTCTTTTGTCTGTGACAAAACCTCCAGCGGCACTGAACGTCCTTTCGGAAAGCACGCTAGATGAAGGGCAACCTAGTAGCTGCATAGCATATTGGCTATGTTCTGGCCAGTGATCCAATCTCACCCCAGTAAGCCAGTGTGATCATCTGCTGGAAACGTATCCAGGTCTGCCCTTGCCCCTAGGTAGTCCTGCACCATATGGTGAAGACGCTGGCAATGGGTGCTACATTTGACGTCCCTGGGCGTCGAGGACTACAAAAATTTAAATGCATCAGTCCAAGGCGGCCCTGGCCTTCACCGCTATTCCTCTGATCACACCGCAGCCTCAGAAGCACGTGTGTCAACACTTGGTAATCTAACAGTGCCTGGAAAGGTGTTACACAAGTTTCGCTTTAGAGCGTCCTCAAGTTTTATCATCCTGTGCTCCCTCTGTGTGGGCAGGATGAGCTCTGCAACTTTCCCCTTGTATCGTGGATCAGAAGGGTTGCCAACCAGTAATGATCCTTCTCCTTGATAGCACGAATCCTGGGTCCTTTAGCAGGCTTTGCATCATTAGGGAGCCCATGCAGCGTAGGTTGGAGGTGGCATTAGCTGCCGAGTCTTCCTGGTCAATGAAGATGACCGTATCATGCACTTCCTCCCTCCAGCCACCCACGCACAAGCCCTTCTGTTTCTGGGCACACACAAAACCCTGCTTGAGGAATCCCCACCTTCAATGCCCCCACTACTTAAATAGTCCTCCTCCTCCTCATCCTCCTCCTGTCTGATCTGAGTAGGACCACTGGAATGCTGTCTGTGGAAAGACTGGGGCCTTGAGAGCTAGGGAAGGTCTCCTCTTCCTCCCGCTGCTCTGCCTCTAGAGCCACATCTATAATTCCCCGCAGAGTGTGCTCCAGCAGGAACACTAAAGGAATTGTGTCACTGATGCATGCACTGTCCCTGCTCACCATCCTCGTTGCCTCCTCAAATGGTGACAGTACAGTGCATGCATCCTTGATCATCAGCCACTGCGGGGGGGAAAAAAGAATTGACCTGAACCTGTCCTTGTGCCATACTCACAACAGGTACTCGTTGATGGCCCTCTGCTGCTTGTGCAGACGCTACAGCATTGCTAATGTCGAGTTCCACCTGGTGGGCATGTCACAGATCAGACGGTTTGTGGGAAGGTGGAATTCTCATTGAATTTCTGCCAGACGAATGCTTGCTGGGAATGACCGTCTGAAGTGGCTGCAGACTTTTCTGGCCTTGATGAGAAGCT